>OX451220.1:11628738-11695075 GCA_949628195.1 Phasia obesa | reverse complement strand
CACAGATTTTTGTCCTTTTCTCGATTAGACGCTGTTTTAAGAAGATAGAGCAAAAATAAGATTTTCATATAAAAAATAGATTTTTTATGGAAAATATAGGTCGTCACAGATTTTTGTCCTTTTCTCGATTAGACGCTGTTTTAAGAAGATAAGAATTATAAGATTTTCATATAAAAAATAGATTTTTATGGAAAATATAGGTCGTCACAGATTTTTGTCCTTTTCTCGATTAGACGCTGTTTTAAGAAGATACAGCAAAAATAAGATTTTCAGATAAAAAATATATTTTTTATGAAAAATATAGGTCGTCACAGATTTTTGTCCTTTTCTCGATTAGACGCTGTTTAAGAAGATAGAGCAAAAATAAGATTTTCATATAAAAATTAGATTTTTTATGAAAAATATAGGTCGTCACAGATTTTTGTCCTTTTCTCGATTAGACGCTGTTTTAAGAAGATACAGCAAAAATAAGATTTTCATATAAAAAATAGATTTTTTATGGAAAATATAGGTCGTCACAGATTTTCGTCCTTTTCTCGATTAGACGCTGTTTTAAGAAGATACAGCAAAAATAAGATTTTCATATAAAAAATAGATTTTTTATGAAAAATATAGGTCGTCACAGATTTTTGTCCTTTTGTCTATTAGACGCTGTTTTAAGAAGATACAGCAAAAATAAGATTTTCATATAAAAAATATATTTTTTATGAAAAATATAGGTCGTCACAGATTTTTGTCCTTTTCTCGATTAGACGCTGTTTTAAGAAGATACAGCAAAAATAAGATTTTCAGATAAAAAATATATTTTTTATGAAAAATATAGGTCGTCACAGATTTTTGTCCTTTTCTCGATTAGACGCTGTTTTAAGAAGATAGAGCAAAAATAAGATTTTCATATAAAAATTAGATTTTTTATGAAAAATATAGGTCGTCACAGATTTTTGTCCTTTTCTCGATTAGACGCTGTTTTAAGAAGATAGAGCAAAAATAAGATTTTCATATAAAAAATAGATTTTTTATGGAAAATATAGGTCGTCACAGATTTTTGTCCTTTTCTCGATTAGACGCTGTTTTAAGAAGATAGAGCAAAAATAAGATTTTCATATAAAAATTAGATTTTCTATGAAAAATATAGGTCGTCACAGATTTTTGTCCTTTTCTCGATTAGACGCTGTTTTAAGAAGATACAGCAAAAATAAGATTTTCAGATAAAAAATATATTTTTTATGAAAAATATAGGTCGTCACAGATTTTTGTCCTTTTCTCGATTAGACGCTGTTTTAAGAAGATAGAGCAAAAATAAGATTTTCATATAAAAATTAGATTTTTTATGAAAAATATAGGTCGTCACAGATTTTTGTCCTTTTCTCGATTAGACGCTGTTTTAAGAAGATAGAGCAAAAATAAGATTTTCATATAAAAAATAGATTTTTTATGGAAAATATAGGTCGTCACAGATTTTTGTCCTTTTCTCGATTAGACGCTGTTTTAAGAAGATAAGAATTATAAGATTTTCATATAAAAAATAGATTTTTATGGAAAATATAGGTCGTCACAGATTTTTGTCCTTTTCTCGATTAGACGCTGTTTTAAGAAGATACAGCAAAAATAAGATTTTCAGATAAAAAATATATTTTTTATGAAAAATATAGGTCGTCACAGATTTTTGTCCTTTTCTCGATTAGACGCTGTTTTAAGAAGATAGAGCAAAAATAAGATTTTCATATAAAAATTAGATTTTTTATGAAAAATATAGGTCGTCACAGATTTTTGTCCTTTTCTCGATTAGACGCTGTTTTAAGAAGATAGAGCAAAAATAAGATTTTCATATAAAAAATAGATTTTTTATGGAAAATATAGGTCGTCACAGATTTTCGTCCTTTTCTCGATTAGACGCTGTTTTAAGAAGATACAGCAAAAATAAGATTTTCATATAAAAAATAGATTTTTTATGAAAAATATAGGTCGTCACAGATTTTTGTCCTTTTGTCTATTAGACGCTGTTTTAAGAAGATACAGCAAAAATAAGATTTTCATATAAAAAATATATTTTTTATGAAAAATATAGGTCGTCACAGATTTTTGTCCTTTTCTCGATTAGACGCTGTTTTAAAAAGATAGAGCAAAAATAAGATTTTCATATAAAAAATAGATTTTTTATGGAAAATATAGGTCGTCACAGATTTTTGTCCTTTTCTCGATTAGACGCTGTTTTAAGAAGATAGAGCAAAAATAAGATTTTCATATAAAAAATAGATTTTTTATGAAAAATATAGGTCGTCACAGATTTTTGTCGTTTTCTCGATTAGACGCTGTTTTAAGAAGATAGAGCAAAAATAAGATTTTCATATAAAAAATAGATTTTTTATGGAAATTATAGGTCGTCACAGATTTTTGCCCTTTTCTCGATTAGACGCTGTTTTAAGAAGATACAGCAAAAATAAGATTTTCATATGAAAATTAGATTTTTTATGAAAAATATAGGTCGTCACAGATTTTTGTCCTTTTCTCGATTAGACGCTGTTTTAAGAAGATAAGAATTATAAGATTTTCATATAAAAAATAGATTTTTATGGAAAATATAGGTCGTCACAGATTTTTGTCCTTTTCTCGATTAGACGCTGTTTTAAGAAGATACAGCAAAAATAAGATTTTCAGATAAAAAATATATTTTTTATGAAAAATATAGGTCGTCACAGATTTTTGTCCTTTTCTCGATTAGACGCTGTTTTAAGAAGATACAGCAAAAATAAGATTTTCATATAAAAAATAGTTTTTTTATGAAAAATATAGGTCGTCACAGATTTTTGTCCTTTTCTCGATTAGACGCTGTTTTAAGAAGATACAGCAAAAATAAGATTTTCATATAAAAAATAGATTTTTTATGGAAAATATAGGTCGTCACTTATGTTACCACTTTCAAATTTACCATTCCCGATATTATTGAATTTATATTTATATTCTTTGATACTCTGAATCCAAATACATATAATTTTAAAAATTCCATCTCTTACAGTTTTTTAGCTATACAGTTATCAAAATAGTATCACTTTTTTGCATGAGGATCAAATATATTCCAATTCCATTTTTATAAGCTTTAGGCAACTGAGTAATAGCTCATTTTAAAGTTGATTTCATACGCTTTAGCTCGATATCAGTCATGAAAAAAACTAATTTTTAACAAATTTTTCTATATTTGGATTCAAAGAGTCAAGGAATAAAAATTAACAAAGTTTCAAGAAAATCTGAAGTAGTCATTTTGAGTGCCATGTTGATTTGACATGGAATTACCCCATAACTTAAAATCTCTCTCTTATTAATATTTAAAAAAAAATAAGGTATATGAAAGAAATCGATCGATTTTAAAAATATAAAAAGGTCTGATAAATTTCGATCAATTGTGAAAATCATTTTTGAATCTATCTCAAGCTACCGTAGTTCAGAATGTAGACCAGAGGATACAATTTAAATAATAAGAAGAATTTGGAAAATTAAAGAAAATGTAATCAAGCTTTTTTAGAAAGCTATTTTTGGTAAATTCATATACACATATTTATAATAAATAAAATGTACACATTTAAATTTCATTTTAAACCAAATTTTACGTAAAAAAATTTTTTCTAAAATACATTTCAAATAAGTTTTATTGTGGTTTTTAGTGAAATTATTCATAGCATTATATTACCAAAACTAAAACAAATATTTTGACGATTTTTATGCACTAATTTTTCCGACAACTCTGTTTTTTACATTCTCTCCTTTTTTCGATAAAAATTAGAGATGACACTGTTCGTAATTCAGAAGGTAATTCAAATTGAATATTCTACAAATGAGATAATTAACTCTCAAAAATTTGTATGACTAATTAAGTAATTCAGTTTGTAACAGGGTTGGTAAATTTGGTAAATTTGGTACAATTGTATTTTTTTGGTTTTTAGACCTGAAAAGTACAATCGTACAACAATAGCTTATTTGGTACAATTTAAAATCTTTGTTTTAGACGGTTTGGAATGTCAAGTTTAAAAAACTTTGTCCCATTTGTTATTACACAAAACCTTTAAGTTTCAAATTAATAATTCAAATTCTTAAATTAAAGTCGGGATTCCATATAGCTTAGAAATAAGTCCTATGTCAGTTCTCTATGCCTGTAAAAAAATAGGCAAATTCTCCTTAAAACGTATCGGAATACTTGGTTAATAAAGTGAATGAAATGAAAATAATGACGAATCTATCCAAGATACCTATATAGGTAAGCGGACAAAACCTTCAAATATATTTTATCCCAAAAACCTTTTCTAGAACCAGTCATAATTGAATTTGTTGTGATCAAACGCAGCAAATATTTTTAATTATCCAACCCTCCTATGGTCAGTTTAGAGGGGCTACTAGGGGAGCGATATCCAGAAAAATATTGGCAAATGAAAGATTTCTTCTTTTTTTGTTTTAATTTCAGTAAAATCTCAGAATACTTCAGAACGCTGCACAGTGGGGTTTTTGATGGCAAAAGTGGGAATTAATTCGTGATGACTTTCCCTGTTTATAATTTTGGATTTTTTTGATCAATATAACTTAAAGAGACCTATTTTCGAAGTTAGGAAAAAAATTTCCGGGATAGGACTAGAGGAATGAGTACTCCCCGTAAAAAACTAATTAATAATAATCTAATATCTAGAAAGCCCTAATAGTTAGAGGCTTTAAACTGGGTATTAGTAAATTTTTAGACAGGATATAAAAAATAGATTTTTTATGGAAAATATAGGTCGTCACAGATTTTTGTCCTTTTCTCAATTAGACGCTGTTTTAAGAAGATACAGCAAAAATAAGATTTTGATATAAAAATTAGATTTTTTAGGGAAATTATAGGTCGTCACAGATTTTTGTCCTTTTCTCGATTAAACGCTGTTTTAAGAAGATAGAGCAAAAATAAGATTTTCATATAAAAATTAGATTTTTTATGAAAAATATAGGTCGTCACACATTTTTGTCCTTTTCTCGATTAGACGCTGTTTTAAGAAGATACAGCAAAAATAAGATTTTCATATAAAAAATAGATTTTTTATGGAAAATATAGGTCGTCACAGATTTTTGTCCTTTTCTCGATTAGACGCTGTTTTAAGAAGATACAGCAAAAATAAGATTTTCATATAAAAATTAGATTTTTTATGAAAAATATAGGTCGTCACACATTTTTGTCCTTTTCTCGATTAGACGCTGTTTTAAGAAGATACAGCAAAAATAAGATTTTCATATAAAAAATAGATTTTTTATGGAAAATATAGGTCGTCACAGATTTTTGTCCTTTTCTCGATTAGACGCTGTTTTAAGAAGATACAGCAAAAATAAGATTTTCATATAAAAAATAGATTTTTTATGAAAAATATAGGTCGTCACAGATTTTTGTCCTTTTCTCGATTAGACGCTGTTTTAAGAAGATACAGCAAAAATAAGATTTTCATATAAAAATTAGATTTTTTATGGAAATTATAGGTCGTCACAGATTTTTGTCCTTTTCTCGATTAAACGCTGTTTTAAGAAGATAGAGCAAAAATAAGATTTTCATATAAAAATTAGATTTTTTATGAAAAATATAGGTCGTCACAGATTTTTGTCCTTTTCTCGATTAGACGCTGTTTTAAGAAGATACAGCAAAAATAAGATTTTCATATAAAAAATAGATTTTTTATGAAAAATATAGGTCGTCACAGATTTTTGTCCTTTTGTCTATTAGACGCTGTTTTAAGAAGATACAGCAAAAATAAGATTTTCATATAAAAAATAGTTTTTTTATGAAAAATATAGGTCGTCACAGATTTTTGTCCTTTTCTCGATTAGACGCTGTTTTAAGAAGATACAGCAAAAATAAGATTTTCATATAAAAATTAGATTTTTTATGGAAAATATAGGTCGTCACAGATTTTTGTCCTTTTGTCTATTAGACGCTGTTTTAAGAAGATACAGCAAAAATAAGATTTTGATATAAAAATTAGATTTTTTAGGGAAATTATAGGTCGTCACAGATTTTTGTCCTTTTCTCGATTAAACGCTGTTTTAAGAAGATAGAGCAAAAATAAGATTTTCATATAAAAATTAGATTTTTTATGAAAAATATAGGTCGTCACACATTTTTGTCCTTTTCTCGATTAGACGCTGTTTTAAGAAGATACAGCAAAAATAAGATTTTCATATAAAAAATAGATTTTTTATGGAAAATATAGGTCGCCACAGATTTTTGCCCTTTTCTCGATTAGACGCTGTTTTAAGAAGATACAGCAAAAATAAGATTTTCATATGAAAATTAGATTTTTTATGAAAAATATAGGTCGTCACAGATTTTTGTCCTTTTCTCGATTAGACGCTGTTTTAAGAAGATAGAGCAAAAATAAGATTTTCATATAAAAAATAGATTTTTTATGGAAAATATAGGTCGTCACAGATTTTTGTCCTTTTCTCAATTAGACGCTGTTTTAAGAAGATACAGCAAAAATAAGATTTTGATATAAAAATTAGATTTTTTAAGGAAATTATAGGTCGTCACAGATTTTTGTCCTTTTCTCGATTAAACGCTGTTTTAAGAAGATAGAGCAAAAATAAGATTTTCATATAAAAATTAGATTTTTTATGAAAAATATAGGTCGTCACACATTTTTGTCCTTTTCTCGATTAGACGCTGTTTTAAGAAGATACAGCAAAAATAAGATTTTCATATAAAAAATAGATTTTTTATGGAAAATATAGGTCGTCACAGATTTTTGTCCTTTTCTCGATTAGACGCTGTTTTAAGAAGATACAGCAAAAATAAGATTTTCATATAAAAATTAGATTTTTTATGAAAAATATAGCTCGTCACAGATTTTTGTCCTTTTCTCGATTAGACGCTGTTTTAAGAAGATACAGCAAAAATAAGATTTCCATATAAAAAATCGATTTTTTATGGAAAATATAGGTCGTCACAGATTTTTGTCCTTTTCTCTATTAGACGCTGTTTTAAGAAGATACAGCAAAAATAAGATTTTCATATAAAAAATAGATTTTTTATGAAAAATATAGGTCGTCACAGATTTTTGTTCTTTTTCTCGATTAGACGCTGTTTTAAGAAGATACAGCAAAAATAAGATTTTCATACAAAAAATTGATTTTTTATGAAAAATATAGGTCGTCACAGATTTTTGTCCTTTAGACGCTGTTTTAAGAAGATACAGCAAAAATAAGATTTTCATATTGAAAATAGATTTTTTATGAAAAATATAGCTCGTCACAGATTTTTGTCCTTTTCTCGATTAGACGCTGTTTTAAGAAGATACAGCAAAAATAAGATTTTCATATAAAAAATAGATTTTTTATGAAAAATATAGGTCATCATAGATTTTTGTCCTTTTCTCGATTAGACGCTGTTTTAAGAAGATACAGCAAAAATAAGATTTTCATATAAAAAATAGATTTTTTATGAAAAATATAGGTCGTCACAGATTTTTGTCCTTTTCTCGATTAGACGCTGTTTTAAGAAGATACAGCAAAAATAAGATTTTCATATAAAAATTAGATTTTTTATGGAAAATATAGGTCGTCACAGATTTTTGTCCTTTTGTCTATTAGACGCTGTTTTAAGAAGATACAGCAAAAATAAGATTTTGATATAAAAATTAGATTTTTTAGGGAAATTATAGGTCGTCACACATTTTTGTCCTTTTCTCGATTAGACGCTGTTTTAAGAAGATACAGCAAAAATAAGATTTTCATATTGAAAATAGATTTTTTATGAAAAATATAGGTCGTCACAGATTTTTGTCCTTTTCTCAATTAGACGCTGTTTTAAGAAGATACAGCAAAAATAAGATTTTGATATAAAAATTAGATTTTTTAGGGAAATTATAGGTCGTCACACATTTTTGTCCTTTTCTCGATTAGACGCTGTTTTAAGAAGATACAGCAAAAATAAGATTTTCATATAAAAAATAGATTTTTTATGAAAAATATAGGTCGTCACAGATTTTTGTCCTTTTCTCGATTAGACGCTGTTTTAAGAAGATACAGCAAAAATAAGATTTTCATATAAAAATTAGATTTTTTATGGAAAATATAGGTCGTCACAGATTTTTGTCCTTTTGTCTATTAGACGCTGTTTTAAGAAGATACAGCAAAAATAAGATTTTGATATAAAAATTAGATTTTTTAGGGAAATTATAGGTCGTCACACATTTTTGTCCTTTTCTCGATTAGACGCTGTTTTAAGAAGATACAGCAAAAATAAGATTTTCATATAAAAAATAGATTTTTTATGGAAAATATAGGTCGTCACAGATTTTTGTCCTTTTCTCAATTAGACGCTGTTTTAAGAAGATACAGCAAAAATAAGATTTTGATATAAAAATTAGATTTTTTAAGGAAATTATAGGTCGTCACAGATTTTTGTCCTTTTCTCGATTAAACGCTGTTTTAAGAAGATAGAGCAAAAATAAGATTTTCATATAAAAATTAGATTTTTTATGAAAAATATAGGTCGTCACACATTTTTGTCCTTTTCTCGATTAGACGCTGTTTTAAGAAGATACAGCAAAAATAAGATTTTCATATAAAAAATAGATTTTTTATGGAAAATATAGGTCGTCACAGATTTTTGTCCTTTTCTCGATTAGACGCTGTTTTAAGAAGATACAGCAAAAATAAGATTTTCATATAAAAATTAGATTTTTTATGAAAAATATAGCTCGTCACAGATTTTTGTCCTTTTCTCGATTAGACGCTGTTTTAAGAAGATACAGCAAAAATAAGATTTTCATATAAAAATTAGATTTTTTATGAAAAATATAGCTCGTCACAGATTTTTGTTCTTTTTCTCGATTAGACGCTGTTTTAAGAAGATACAGCAAAAATAAGATATTCATATAAAAAATAGATTTTTTATGAAAAATATAGGTCATCATAGATTTTTGTCCTTTTCTCGATTAGACGCTGTTTTAAGAAGATACAGCAAAAATAAGATTTTCATATTGAAAATAGATTTTTTATGAAAAATATAGCTCGTCACAGATTTTTGTCCTTTTCTCGATTAGACGCTGTTTTAAGAAGATACAGCAAAAATAAGATTTTCATATAAAAAATAGATTTTTTATGAAAAATATAGGTCGTCACAGATTTTTGTCCTTTTCTCAATTAGACGCTGTTTTAAGAAGATACAGCAAAAATAAGATTTTCATATTGAAAATAGATTTTTTATGAAAAATATAGCTCGTCACAGATTTTTGTTCTTTTTCTCGATTAGACGCTGTTTTAAGAAGATACAGCAAAAATAAGATTTTCATACAAAAAATTGATTTTTTATGAAAAATATAGGTCGTCACAGATTTTTGTCCTTTAGACGCTGTTTTAAGAAGATACAGCAAAAATAAGATTTTCATATAAAAAATAGATTTTTTATGAAAAATATAGGTCATCATAGATTTTTGTCCTTTTCTCGATTAGACGCTGTTTTAAGAAGATACAGCAAAAATAAGATTTTCATATAAAAAATAGATTTTTTATGAAAAATATAGGTCGTCACAGATTTTTGTCCTTTTCTCAATTAGACGCTGTTTTAAGAAGATACAGCAAAAATAAGATTTTTATATAAAAAATAGATTTTTTATGAAAAATATAGCTCGTCACAGATTTTTGTCCTTTTCTCGATTAGACGCTGTTTTAAGAAGATACAGCAAAAATAAGATTTCCATATAAAAAATAGATTTTTTATGGAAGATATAGGTCGTCACAGATTTTTGTCCTTTTCTCGATTAGACGCTGTTTTAAGAAGATACAGCAAAAATAAGATTTTCATATAAAAAATAGATTTTTTATGAAAAATATAGCTCGTCACAGATTTTTGTCCTTTTCTCAAATAGACGCTGTTTTAAGAAGATACAGCAAAAATAAGATTTTCATATAAAAAATAGATTTTTTATGAAAAATATAGGTCGTCACAGATTTTTGTTCTTTTTCTCGATTAGACGCTGTTTTAAGAAGATACAGCAAAAATAAGATTTTCATACAAAAAATTGATTTTTTATGAAAAATATAGGTCGTCACAGATTTTTGTCCTTTTCTCAATTAGACGCTGTTTTAAGAAGATACAGCAAAAATAAGATTTTCATATAAAAAATGGATTTTTTATGAAAAATATAGGTCGTCACAGATTTTTTGTCCTTTTCTCGATTAGACGCTGTTTTAAGAAGATACAGCAAAAATAAAATTTTCATATAAAAAATAGATTTTTTATGAAAAATATAGGTCGTCACAGATTTTTGTCCTTTTCTCGATTAGACGCTGTTTTAAGAAGATACAGCAAAAATAAGATTTTCATATAAAAAATAGATTTTTTATGAAAAATATAGCTCGTCACAGATTTTTGTCCTTTTCTCGATTAGACGCTGTTTTAAGAAGATACAGCAAAAATAAGATTTTCATATAAAAAATAGATTTTTTATGAAAAATATAGGTCATCACAGATTTTTGTCCTTTTCTCGATTAGACGCTGTTTTAAGAAGATACAGCAAAAATAAGATTTTCATATAAAAAATAGATTTTTTATGAAAAATATAGCTCGTCACAGATTTTTGTCCTTTTCTCGATTAGACGCTGTTTTAAGAAGATACAGCAAAAATAAGATTTTCATATAAAAAATAGATTTTTTATGAAAAATATAGCTCGTCACAGATTTTTGTCCTTTTCTCAAATAGACGCTGTTTTAAGAAGATACAGCAAAAATAAGATTTTCATATAAAAAATAGATTTTTTATGAAAAATATAGGTCGTCACAGATTTTTGTTCTTTTTCTCGATTAGACGCTGTTTTAAGAAGATACAGCAAAAATTTTTGTCCTTTAGACGCTGTTTTAAGAAGATACAGTAAAAATAAGATTTTCATATAAAAAATAGATTTTTTATGAAAAATATAGGTCGTCACAGATTTTTGTCTTTTTCTCGATTAGACGCTGTTTTAAGAAGATACAGCAAAAATAAGATTTTCATACAAAAAATAGATTTTTTATGGAAAATATAGGTCATCACAGATTTTTGTCCTTTTCTCGATTAGACGCTGTTTTAAGAAGATACAGCAAAAATAAGATTTTCATATAAAAAATAGATTTTTTATGAAAAATATAGGTCGTCACAGATTTTTGTCCTTTTCTCGATTAGACGCTGTTTTAAGAAGATACAGTAAAAATAAGATTTTCATATAAAAAATAGATTTTTATAGAAAATATAGGTCGTCACAGATTTTTGTCCTTTTCTCGATTAGACGCTGTTTTAAGAAGATACAGCAAAAATAAGATTTTCATACAAAAAATAGATTTTTTATGGAAAATATAGGTCATCACAGATTTTTGTCCTTTTCTCGATTAGACGCTGTTTTAAGAAGATACAGCAAAAATAAGATTTTCATATAAAAAATAGATTTTTTATGAAAAATATAGCTCGTCACAGATTTTTGTCCTTTTCTCGATTAGACGCTGTTTTAAGAAGATACAGCAAAAATAAGATTTCCATATAAAAAATAGATTTTTTATGAAAAATATAGGTCGTCACAGATTTTTGTCCTTTTCTCGATTAGACGCTGTTTTAAGAAGATACAGCAAAAATAAGATTTTCATATAAAAAATAGATTTTTTATGAAAAATATAGGTCGTCACAGATTTTTGTTCTTTTTCTCGATTAGACGCTGTTTTAAGAAGATACAGCAAAAATAAGATTTTCATATAAAAAATTGATTTTTTATGAAAAATATAGGTCGTCACAGATTTTTGTCCTTTAGACGCTGTTTTAAGAAGATACAGTAAAAATAAGATTTTCATATAAAAAATAGATTTTTTATGAAAAATATAGGTCGTCACAGATTTTTGTCTTTTTCTCGATTAGACGCTGTTTTAAGAAGATACTGTAGTGATGGTGTTTTTATAAAATACTTGTTTTATAATACTTGTGTAAATATAATTTTAATCAATTTATTCTTTTTTATTATTATCATTTTTGTATATTGGTTTTTGAGTTAGTTGAAAAATTTACTTCAAATAAAAGAAATATAATTTTTATAAATAAATATTATTTCTAAATAATATCTACATATTTACTTATCTACATTGGCGATCCTGCCAGGAGCTGTTTTGTATTGGATATTAAGCCTTGTTTTTATTTAGAACTTGAAAATCTTTGTTGCATCAATCCATAAACCAACTGTAGCAGTAGATGCACCCGAATCTTCACTAGCCACACGCAAGCTTTTATCCAAAGTTGTGACCTGAGTTGCAGGGATGTTGACGAGAGTCTTTTCCAGGCTAGCTTGAAAGAAACCTTATAGCACTTCAAAACATTAACTCCTTTAGAGAACTGACGCAAATTTTGCGAGATACCGAGCACACGCATAGCCATTCTGTGAAGATTATATTATTAAAGGAAAGCAAGGTTCAAACGTGAATTTTCAACTTGGATAAAATTTTTATATCAAGCTCATCTGGAAACTAAATCAAGTCCTCGGAAATTTTCAGGATAAATAACGATAAGTTTTTTTTTGTTATAGTAATTATTTATTATAATATTATTATTTTTTTTTGTTTTTGCGCATTAATACTATACATATATATATACATTTTGTTGTTTGTTCGTTCGGTTTTGTAAGCATCACTACGTTATACCGGTTTTTTTTTCAATATGATTCGCTCACCCGTTCACTCTCCCATTCGGTCTAATACAATAGATACTCGAGTTTCCGGGAATGTTTCTAATAACTCATTTTCTAATGCTGCATCTAATAATCCTAACAATTCACAAGTAGAAATTTGCGCAGCAACAGTTAAGCTACCTCCATTTTGGGTAGATCATCCTGAAGTGTGGTTTGTTCATATCGAGACTCAATTTAATACTAAGGGAATTATTCGAGATAATACAAAATATGAACATCTTATTGTGTCTCTTCCTCAAGATGTAATAGTATCGGTTATGGATGTTGTTAAAAACCCACCGGAGGAAAATCGTTATATTAATCTTAAAAATAAATTACTTGAACGACATTCTCTGAGTGAACAAAAGAAACTCGATAGACTTTTGTCAGATTCTGAAATCGGTGATCGTAAACCTTCGGAATTTTATAGATCTTTGATACTTTTATCGGGTCGTAATATTAATTCTGATCTTGTGAAGAGTTTGTGGTTAAGAAAGTTACCAAAAACTCTAAATATTGCTTTAGTGGGTTCTAATGTTGCTAATACTGATGATTTGCTAAAATTAGCCGATAACATTTGGGAAGTTACAAATAAGTCTGAATTGTGTACCCTTGAATCAAAAGATTTTGGTCAAAGTAACTGCAGGTTGGATATAGCCGTTGATAATTTAACTAAAATAACTTCGGCAATGCTCGATAAATTTAACCAATTGTCTTTGGAAATTGATGAGATAAAACGATCTTTTCAGCCCTATCGTTCAACAACTCCGTTTAGAAACAGAAGTACTTCTAGGAGCCGATCTACAAACCGTAAGTGGGTTTGTCACTATCACTACCGTTTCGGAAATAAAGCTAAAAATGTGAGCAGCCATGCTCGTTTGAGTCTTCGCTTCAGGAAAACTGAATTGGCCTATTATTGCGACGACAGATAACAGGTATAATAATTCAACACGTCGTCTTTTTGTATGTGATTTAGAAAATAATTTAAAATTTTTAATAGATAGTGGCGCTGAAATTTCGGTATTACCTTTGTCTAGATTTAAGAACTTTAAACGATCGTCGGACATAGTTTTAACCGCTGCAAATGGTAGTAGTATTAAAACATATGGTAGCAAATTGATAAAAGTAAATTTAGGGTTGAGAAGAGAATTTCCATTTATATTTATAATTGCAAATATTTCAAAACCAATAATTGGAGCAGATTTTCTTTCAAAATTTGGATTGCTTATAGATCTTAAGAACAAAAAACTAATCGACCCATTAACAAATATAGCAATTGAAGCAATCGAAGTATACAGTACCGTTTCACTTCCAAAATTATTTAGTGTTGATAACAAGTATATGAATCTTCTAAGAGAATTTAAGACAGTAATTGCTTCTCCTGACTATAGCAAAAAAGTCAAGCATAATACGGTTCATAGAATTGAAACTTCGGGTCTGCTTCCTTTTTCGAAACCACGACGGTTAGATGCAACTAAATACAAAATAGCTAAAACCGAATTTGATTTCTTAGTTTCTTCTAGGATTTGTCGTCCATCTAAATCGCAGGCATCATCTCCCTTACATCTGGTGCCAAAAAAAGAACCAGATGATTGGCGTCCTTGTGGAGATTATCGCAGATTGAATTGTGTCACCATACCTGATAGATATCCAATTCCTCATATTCACGACTTTGGTATGGATTTAAGAGGTAAAAATGTATTTTCAAAGATAGATTTGCTACGTGCATATCATCAAATTCCAGTCGCAGAATGCGATATTCATAAAACTGCTATAACAACACCCTTCGGTCTTTTTGAATTTATTAGGATGCCTTTCGGATTAAGAAACGCTGCACAGACATTTCAAAGGTTTATTAATGAAGTGTTTCAAGGGCTGGATTTTGTTTTTGTTTATCTAGATGATGTACTAGTGGCCAGTAATGATGACGAGGAACATTTTAAACATCTCCGCTTAGTTTTTGAACGTTTAGATAATTACGGGTTAAACGTCAAAGTATGTAAATGCGTATTTGGGGTGTCAAATATTGATTTTTTGGGCTACAACATTTCGCATGATGGAATAAGACCATCTGATGAAAAATTTGAGGTGATTCGCAGTTATGATAAACCAAGGTCTGTAAAACAGTTACAGAAATTTGTGGGAATGGTAAATTACTATCATAGATACATTCCGAAGATAGCAGAATTATTAAGTCCTTTGCACAAAGTTTTGAATGAAGCATTAAAAAGAAGAGATAAATTCCTTATTTGGTCAGAGGAAGCTAATATCTCATTTTCAAAGGTTAAGGAGAGTTTTGCACTTAATGTTTTATTAAACCATTTTAATCCGGATGCAGCATTATCATTAACAGTAGATGCTTCAAATATAGCTATTGGAGGTGTTTTACAACAGCAACTAGGTAATCGAATTGAACCGTTAGCATTTTATTCGAGGAAATTGACTCTTTCGGAAATGATGTATAGTTCATTTTTGATAAGGAACTGTTAGCCATTTTCTCGAATATAAAGCATTTTAAGCATTTTATTGAAGGGAGATCGTTTGTTGTTTACACGGATCATAAACCACTTACACAGGTTTTAAATTCTCGTGCAGAACGTAGTCCGAGACAAACTCGTCAGCTTGAATTTATTGCACAATTTACGAATGACATAAGATACATTAAGGGAGATTCAAATATTGTTGCGGATACACTCTCTAGAACACCTGAGGTAGATTCTATTGCAAATGGCACGCTAGATATAATTCAGTTGTGTGATGAACAGAATAAAGCTTTGTTTTTACGGAAACTTCTTGAAAATGAACACTGTTCATACAATCTCAAATATATAACTGTTCCTACGCATAATGTATCTGTATGGTGCGAAGAATCAAATGGCAAAATTCGACCTTATATACCACAAAATCTGAGAAAATATATATTTAATAAATTACACGGTATCTCTCATCCAGGAACTAGAGCATCGAGACATTTAATAGGTTCTCGTTATTTTTGGCCGTCAATTAATAAGAATATAAATGAGTGGGTAGCTAATTGCTTACATTGTCAAAAGGCTAAAATTTTTAAACACACAAAGTCTGAAGTGGTAAAAATTAAAATTCCTAAAGGAAGATTCGAACATATACATATTGATATTGTGGGTCCGTTGCCTGTCTCAAATGGATATCGATATATTTTAACAGCGATAGATAGAACTACTCGTTGGCCTGAAGCATACCCTCTTAAAGATATAACTGCCAAGTCTGTTTGTAATGCTTTGTTGAAGGAATTAATACCAAGATTTGGCGTTCCTCTTCATATTACCAGTGATAGAGGGGCACAATTCACTGCTTTTATTTTTAAAGAACTTTCGAAGTTTTTGGGTATTGACAATATTGTTACTACTGCGTATCATCCTCAATCAAATGGTTTAGTTGAACGTTTCCACCGTCAAATGAAAGCATCAATTATGGCCCGTGGAAATGAATCTAATTGGTCTGAGGAGCTTCCTTTTGTTTTATTGGGGTTACGCTCAGTAGTTAAAGAAGATATTAATACGTCTCCTGCGGAAATGGTTTATGGTCAATGTTTACGATTGCCTGGTGAAATGTTGGTTGCCTCTGACAAAGGTTTTGAAAGTTCTGTTTTCTTAAAAAAAATTAGAAATCATTTTGGGAATTTTCGATCTAATATTATACATCATAAAAATGCCATTAAGGTGTTCATTCCAAAACATCTCGAAGATTGCCGATATGTTTTTGTGCGTAATGATTTAAATAAGGCAAGTTTTTGTTGCCCATATATCGGACCATTTCTAGTTTTGGTAAAAAAAACGAAATATTTTAAACTCCAAATGGGTGATAAAATTAAGAACGTTTCAATTGACAGGATTAAACCCGCTTTTATGGAAGATAAGCCGATAACTTCTAAGAAGGAAAAGAGAGTCACTTTTAGTTTACCAAGTGAACGAAAACTTTCGGAAGGGGGTGTAATGTAGTGATGGTGTTTTTATAAAATAGTTGTTTTATAATACTTGTGTAAATATAATTTTAATCAATTTATTCTTTTTTATTATTATCATTTTTGTATATTGGTTTTTGAGTTAGTTGAAAAATTTACTTCAAATAAAATAAATATAATTTTTATAGATAAATATTATTTCTAAATAATTTCTACATATTTACTTATCTACATAATATCGTCATATTTTTGGGAAAAAATCTTCATATTCGTCTAAATTGGTTATTGAAATCGTCATATTCAATTAAAGGCTAAATATATCAAAATAAACTCTTAAATCAACAAATCTTACAGCATTAGTGATCAAACACTTTAATTAGAATTCGCAACAAAATCACATGTAAATAAAATGCAGGTTTTTCTATACTTTTAAAATAACAAAAAAAAAATAAAATCCTCTAGTTTAGTTTTGTATATAATATTGCTTGCAAAGACAACTTATTTAATGAATTTCTTGATGATTAAATACTCTTTCCTAATTTGGTGAAGAATGTGGTAAAACATGGATTTTTGTAATAAATTAAGTCAAAACGGGAAACAAAAGATAAGAACCAATCGTTTGCATCTCAAACCCAATACATATGTATATGTTTTTAGCAGGATAAGAATCTTTTAGGTATAATAATTTTAATCGCCTGAACTCAGTTTCTAGCTCTTATCTCCCACTTTCTTTAAGAAAATAGAAAACGTCTTTTGTAACTTCAGAACACCAACTTTTTTATCATTAATAATACTTTAAGAATTAATTTGGCCTATTAACACAAATTTGTGCTATTTGTACTTCTGACAATACGTCTCTGGTATATTCCTAAAAAAATAATCTAAAAAATATGTTTTTGATTTCATAATAAATCAAATATTGTATTTTACTCGGCGTTGCGAAATGTTTAACCTTTTTATTTATGTATATTGTTAATACATAGTACATACATATATTCCTAGAATATATTTTAGAAAACTTATAGCGTAGACAGGCTAACACTAATTCACTAATGTGAATTAAAATTTAATACTGACAGACGACAGTTATATGCATTTACCATTTTTTGTTATGCAAATTTATTTAGCAATTTCAAATATTTTGATTAAATGGATAGAAAGCAGAAAGTGCGATTGGCAGCTATCTTGTTGGTGAAAAATCAGCATTTATTTCAACAAAAACTGAAATTACTTTTTCTGAAACTGCTCCATAATTGAATTTTTTTAAATAATTTGTCATTATCTGATTGATTGTTGACTGTGTTGCCATATTGAAATAGCTAAATTCAGTATAAATTCAAAAGTTAATTTGAATTCAGACTGCTAATGCAAATCAACGATAATTCACAAGTTAATTTAAATTAAGACTGTTAATGCACATTAACTCTCTCGTCTGTCTATTCTATTAGATACATTTTATTTATTGAATTTAAATAACTTGAAATCAACTTATCGGTGTCAATTTTATCAATGTTTGCAGCAAAAGAAAAAATATCTTTAATGGTTCCTACATCTCTAAAATTCGAATAACAACAGGTTCTAGAGATAAACACCGCGTTTTATTTCTAATAGACTTAAAATAATGTCAAATTGGTTGCGCCGCTTCGAACTATTGTGTCAAAGTTTCTATCGATTATGGAAGTTTTAGACAAGCGTAATAATACAACGCCAAAGAATTATTAACAAGTTATTGTTAATTATTTATTGCTAGAATAAAATTAGTCTGTCAAGGTTGCTTTAACAGTACAAATAAATGTTGAAAACTTGCATGATTTAAAATCGTCAAAATTAGGGTATAAATCGTCCCATCGTCATCATGTCATTTTTAGGACCCAAAATCGTCAAAATGACGATAAATCATCAAATCTGGCAGCTATGTGCGTGGGTCTCTATGCTTATAATGCCTCCTATTGATCGGCAATAAAAAATAATTAAATTTGAACCTGAAGTTGAAAAAAAAATTCCATTAAAAAAAGCATATTTTTCCAAATTTTGTTTTTGTAGTCAATGCTATTTTTAGTCATTTATAAAAATAATTTTTCACTTACATATGTTTTTAAGAGGGAATATTAAGATTGAAAATAATATAGATTATGAAGATATTTTAAATATAAGTATACAAAAAGAAAGTGTCGTTGAGAGCGTTTCAAGTAGTGGCGGTGAGCTTTGAAAAGATTCTTTTCTAAAATTAATTGCGCGTGAGTAAATTTTGTCTCACCATGTGCTCTTCTGTACTAGTAAGTTTTATGAAATTCGCATAAAGGACATTTGACAGGATCTAGAGTCCATTTTTTTAGAGCAATTATGATGGGTTTAACAAACCTAAAATTTCACATTTTTTCGTTGAATAACATAGTAAAGGGTCCGCCATCTAACAGTTTTTTTCAACTAGTGCTTATATCGTGAATGGTAACACTTAGGTCATGTCTGATTTGAAAGATAATTAGTTTTATCCTTCCGCTGAACGAATATGATTGCGTTTTCACTTCCCTAAGTGGGTCTGCGATCGACTTACAGAAAATGCCGATTTTGCCAAAAAAAATCATCTTTTCAGATGAAGCTCATTTTGATCTTGGCGGGTATGTAAACAATTTTAGCATTTGGGGCACAGAAAACCCGCGCGCATACATTGAAAAGCCGATGCACCCGAAACAAGGCACTGTTTGGTGCGGATTTTGGTCCAGAGGTATAATTGGGCCATTTTTCTTCGAAAATGAGCAAGGAGTGGCAGTCAGCAGTTACGGTCAATGGCGATCGTTATCGGGCCATGTTGAACGAAGTTTTGTTCACAAAAATTGAAGAGGAGGATATTGTACAGCGCTACGTGCCACACAGCCGAAGCTACACTTGATGTAATGCACCCTGTTTTTTAAGATCGCATTATCAGCCGCAGAGCTAATGTCGTTTGGCCAGCTCGGACTGCGATTTGAGACAATTGACGCTTTAAAGGACAATATTTGTGAAGCCATTGGTGAAATACAGCTGCACAATATAGATAATGTGCTTAAAAATTGGACCAATCGTATAGGCTACAGCATGGCCAGCCGAGGCAGCCATTTGAATGAAATTATTTTCCATTATTAACCGGAAGGATTGTACTTTCATATAAAAAAAGAAATTTGAGAAAGTAGTAGTTTTTTATAGCATTTTCAAAAAAAAAAGTTATTTGGCGGACCCGTTACATGGGCGGTAGGCGTGTCATTGTTCCGAATTTTTCAAAAACTTAAAAAACTTAAAAACCTGCAATCTTCAGGCATTTTTCAAACAATAATAAAACACTTTGTTGAACGGAAGAATATACTTAAATGAAATTTGAAGAAATGAAATTTAGCAATGCTGTCAAATGTTTTTATTTTTAGGAAACGATTTTAAAACACACAGGGCTGCTTTTTCCCTAACGATCGATTTTAAAGGTAAATTTCGCCTAAAAGTAACTGAATTAAAAAATACAATTATACCTTTCTTGTAAAACGTATGGCAGAAAAAGAATTAATTCAATTGAGCAGGTAACCACTGCATTAAAAGCTTATTATTTCAGAACGCTTAAGAAGAAGCACCTGTATCGCGGAAAAATTAGTTTTCGAGAAAAAAAAATAAAAAAAATCCTAAGTCTTTGTAAAGACTTATTAAGTAACCGTGGTACGAGGGCAGTGTGATAATTCCGTAATTTTCTTGTATTTCCAGCCTAGTAATTTTCACTGCAACACAGTTCCCACTGTCCACTTCATTGCACTTCATTGGAAGCTAACAACCTCACTGACTTTAACGAAAAAAAAAAAATAAAACCATCATCGAAACCAAAGAAAGGCTTAATAAATACTATGGGAACCTTTCGTTATCTATTTAAATGGCTAAAAAGTGTCAATAAAATCTATGGAATGATCTTAAACGATGGTTGCTGCGATTGCTCAAACTCGATCATAAGCTCAACCATGTTACCACTTCAAAGGAGTGTTTGGCGATGGTCATACCTACATAATACGAACAGGTATTTGCGCCATTTTGTAGCTAAGGGCGAGACATAGATTTATCACAACACATTAGAGACGAAGAGCAATAAAAATAATGAATTTCTTCCGGTGAACGTACACCAAACAAGACCAAAGTGGATCTGCGGAGAACAAGATTGTGGCCATACTATTTTGGATGCACCCAGTCACATATATATCTAGTTCACTTTGAAATTATCTGTGAATATTTGAACAGATTCAATTTTGATTTGAACAAAAAACGAGCACGGTTGCACTTGTGTGTAGTTGCAATGGCAAAAATTCATGAATTAAATCTCCCGATTCAGCTCCTTGCTACCATTTTCTGCTTTTAAATGTGAAAAAATGGTTGGTGTGGTAAGAGATTTGATTTATTGAGATAAATCTTATTATCTGGAGAAAATATAAAATAAATATCGAGCGTATCGTAGGGGACTGTGTTGATAAATAAAACAGTTTTTTGCAAAAAAATAGTTTTTCCAAAAAACTCACAGAATTTTAAAATTGCTCTCGTACATATTTCATTTGACGACAAAAGTTTTTTATGGAAAAGCGGTAATTTCGATAATTTGGCCATAATTTTTAGGCCAAAGAAATTCAGCGCCGTATGTAGAGTTATGGAAAAATATATTTAAACTTTAACCCCTGTAAGATTTATGTATGTTTTTTGGGTTTTTAATTAATTAACTGGTTCAGTTTGACTTGCTTTCAAATTAAAGCAATACACAAATTAAAGCAATTCAAATTAAAACATATACAATAAAAATATGTTGAAAAAGCATTTGTAGAAAATAGTTCTGTTAGTTGCATATGTAATGGCCACCTCTGTATGTGGGTCTAGGTCAAGTTTTGCAAAAACTAGAAATATTCTAAAAATTTCTTTTGAAACACTGTTATTTTTTATAATATTAGATTTACCTGTTTAATGATTTAAATCCATTATTTGTTTATTGCGATAATAATTCAAAAAATAAAAAAAATTACCCCTATACAAATATTTTTTATTATTGTATTCCTTAGTGCTTAAAAAGACAACATAATTTTTTTTATCGATTTATCACTTTGAATGTTTGTGTTTCAAAATTTGCTTCATACGAAGAGTTATTTACTTGTGCATGTGTATTTACATATATTTCTTTTCATTTGTTTGCTTCACATTTTAATAATTCTAAACTAATTGCTTAAATTTTTATTATCTTTTAACTCTTATTTAATTCCATTTAAAATCTTATGCCAGTTTCCACAGCTAATATTTGCCTTGACTCATTATTTTTCTTTATTCTTTTTATTATTATTTTTTTGCAGTGAAAAGTATGCAATGGAAAGTATCTTGTTAAAACATTTAAATGTATACAACATGTACTTCTTTGAGTAAAAGCTTAAAAATGTGCTCGGTTTTTTATCGCGCCGGCGCAAGGAGAATGAAACACACAGATTTATTTTGCCACCAGTTACAGTGACTCACAGTTGTAGAGTTGTGATTAAAATAAAAGTTGTTCGAATAATCTACGAAATAAATATTTTTAATTCGAATAAAAATATTTGTTTAACCCTGAGTTAAAACACAACATTGTTTTTAGCAAATAAAAGTATTTTCTTGGTATAAAAAAAAAACACTAAAAGAGTTTCTTTTTAAAAACCAAAATAAGAAAAAACCTAAATAAAAAATCTAAATATAAATTAAAGAATCTGAATACGTCCTAAATAAATGACACATATATGTACAAGGAAAATATGATAATTTCGTGACTTTTTAGATGAAAAATATTTTTTTTCGCAAAAAAATGTTTTGATTCTAAACATGATCTGCTTTTAGCTCGATGCATTCAGTCCAGCGGCTTTGTAGGTTTTTTAATTCCTCCAAATAATTAGAATTCTCAATATTGGAACTGCCAAAAGCTTTTACATAATTATATTCGCCGGTAATCGTTTTACCCATTTCAAGATAATTGATATGAATGACACGGTATGCTTCCAAAAAACTATAACCATGACATTATTGACTGTCAGACTCATCTTAGCCTACGTTTTGATTGTTCTTTGGTCTTTGGGGTGTGGTGACCACAGTTACAAAACGGCGCAAAAAATTTTTTGATTGCGCCTGATGATTGCCAAATGCACTTTTGAAGTATGATGAGCTATCGCGAGAATAGCTTTTTCATATCTAAATATTAATGCAAATGTATCACACAACGTAACTCCGCTGATCACTTAATAAGCTTTGGAATTGATAGTGCAGAATCTCCATAGTACGAATATGTATCAAACCTGTCTTTTGTTTGCGTAAAAAATTATATTTAATATGCACCGAACCCCACTATTTTCCAATCTCGTTAAAATTAGCGAGGTTTTCTGCTTTCAATGGCTGTCAAAAAAAATAATAGACTCAACTGGCTTTGATTTCGTTGGTAGTCCAGTAATAAATAACGCTTAACAGAAGCAGAATTGGAAGGAAAGTTATTGCACCGAAAATATAAAAACTCACGGAATTGACACACTGCCCCTGTACAATTGCACAATACAAATTAATCTTAAAGTCGTATTCACATTACGTTTACACTCCATATGTAGTGTCAGATTTGCCATATGTAAAACTATCTTTTTCACAGCCCAAGAGTCTTGCATAAGCTAGATTTATTGCGAGAAAGAAAAAGAGAAAATAAATGAGTCTGTACTCTCTCTTACACAAAATGTAAGCCTTGCACAAGAAAGCTTCCCCAGTGGAAAGCAGGTCTAATGCAATAAAATTTTGATAATGAAATCTAACTAATGTAAACGGTCTAGATTTTGAAATAAGAGCGAGATATTTTAAACAGTATTTACAGAACTCTACAATAATTTTAGGAATTTATATAAATTTTTCAATTTTATACAGGGAGGGGATATCTATATAAAGAAATCTAGATAAAGAAGTTGATTAAGCGATGTCCATCCGTACTTCTGTGATCGGGTAGTAACATAATATAGTAATGTTAAATATTTCCTTACTCATAGTAATGTTATGTTTCCCAGTTTCACAGTAATATACATTCTGGGTTTACTTTTATGAATTTCAGCTTCATTATTACAAATCATATATATTTACATTATATATCATATATATTTCTATTATATAAATTATTATTAATTTTATCAAAGGTTTTGTAAAAAATTTTATGAATAAGTTTTTGTAAAAATTTTATCAAACATTTTTTGTAAAAATATTATATCAAAACTTTTTTGGAAAAATTTTATTGAAATTTTTTCGTTAAAATTTTATAGAAATTTTTTTGTAAAAATTTTATCGACATTTTTTTGTAAATTTTATCGAAATTTGTTTGTAAAATTTTTATCGAATTTTTTTTGTGAAAATTTTATCGCATATTTTTTTAAAACTTTTATCAAAAATAATTTTCGAAGATTTTTTGAAACATTTTTTGTAAAAATATTTGTTTGAAAATTTTTTGTAAAAATTTTTTCTTGTATAAGGATCTAGAATAAATATATGAAGTCGGAAATGTATATTGCAGGCATTACACACGGAATGACACCTGCGGCGAAGGGTATAAAAATGTCAATAATTTTAGTATGGGCATTGATATTGGTTTAATTCGTTGAGCAAGCTTTGATTTTCAAACTTCGCTATGTAATCTTATTCATTAAAATAAACATGAAAGGAAATATCTGTCAATAAAAAAACAAAAGAGGTAGATATAGTTTGCTAATATGAGTTGAAATATTTTTGTTTATAAAATATTTTTTTTTGCCTGCGGCGTCTATTTCTTAAATTTAATAAACAAAACAAATTTATGACAAATTATAACAATAATTAAATATTTTAACTCATTTAAGGTACATAACAACATAACTAGAAATATTTACTAGTATAAAACAACAAAACACCTTCTTATTTTTTGGCAAAATAAGAAGGAGCCTTTTGAAGACTACCACTGGTACAACATAAAATACATTTTTGAGATATAAACTTATTGAAAATTTTCTTCATAATATAAAATCGGCTGCATGCAAAATGGCCCTATGAAATATCGCCCAAAAGCATATATGTATGAAAAATATCCCAAGAAATCTTCATACAAAATTGGGTAATATTTCACATGAAAAGTAACCCAAAAATTTTGGGTGTTTTTTCGTCGTTTTTGGAGATTAATTCATTTTTATATTGTTTTAATGTTTTAATGAAAGATCACCCATTTTTGAGCGATTTTATATGATGAAGAAATTTTTCAATAAGAAAATAATGGTTTTTTTTTTAACGATATATGTTTAATAAAAAATTATGTCTAATAGTTATAAAGTTTACCATAAACACTAGAAGTGTTAACATTAAAATTTTGTCACGATATAAACTGAAAAAATAAGCAATTTAATTCTGTCTTTGCTTTTCAAAAAAAAAAAAGCTGAATTTACAGAAAATATAGTAACATCACATTTAAAGTCGTGGCAGTCTTTAAAAAGCTTCTGATTATTAAATTGTTTTGGCGAAAAAGTAAAATCTCTTTTGTTTCTTTTATACTAGTAAATATTTCTAGTTATAATGATATAAATAAGTTACCAATATGAGCCGAAATATATGTATGTATAATTATTATTATTATAAATGTGTTTGATGTAAAATTTCAGAATTAGGCGCCGCAGGCAAAATAAACAATAATTAAATAAACAATGATTAATTTTAACTTATATTATTTATCTTTATTTTTTTTATTCACATATATTTCCTTTTATATTTATTTTAATTAACGAATACAATAATTTATTTGCGAACACTGGCAGACTGTGATCACAGATTATATACAACTACTTCTCAAAGCTTGTACGATGAATTAAATCAACGGTTTAATTTAACAACGGTTGTAGCGTAGTAACGGTTACGCAGCGATCCGTAAGCACCATCACCACGAGCAGCAGTTATCGCTCCTTTTTTTTATTTTGATCAAAGATTACATACAGAAGTTGCAAGCTCAAAGCGTGCTTGATGAATTAAACCAATATCAATGCCCCTACTAAAACTATTTACATTTTTATAATTTTTTCATTTAATAGGAAAACTATAAATAAATTTGGGCGATAATTCATTTATATTTGGGTATTTTTTCATAATTTTTGGGCCAAATTTTCATTTTTCTTTCTTGGGCAATTTTTCATTTCTTTAGGGTGATTATTCGTCAATTTTTCATTTTTGTTTTTGGGCGATTTTTCATAGAGTCATTTAGCATGCAGCCTATAAAATCGCTCGAAAATGGGTGATCTTTCATTAAAACATTTGGACAATTTTTCATAATGAAAAATTATAAAAATGAATAATTCTCTAAAAACGACAAAAAAGCACCCAAAATTTTTGGGTTACCCAATTTTGTATGAAGATATTTTGGGCTATTTTTCATTTATGTTTTGGGTGATTTTTTTTTTTTTTGGGTCACTATGCATGCAGCCTTTCAGTTTTTCTTGGTTGTAATGATTCTCTTTTGCATTTTTTTTTGTTAAATAATATTAGACCGCGACCAGTAGATCGCATGGAGTGCATACAGATATCCGGGTATCAAGGGGCGAGATTTTTATTTAATTTTAGGTTAGTAGGATTGTTCTGCTTTGATTTATATTAAAGGCCGTTATAGAAAGCGATACACATAGAGGTAACGGATAGACCCACTGGGAACCAGCAGTAGTCAGTGGGGGTCAATATGACCCCCCAATGTGCTTTAGTCCGACAATTTTAATGGAATAAAAACAATTATTGGTAAAATTTTTCCAAATACTTTTAATCAAAGTTTTACAACAAATTTTCTTAAAAATGTAAAAAAAAATTGTAAAATTTTTACAAAAAAGTTTCGGTAAAAGTTGTACAAAAAACTTCCAATAAAAAATTTATTTTAGAAAAAACTTTCTATACAATTTTTAAGAAAAGTTTTTTATAAATTTTTCGATAAAATTTTTACAAAAAGTTTTCTATAAAATTTGTACAAGAAGTAAAATTTTTACAAGAAATTTTCTATTAAATTTTTACAAGAAATTTTCTATAAAATTTTTACAAGAAATTTTCTATAAAATTTTTACAAGAAATTTCCTATAAAATTTTTACAATAAATTTTCTATAAAATTTTTACAATAAATTTTCTATAAAATTTTTACAATAAATTTTCTATAAAATTTTTACAATAAATTTTCTATAAAATTTTTACAAGAAATTTTCTATAAAATTTTTACAAGAAATTTTCTATAAAATTTTTACAAGAAATTTTCTATAAAATTTTTACAAGAAATTTTCTATAAAATTTTTACAAGAAATTTTCTATAAAATTTTTACAAGAAATTTTCTATAAAATTTTTACAAGAAATTTTCTATAAAATTTTTACAAGAAATTTTCTATAAAATTTTTACAAGAATTTTCTAACAAAAAATTTTCTATAAAATTTTGACAAAAAATTTTCTATAAAATTTTGACAAAAAATTTTCTATAAAATTTTGAAAAAAAAAATTTCTATAAAATTTTGACAAAAAATTTTCTATAAAATTTTGAAAAAAAAAATTTCTATAAAATTTTGACAAAAAATTTTCTATAAAATTTTGACAAAAAATTTTCTATAAAATTTTGACAAAAAATTTTCTATAAAATTTTGACAAAACATTTTCTATAAAATTTTGACAAAAAAATTTCTATAAAATTTTGACAAAAAATTTTCTATAAAATTTTTACAAAAAATTTTGTATCAAATTTTTACAAAAAATTTTTTATAAAATCTTACAAAAAATTTTGTATAAAATTTTTACAAAAAATTTTGTATAAAATTTTTACAAAAAATTTTGTATAAAATTTTTACAAAAAATTTTGTATAAAATTTTTACAAAAAATTTTGTACAAATTTTTTAAAAAAATTTTGTATAAAATTTTTACAAAAAGGTAGTGGGTAGACTTCGTTCTCACCAACTGACGATTGATAATTGAATACAAGTTTTCTCGTATTCCTTTATCTGGGTTTGGTTGGTCAAATAGATGATGCTTACAACTAAAACACTACCCTAAGTAGATTAGATACAAGAGTGCTGATGACGGACGTGGCTGTCTAGAAAATGTGCATTCCGCTCGTGCTGGTGTCTATAAATTAAATTTTCCCAATTTTTCTGTAATGTTATCACCTAATTTGTAATTTAATTAATTCTTTCTTAGAGAGAATAAAAAACGAACTTAAGCTTGATTATAAATTTCATTGTATGTAATACATAAACAGTTCGCCTAATAATAATTAAAATTTTCAAAATTAAAAATTTTGTATAAAATTTTTACAAAAAATTTTGTATAAAATTTTTACAAAAAATTTTGTAGAAAATTTTTACAAAAAATTTTGTAGAAAATTTTTACAAAAAATTTTGTAGAAAATTTTTACAAAAAAATTTGTAGAAAATTTTTACAAAAAATTTTGTATAAAATTTTTACAAAAAATTTTGTATAAAATTTTTACAAAAAATTTTGTATAAAATTTTTACAAAAAATTTTGTATAAAATTTTTACAAAAAATTTTCTATAAAATTTTTACAAAAAATTTTGTATAACATTTTTACAAAAAAATTTGTATAAAATTTTTACAAAAAATTTTGGCTTAAAAGCATGCAATACCTTTAAAATAATCCGCTTTCAAAAAATAAAAGTTGCCTTAAAGTAAATGCATATCGCTAAAATTGCGTACTTTCACGCTTTTTCTATTTTTGTGGAAAAAAATTATCCTTCATTGGAATCAGGATACCAAGGTACCTCCTCAAAAAATTTTTATTAAAATTCCTCCAGTAGTTTTTACGTGATGCGAACACAGACAGAAGGACATACAAAAAAAAAGTTACAACTTTATTATATGTATATGTATTTTTTTTTATACTGGCAGTATTAAAATAATAATTGCTACCTTACAGTGCTTTAAATGTAATCGTTTTATTAAGTAAACTTTATTTCTTTTGAATATAAGCTTTAAAAAAATTTAACTCCAAATGAAAGAAAGTTTGTTTATTTTTCTTGTTCTTTTTCTCAACACAACACATATGTATGTATGCAATAAGTTCTTGGGAGTAGTGATAGCACTCAGTTCTTGGGAGTAGTGGTTTATAGTCGGCTTAAGTCGACTAACAGCCGCCGCCGACTTTTTTTTAGGCCCAACTATAATGTGCTTAAAAGTGCTTTTACACGGCGTGTATTTGTCATATGACTTGTCACTTTTCCATGTGTAAATTCTAAACACATCATGTAAACCTTTTGAAACTTAACATGTGTGTTTTCCATGTGTACAATACATATGTATGACATTTTTCATTTAGAACGTGTTCTATATTGATGTAACAAAGCATCTGACATCCTGTAATGCCAACTTGATATTTTGCTATTTTAGGTTTTTTATGGTACCAAAAGCACTAAAAGCGTGGCAAAAGCACTACGTTTCCATCTTTGCATCAGCTGTGGTTGGCAATACAAAACTGTGTGGCGGAAAAAATATATATTGTAGGTTATGTCAGATGTAATTACACATGTACGTTTGAAAGCAAAAATAATAAACCGTATGTAAAATGTCTATTTTGGCAAACACATGAAATTACATATGGGTTATCAAACTGACAAGTCATATGACAAACACACGCCGTGTAAAACCATTTTAAGCTGGCTTAAGCTAATGTCAAAAAATGAACGAAGAGTTTGTCAAATGCTTTCCCCCGTCTCCATTAGACATTAACATGCCTTAACTAAAGCCAAACTTCATATCGTCCCCTCAATATAACAATAGCGTATAATTTTTTTGGGGTTTTGAGAAAATCGAGTTTAAAGTTTTTGTCAAATCGGATGGCTATTAAAACCTCAATATCGCGGTAAATAAAAATTTTTCATATTGGATTTTTCGACGAATACATAATACCGTTTCTTGTCTTTAAATTGACCAATTTTTTTTATTCTACGCATCTTTCAACACCATAATTATGTCATTCAAAGCGCAAGTCCTCCATATAGACTATTTTATTTTGTAATGAATTCGTATGATGTATCTGATACACTATTTTATTTTGTATGGCATATACTGTTTTATTCAATAATTATAAGGTAAATGTGTTAAAATATTTGATCTCAAAAATATCAATTTGTAACATTATAAAACAGTAATTAACTCATAGTTTTGTTAATTGAGTGGCACATATTCATTACTTTCCAATTTGGGTTATTATAAACAAAAAATTATGACAAGTACATTGCGTAAATCAAAAATAACTAGAATTCGTCTTCTTTCTCTTCCTCTGCTGCATCTGGCTCATTTAAACAATTTCGCTTCTATCCACCTTGTAAGTTAAAAAAAAAATGACTGCGATCCACGAGGAATTACATTCTTTTTGCGCAAATTTTGGATATCATGCTTTTGATTACAAATTGGCACTATTTGAAAACTATTTCTCAAACAATAGTGTATATTATTCTAAGCTATTTTATGAGTTAAAGTTTTCATAAATTGTATTTTTTTCTAGAGGCTAAAATGGAGTATAATGCGTATACATTATTATTCTTTTAACAACTTTGGAGTGGCAATTTCAAGTAAAATAGCGCATATGAGCTTATTGAAGGTAAATTTTGAACAAGAAATTATACACCATTTTTTCCAGCGACATTTTGACCCACTTTTTGGAAGTAGAATTTGGATAAATTTTGACCAGACATACAATCAATGATAGAGATTCTAAATATGCAATAAAAAAATAATAGTGTATGAGCACATACGCTATTGTTATATTGAGGGGACGATATGAAAAACAACATTATTTTTAATACTGCTTTTTATATGAAGTTTGACCTTTGTTAAGACATGTTGATAGCAAATGACGACGGGTGTGTAAGCAACTATTGACATGAATCTAGACTCTAGAAACTATTATGACACAGTTGCACATGATTTATATGTTTATTTATATGTACAGTTTATATGTACAGTTGCTTAAGTTGGCTTAAGTTCATGCATATTATGCATATTATAAGGCTCAACTATAATATGCATAAGCTAGCTTAAGCTAACTTAAGCAACTGTGCAATTACATATAAATCATATGTGGCAAACTATAATGTACTTAACAACACTTTTCGTTGAGTTTCGTCAAATGTCATTTGCTTAAGCAAAGTCCGAAACCGATCGCACATTCCGTACGGAAACAGCTGTTTGTGCTGTGTGTTTTACATATTAATGCATATTCGTAAAAATTACAATGGAGAATGAAAGTGAACAAATTATATATAAATTTAATATAAAATGTTTAAACAAAGAAGTTTCTTTAAGAAAAAAGGGAGGCGTTGTATAATAATCGAAATTAAAAAGAAAGAGCATTTTATTGTTTATGAGTTGAGTGATGCACACCGCTGTATTTTTTAGTACTTTTGGCCAAAATTACACAAACAGCCAAAAATGTTAAATTTTTATTTGCGAAATTTTCTTAAGACTATTAAAAATAATTATTAATGTGTATATGAATGGTATTAGGTATTAAAATATGTTTATTTAACACCTTTTTGTTAACAAATTTAATTTATTCAGAAAAAATTATTATTTTTCAAAACTACGAATAAAACAAATGTGCAACTGTGTCATGATAGTTTTTAGATTCATGTAAGTACATTGTAGCCACCTAAAAGTCTTCAATAAGTTGCTTAAGCATTTGACAGACTTTTCGGTCATTTTTTGACATTAGCTTAAGCCAGCTTATGCATATTATAGTTGGGCCTATAGTTGGGACTTCTGATCAGCCGCCGCAGCCAAGTTTTTGTCACGACTTGTTTCTCTGTATACATATGTATGTAATTAGTTGTCGAAGAACAGTGACAGTCATTTGACCGATTATTTGATAGTCGCTGGATTTTACCATCATTGCGTAGGATAAACTTCCCATCACATTCTTAAAGGCAAAATGAAAAAAATGATGTAAACATTGTGTACGTGTGAATTTTTTTTCTCCCTCTTTTTTATTAATATTACTCTTGCATATGTATGTACAAAAGTGAAACCACATAATCAATTTGAAATTTTATATTTTTGTTTATGGGTTAGTTTCGATCATCAATTTCTTGTAGGGTCATATATACAAACGTTCCTAAAATCCTAAAATACATCCCAGCAAAAAAATTGGGTTTTTGGAAGCAGTAAAATCTTTTCCTGCCATACAAAATCTCTTATAGTAAGAACATATATTTTGCCTAAATAAATGCAATTTTGTATGACAGAAAATGTTAAGTTTTCAAAAAAAAACAACGAATATTTTACATTTCCCTTACAGTGCATACTAAAAAGCCCAACTGTAAGGCAGAGATAAATAAATTTCGAGGAGTTACGGCGAGTTACGAACTTAATACCGTATCATTTTAGAACATCTATACTGCGGTGCATTGAGCGCTTAAAAGGAAATGCTACTAAAGCCCTTTTCACACTATTATACTGAGTATTAAGACTTGTCAAATACTCGAATCCAATGAGAAAGTATGATAGTGTGAAAGCAGTATGTTATCAAAATGTGAAATAATACGGAAAGAAATTTGAAATTCCATAATACTAAACCATTTTTAGAAAATTTTCTAAACGATAACATTTTTCATTTTATCAGGGTTGAGTTTTTTAAAGCGAAGAACCAAGCTGAGTGTGTCGCAGCCGATAGTTCGCCGCCGCCGATGAAATGTTTTCTTTGTCCTGCACCTACCTTAAATTGCCATCAGTCTTAACGCCTACGTATGTACTTTGTTTCTGCCATGCCTAGAAATTGTTGAATGTACGTATTATTATTTTTTTTTTTTGTTTTGTTTTTTATTTTTTTATTAACCGAAAACTTGAACGGCCAAACAAACTTAAGACCCGTCACCTCTGCCGTCCTCATAAAATTGTTCAGCCGACGCCGTTCAATGTCTCGTCTCGGCTTGTTCCTTTGCTCATATTTTTCATTTTATTTGAGTGTGATAGTGTGAAAACGAAATGTTATGTTACGTTAGATTTTTTGACAATCACACAATTCTCATTAGATTTATATCTTAAAAATCCAATGAAAATCTTAATACTCAGTATTATAGTGTGAAAGGGGCTTAAGTGGGACATCGCGAACAAATATCATGTCATACGTAACCAGGTTCGTAAGCGATAACAACTCGTCTTTCCTTAACAAACCTGCATAGGACGAAGCAGTATTTTTTACTGGGATGTATAAAAGAAACATGAGTGGCGCATACACACACGTACATTAATACTCGTATAAAGGAAACACGCAGTGTACGCCAAAAGTAATAGGAACCAACACTCAAAAAGACGATTTGATAAAAAATTTGTGTCTTTAGATTTGTGTTAAGAAGGCCAAAAACTTTTGTATTCATACATTTTGCACAAAATATTTGGCGCAGGAAAAATTTTCTATTGCACACGAGCATAACCGGACACAAATCCATACATATGTATAATAGGGTATAGAAGTATAGATTAAGTTTCAGAACACAAAATTGATTTACGCTCTATAAAGTAGAAGATTTTCGGGCAATTTGGACATTCTTTTAAAAATATCTGTACAAGTTACATACATAATAATATACATATGTATATGTACAAGTTACATACATAATTATACAAAATACATTTTGAAATAATAAAAATTTTTTAAAACAAAAAAGTTTAATCATTTAAAACTTATATATGTACGTACATGTATGTATATACTTCTGAAAATATGTGTCAAAGTGAACCGTTTTTATACTCTAAATCGCGTAACAGATAATTAAATATTGTGAACTATAGTATTCAATAAATCCCCTTGTAATTTAGAACCTGAAAGTGTAAAAAACTTACAATTTTATGGAAAAAATTACATTATAATTTGTTTTAATTTATCTATCACAAAATTATGTATTTAGTAATTTAAGTGTAAAAATTACAATTTAAAAATTTAATTTATCATCCCAGCCGGAACACAAGGACGGAATATCATCCTTTGATATTGGTTTAATACAAATAACATTCTTTGTGTAGACTTAATTTTTTTAAATATAGAGATATATGTTCTCAAAATAATCGTTCAAATAGGTATAAGCATTTGCAAAAAAGTAAAGTACAATTTGTCCTCATGAGGTATATTTTCTGGTTGTTGGCACCAAATATAACCAAATTAATACGCCCATCACTTACATATTCGGCCCTATTCCCGTTGGCGTCGTAGTTAGAAAACGAAATAAAAACGAAAATTTGGCATCACCGTTGGCGTTAACGACACTCGTCGTAAATATATCGGTATTCTCTATTTTGAAACGAAGAGGCAACGAAATTCAAAGACTACAAGAAGCAAAAAATAAAAATGAAAAAAAAGGACATTAAGTTCGAATTTTTAGTATCTTAAAAAAAATCCCGCTTATAATAGGGGTTTTCGAAAGGGTATAAAACCCTAAAATTTAGTGATTTTTGAAGCGAAACTTCCGAGAAAATATTCCGTTTGGGCCTCCAGTTCTTGAAGGAGAAGGTTGGCATAAAGTAAAACTAAATTAGGAGAAAATATGTTATGTTATAAACAGGTACGATTGTCACCATTGGAGGAAGCGGTGTCAAACCTACTAAAATTTGAAAAACAAATTAATCCGAAACGAAATGTAGTGTTATTCACTGACCATGAAGAAGTTAGATCGCTACTAATTGAGTTTAGTACGTAGAATCTGGGATGGCAAAATGTTAACGTTCTGTCGTAGCATCTTCCGATGTATGTATGTATATTTATATCCATTATGTCATAATCATCGCTTGAACTTGAAAAATAAAATTCAGTACTCGCCATATTATGTTAAAACTTACAAAGAAATAACAAACTTTTCAGAAATTTACAAAAATGTCTTAAATAACAACTCCAAAATTGGCAGTGCTACCACACTTTATTACTTTTTGTTTTCAAAAACGTTTCTTCATCGTTTTCGAGTCCACACATCGACATTTGCTGACGACACAGCTTATTTACGCTTTCACGAAAGACCCGAAGTAGCATCACAATATTTGCAGGACCACACATTCAATTTAGAAAAAATATGAAGAATAAAAGTTAATGAACAAAAATGTACTAACATAACCTTCACACTGTGTAGAGAATGTTGCTCCCCTATTCGGATAAATAACCACACGATACCTCAGCTTTCAGACGTTAAAAATCTCGGCATACATCTTGATTGGCGCCTTACTTGGAAACGCCACATAGAATCAAAGTTAACACAAATGAAGCTAAAAGCCGTTAAAAAACAAGTAAAAGTTCTATATTCGGCCGTGCCGAATACAGACATGTACAGCATTATCCATATTGTTGACTCTTTACTTAAATAAAGTCGTATGAGAAAAAATCATTATTCATGAGTTAAAGAAATAGAAGACAAATTCCGTTTGCTACAATTGTCGCCGTGTTGTCAGCTACTTAATGATATTGAAGGCGACAGCTACATCGTAAACTCTGACATTGTTGTAGAAATACTTATTTTGCTTTTATAAAATAAAATAACTTTTTCAAAAAATTATAAATATTTCCTCCAATACTTTTTGTTTGAATATGAATTTGTAATTTACAATTTTGTGACATTTTCTTCTGTTGAATAAAATAGAAATTAGTCTAAGTTGACGACAGCCACAACGGTGGCTTTGCTGATTTCAAAATAATCGTTTTATTTTTGACAGTTTGTAGTCGGTATCCTGATGATGTCTATGTGTTTAATGCACCTAGGTTTTAAAACAGAGATATCATCTATTTAAAAATCAAACGCATTTAAAAAAATATGTTACTCTATACACACACATACATACATATGTATATTCTTATATATTATGTTACAGTCATGATTTTCATTTTCAAAGAAATATTGAAATTTTTATTTTAATTTTTCGAAAATTTTTTGTAAAAATATTTTTTTAAAAATTTTTTGTAAAATTTTATTCGAACATTTTTTGGAAAATTTTAAAAAATTTTTTTTTTCGAATATTTTACTGTAAAATATCTTTTTGAAAATGCTTTGTAAATTTTTTTGTAAATATTTTTGAAAAAAAATTAAATTTTTTTTTTTTAAATTTTTTTAAATTTTTTTTTTTTTAAATTTGATTGAAATTTTTTTGTTAAATTTTGGACCTTTCTCCAATCTATATTGAGTTAGAATGGTCAGACTAAAGCAAAAAGAAATCCTTACAAAAAAAAAATCATCATATTGACACATGGGGGGTCCTTTTAACTGCTCCCATTTTCAGTGGGTACCCTGTGGCTACCTCTATGCGTATTGCTTTCTATTAAGGTCTCTAATACAAATCAAAGCAGAAAAACCCTACCAATCTAAAAACAAACAAAAATCGCCCCTCGCAGGGGGTTATTGATCCCCCGAGATCTGTATGCACTCCTTGCGATCTACCTGTCGCAGTCTAATATTTATTTGACAAAAAAAGGCAAAACAGAATCATTAAGGCCGAAAAAAATTAAAAAAAAACGTAAAAAAATATAGGTGGGCGTGGTTTTTGGCCCGTTGCCTCCAAAGGAATGATCCGATGTTGGTGAATTGCAATACCAAAATTTTCGAAACTATGCCTGACAGATTGGTGTGCTTAAATTTTTTGTATCTCTTCTGGTGCCTTGGCAAATGACATTACCACACTAACACGGACAGACGGATAGACGGACATCGCTTAATCAACTTCTCTATGTATAAGGATCCAGAATATATATATACTTGAATATATATATATATACTATATGGGGTCGGAAATGAATATTGTAGAAATTACACACGGAATGACAAACTTATATATACCCTTTCCACCTGTGGTGAAGGGTATAAAAATAAATAAATTATGGGGCACTGCCTCAGCTAGCAATGAAGAAAAAATACAAAGGCGCCAAAATAAGATTCGTCGTATGGTTACATCTGCTCCTAGGTATATAGAAAACTCGAACATCCATAAAGATCTAAACGTGCCATCAGTTAAAGCAGAAATAGCGAAACTTGCCATTAGGTATTTAAAGAAGCTTGAAACTCATCCGAACATGGTTACATTGGACTAAGAAGGAGGGACACTGCTTCTATAATCCGTATATTAGAGGGATGACCCGCAAATAACAGTAATCGTGAAACATAAATTTTTTTATCTAGCACTGGTTGGACTTGACAAGTATATTTATTTTGTTTAGACTTAAAATATGAGTAATTATTGATGGTTCAAAATATATTGAAGATACAATAAAAAAGATCCAAAAAATAGAAAAAAAAATCTAATTCAATTAAGGTCGATTTCCATTTTTGGCGAATAGAAGACATACATATATGGATCTGAAGTGCATAGCAATATATTGAAAAGATCTTCATTGGTGCTACACCTTGATATTTTCCTTGTGTTGTGTTCACGAAAGTACCTATAATCTTTGTTTCTTTTCTCTTGAGCTTCTTCAGAAAGATCTCCAATTGGCTACATATTGTATTGAATAATGCTGTTTCATAGGCGTACTAAACAAATTTTTTAACATTTATTTTTCTACTGCATGATATAACTTGTAATCTAACTTTAAATCGTTTTATTAGTTCACAATTCACTTCTGTTATGGATGCAGCCGTTTCAGGATCAGAAAAAAATCTTCTGGCAGTGTTTCCATCATTTGTGATTCCTTCTCCTTGCTTCGGCTGATCAATTATTAAGCCTATTTCTAAATACTTTTGTTGCATTTTATTCGTTTTTTCTTCTCTCTTGGCCTTATTTTCTTCGTTTCTTCTTACTGTTACTGCAAGAGGACCAAAATCTAAATCATAACTCAATTTCAATATAAGCTCCGTAAAGCGAATTATAGCATGAATTGGAGACAAACCAAATTCATAGGCTTCTTTAAAAATAGATTCTTCTGAGGGAGGTTGACCTGAGGTTTTTAGGCGTATGATGCAGCTCGATGAAGACTTCGTTTTGGTCAAAGCTTGTGCAACTTTTCCATCGATCATGATAAGTAACATTTGATAATTTATTGAAATTTCTTAATCTTTAAAACATATGGATTTTGGTTGATATATTGCGTTGATGAAGGCTTTTCGTTCTTCCATATGTAACTATTTGTTGCTGTACTAGTTGAAGGTTCAAAATCGGTGCAATCCTTTCTTAATCTTAGTGGAACGAAAGAAATCATAAACAAGTTAGCATCTAATGAATTTTCAGAATAGCATTGTTTATATTGCTTTTGTGCCGAAGATCCATCAAATCCCAATTTAGAAATTAATGTTAGGCTGCAATTACCAAGTTTATTGGTGTTGTGTTCATCCAAACTTCTTAAAAGTCTCAGCAATGGTGTGATCCAATATATTTTGCAATCTTAACTCCACTGAGCTGGGTGAAACAGTAATACCATCTCCCAAAAGTAAGCAGTCTCTTTTAAGAGAAATCATTTCTCTATATTCTGGACAAATGTCGCTTTTCTTCTTAATCGCCCGTTTTTACAGTTCCATATACTGATATTTTGTAAGTTTTAGATCCAGAAATAACACAATAGCTTCTTCTGGGATAAAATTTTTTTCATGAGTAGGTGTTGGAATGCTTTTCAATATTTTCTTTACACGCTTAGGGCTCGCTTTTATTATATTTTCTATTTCATCAATTTTTTTCTTTTATTTTGCGATAGTGCAAGTTGATGAAATTTCTTCATTTATATTATGTAGCTTTCGTCTTAAAGGCCTTTCACTACATTGGTCGATGGGTTTCGCAGGTCAGGCTACCTTGCTTTTCGAAAACCAGTTCATTTCTGGTTGCAACCAAACATCCTTTTCTTCTTTCTGTCGCAATCGTTGTACCATTTCTTTAATTCTATTATACATTTTTTAATTTTTTTAAAATGGTCATTAAGATAATCTTCATCTCATAACTTAAAAGCCGGATTGTCTAAGATATATATGCGTTATAAAATCATTTTCGTTTTTTTTTTCAAAATAAATCTTAGCAAGTATATCATAACTAAACTTAGGCATTGTTCAAACTGTAACTGTGGGTTTCAAAGCGAATAATAAAAACGCGACTGTAGCGAGCAAACTTTTTTTTTATAATTTATTTATTGTATCTTCGATATTTTTGAACTAACAATAATTACTCATATCTTAAGTCTGAAATAAAAATATACTTTTTAAGTCCAGCCAGTGCTAGACAAAAATAATTTTTGTTTTACGGATTTTGCAATCATTTGCGGGTCATCCCTCTAATGTACGGCCAAGAAAAGCAGTATCTCTTCTTTTTAGTCGAATGTAACCAGGTGCATGTTACGCGCCAAAAGGGTTTGGATGAGATTCAAGCCTGTTTAGATATGTGACTGCATGTTTCGCTATTTCTGCTTTGACTGATGGCATGTTTAAGGCCGTGTCAGATAAAACTTTTGCTTCGCTTTAAGTTACAAATTCGCTTTGAAATTTAAGATAAAATGTACTTATTTATATGCCACTTGTCACATAAAGTATTTTTACCTTACGCAAAACGAAAAGTTGGGCATTTTTTATCTTCTTGCGCGCTTTGACAAACAGCTATTGATTATTCTTATAATATTTTCGGAAATTTGAGCGCAAAATTTCTTTTATACAAAGTAAAATTGTTTTAGTTTAAAGTAAAATTGTTTTTAAAAATAAATTTCTATTGTGCTTTGAGTTAATGTGATAAAGAGGTAAGTGTAAAACGTAATGTGTAATTTCTGCAACAAGTACTTAAAAATAAAATTTTTATGATTTAGTTAATATGGATAAAAACTAATAAATGCAATCCAAATGCACGACAAAAGCTCTTCGGTTTTTCGTAACAAGCATTTGAAAGACCGGGCTTGTCAAGAAGTGGCTTCATCAACAAGAGTTTCAGGTATAGTGTCTTGAAATATGTGTTGTGCTGTTTGCTATTCTTTTATATTTAAAAGAGAGAAGCACTGTAAACGTCGTTGGAAATCGCTGCGAGACAGATTTGTCCGTGAGGTTGCAGGTAGCAAACTGATGTCGGGAGCTGCTGCTCAGGAAAAAACGGATTGGTGCTACATGGAGTCCATGAGGTTTTTGACCAAACACATCTCTCCTAGGAAGTAAGTAAAATGTATTAATCTGCAGCTTATGTATTCGTTTTTAAACTTCACATATTATTTATAGCACTGCATCAAATTTCCAGTGGAGTGATTAACAGCCCTGCAGCCAAGCGTCAAACAATAGTGGCAATGAAGATGCTACTGAAGATTTTGGGCTGAGTAGCAGCAATAAGACCCCAAAACGACAGCGCCTGGGTAATGAGTCACGTGAACGATTCGAGAGATTGTGTGGCACAATAGAAAGCGTTATTGCTGCAAAAGTGGAGAAACCAACATATACAAATATTGCTTTCTTGCAAATGCTGGATGAATGCCTGCAAAAAAAGCCACAGGAAGTCCAAGATCGGCTTAAGATTGAGCTTTTGACGTATGTCCATAATGCCAGTTAATATTTCAAAATTAAATACTTTAAATCTCATATAAAACAAATCTTGTATGGACAAAATTTTTGTTCGAATTGAATGGGTGAATTCAGCTTAATTTAGATATAGGATAGTAATTTTTCTAATTCGATTAAATGTAATGAATTGTTTTTAACCGACTTCAAAAAAAGAAGGAGGTTATCAATTCGTTTGAATGTTGCTTTTTTTTATGTTTGTGCCCGCAGAACTCAGTCATTTCTGAACCGATTTTAAAAATTTTGCACTATTAGAAAGGTTATGGCTACAGATTGGTCCCATTTTAAAAGAAGTTCAAAATTTTAAAAATTAAAGGGTGTCCCCATACAACATACATGTTTTTTACGTGTATTATGAACATTATAGGTCACCAATTTAAAATTAAATAATTCTTGCAAAAAAAAAAAACCGACTTCAAAACAGACAAACTTAAAAGCATGTTTCTTTAAGACGGTAACTATTGCGACACCCTGTAATTTCCGAATTCAAATTTTATACTAGTTATAGCGGTCGTAGCAATACAGGGTCGTAATTTTCAACCTTCTGTTATAAATTTCAACCTTCTGCCTGTAACGGTTTAAAAGTTTGGTCATATACATCAAATTACATAAACTATTGCGACACCCTGTAATTTATAATTTTAAATAATTATACTTATTATAACAGATATAGTAATGGACCTTCTGTCTAATTGTTAAGTGTTTATCAATAACTGTTTAAAAGATAGGATCATATATATCAAATGACGTCACCTATTGGGACACCCTTTAAATTCAAATTTTAATATAAATACTTTTTAAAGAACACTTTGTAATACAGATTCTTTTTAAATTTTAACTTTGTGTCCATATACATCAAATTACATCAACTATTGGGACACCCTATAATTTCCAATTTTAAATATTTATACTTATTTTTATTCGAGACATAATAGTGAACATTTTGTCTATTTTTCAAGTGTTTGTCTATAACGGTTCCAAAGATGAGGACATAATGGTCAAATAACATCAATAATGGGGACACCCTTTAATTTATAGATCCAAGTTTTATACTTGTTTGAATAGCGGACGAAGCAATATAGGTTCTTTGTAAATTTCAACTGTCTATCTATAACAGTTGAAAAGTTTGGCCATATATATTACTTTTACATTAACTATTGGGACACCCTTTAATTTCCAAATTCATATTTTACACTTGTTATTTTAGCGGACTTAGCAATACAAGTACTTTGTAAATTTCAACTGTCTGTCTATAAAGGTTCAAAAGTTTGGCCATATATATATCAAAATAAACCAATTAATGGGACACCCTTTTTTATTTTAAATATTTATACTTATTATAACAGACATAGTAACGAACATTGTGTGCAACTTTCAAGCGTTTGTCTATAACGGTTCAAAAGATAGGAGAATAAAGGTGAAATTAATTCACCTATGGGGTCACCCTTTAATTTTTAATTTTATTTTTTAATTACTTTTTGTTGTTGGGAGCTACAGTGATACGCACTTTTTTTAATTTTAAATTGGTGACCTATAATGTTCATAATACACGTAAAAAACATGTATGTTGTATGGGGACACCCTTTAATTTTTAAAATTTTGAACTTCTTTTAAAATGGGACCAATCTGTAGCCATAACCTTTCTAATAGTGCAAAATTTTTAAAATCGGTTCAGAAATGACTGAGTTCTGCGGGCACAAACATAAAAAAAAAAAAAGCAACATTCAGACGAATTGATAACCTCCTTCTTTTTTTGAAGTCGGTTAAAAAAAGTGCGTATCACAGTAGCTCCCAACAACAAAAAGTAATTAAAAAATAAAATTAAAAATTAAAGGGTGACCCCATAGGTGACTTAATTTCACCTTTATTCACCTATCTTTTGAACCGTTATAGACAAACACTTGAAAGTTGCACAGAATGTTCGTTACTATGTCTGTTATAATAAGTATAAATATTTAAAATTAGAAATTAAAGGGTGTCCCATTAGTTGGTTTATTTTGATATATATATGGCCAAACTTTTGAACCTTTATAGACAGACAGTTGAAATTTACAAAGTACTTGTATTGCTAAGTCCGCTAAAATAACAAGTGTAAAATATGAATTTGGAAATTAAAGGGTGTCCCAATAGTTAATGTAAAAGTAATATATATGGCCAAACTTTTCAACTGTTATAGATAGACAGTTGAAATTTACAAAGAACCTATATTGCTTAGTCCGCTATTAAAACAAGTATAAAACTTGGATCTATAAATTAAAGGGTGTCCCCATTATTGATGTTATTTGACCATTATGTCCTCATCTTTGGAACCGTTATAGACAAACACTTGAAAAATAGACAGAATGTTCACTACTATGTCTGGTATAACAACAAGTATAAATATTTAAAATTGGAAATTAAAGGGTGTCCCAATAGTTAATGTAAAAGTAATATATATGGCCAAACTTTTCAACTGTTATAGATAGACAGTTGAAATTTACAAAGAACCTATATTGCTTAGTCCGCTATTAAAACAAGTATAAAACTTGGATCTATAAATTAAAGGGTGTCCCCATTATTGATGTTATTTGACCATTACGTCCTCATCTTTGGAACCGTTATAGACAAACACTTGAAAAATAGACAAAATGTTCACTACTATGTCTCGAATAACAACAAGTATAAATATTTAAAATTGGAAATTATAGGGTGTCCCAATAGTTGATGTAATTTGATATATATGGACACAAAGTTAAAATTTAAAAAGAATCTGTATTACAAAGTGTTCTTTAAAAAGTATTTATATTAAAATTTTAATTTAAAGGGTGTCCCAATAGGTGACGTCATTTGATATATATGACCCTATCTTTTAAACAGTTATTGATAAACACTTAACAATTAGAGAGAATGTCCATTACTATATCTGTTATAATAAGTATAATTATATAAAATTATAAATTACAGGGTGTCGCAATAGTTTATGTAATTTGATGTATATGACCAAACTTTTAAACCGTTACAGACAGAAGGTTGAAATTTACAACGAACCTGTATTGCTACGACCGCTATAACTAGTATAAAATTTGAATTCGGAAATTACAGGGTGTCGCAATAGTTACCGTCTTAAAGCAACATGCTTTTAAGTTTGTCTGTTTTGAAGTCGGTTTTTTTTGCAAGAATTATTTATTATTTTTTTTAGTACAAAAATTGCATTTAATTTAATTAATTGTAAAGAACTGATTTTTTTCATTTATATGTACGTAGTATAAGAATTTTTTAAAGTAATATTGCAATGAACTGGTTTTTTTTGTTTTTAACTGTAAAACAGTTCAATACTCAAAGTACAAAAATCGTTGTTTTTCTTTAGTTATGAATTCATGAAATTTTATTTTTTATTTTTATGTTTTCAAATAAATGTATTAACAAAAAAATAGTTTTAATTAAATTGGGTGGGACATAATATAGTCCTTTAGTGTGTCTCTTATAGCAAATGCATTTTTTGATGCATTATTGCAAGTCATTCTAATATGATTTTGCAACGATGTCGAAACTTTACTCCGCCACAGCCCGTTCACAACTTCGTTGCCTTCAAAGCGATCAACATAATCAGGTGGACAATAACTGTCATCGTCGAATTTAACAAAATTGTACAGAACGATAGCAGCTTTTACTAATTTTTCCGCATTTTCTAGGTGCATAAACAAAGGAGTTAACAAAACTCTCCAACGAGCGCATAAAATTCCAAAAGTGTTCTCAATCACTCTACGGGCTCGTGATAGTCGCCTATTAAAAGTTTCTCGGTCAGGTGCGTCTATCACCTTATTACTAAATGCAAAATAGAAAAAATTTTTATAACTGAAGTTACGCAGAAGTTTAAGTAAGTGTACAAACCCGGATATGGACGCATAATGCACTTTTTAAGTGGAAATGCAGCGTCACCGACCATGAAATAGGGAAATTTAGTGCACGTTCCAGGTAGATAAGAATCTTCAGGCAAATCTAAGTTACCATTCAACAATCGCTGTCCAAAGCCTGAAACACCGTCGCTTTGGGAACCATATGCCCCGATATCCACTGTTGTGAAGGTATAATTGGCATCGCAACTTGCTAAAAGCACAATGGAGTAATTTCCTTTATAATTATAGTATAATGATCCAGAATTGGGTGGACATGATATTGTAATATGTTTTCCGTCCACAGCACAGTGGGAAAAATTAATAATCTGGCGTGCAAGACCGTTTAACTCAACTTTTGAAGTACTTAGAAATATGAAATTCAGTATGAAACAAGAATATCAAACAGGCGGTAGTTCAGTAAAAGTGTGGGCGGTATTTCCTGGGCTAGGCACTTTTAACGTTGGTTAATATTTAACTCATATGATAAGTAAATTTCATTAGTTACTTCTTTACATAACTTTGTGTAATAAAACATATAAAAACACAGGTAGATTTAACCAGTGCCATGACATAATGTCCATGGACCTTATGACACCCAAAAATGTGACATAATGTCCATGGACATTATGACACAATTCACTTTGAAATATAGTATGTATCTCCCACCATTTCTACTAAAGATTGAACTTAAAGCAAAAAATATCTACCAAAAATTTGGTGGAAAATTGCGGTGTGACTCCTTCTGAGAGGTGGGGTATTACGTCAATGGACATTATGTCATGCCACCGATTTAAAAAAAAATTTTAATTAAATTTTACAAAAAATTAAAATGTTTAATTTTTCAATAAAGTTTAATCAATTTCAGCGTTTTCAATCGCTGCTGTCATCACTTAAATAATCTTCTGTAACGATTTCTGGCAACAGAGTTTCAGAAAGTAAAGAACAAACATCTGTGCAAATAGGCTCCGACTTTCGATATACAGAAGTTTTGTTTGAAATGGATGATATGAGAGGATCAGATGATACTATTAGAGATTGGAATAAATCTTGTATAGTTTTTTCACGGGAAACCTTTCTGGTGTGAAATTCGCGAACATTTCTCAAATCTTTATTTCTTGACTCTAAAGCCTCTTCCGAAATCATGCCGATCGGTAATAGAAGCTGTTGAACTATATCCGCACCATGCATTAAAATCTTATGAACACTAGCTGGCATATAGCTCTGCTCTCTCTAATAAGTAACGGCGAAATTTTTCAATATTTACAGTGTATCCACAGGATATGGTTCTCAGGATAATTTGGAATCTTTTTATTAAGGCCTCACTTACTCCAGATGCCCTTAACCACTTTTCCCACTTAGTCTCAAAAAATGATTTATTTCTCTTTACATTTTTCCATTTCACACCAAGATTATGAACAAATCGGGTAACAATTTGCTTAACTTTTTTGTACTTTTCATTATTTTCGTTTTTCATACCGACTTTATTTATAACATACTCTAAAATAATTTCTGATTTGTTTTTCTTTCCAAGCGTGTTTAACCAAACATTGAACAATTCCTCTCTTGTTATTGACATTTTAAATCAGCAAAAGTTCATGAGCAGGAATTAGCAGCTAATCTTTTAATTTTTTCAAAGCCCAAGAACCACTCTTTAAAACGTATAAAAAATCTCGAACGGATTGAGGTGGATCACTAACTAAAAACCTTTCCGAGTATCACTGGTTTCTTTAAAACTCAATTTACTTAGGCATATATTTTGATAACGTTTTTTTAGCGAACAAAGTGTCAAATATTTTTTGAAATTAAATAGTAATTAAAGCACACCATGGAGTTAATAAATAATAAAAAAAAGTTTTTATTTTACTTTCTCCAATCGTAGAAAGACACTTTTTTTAAATAACTTAACCTGCTTAAAATGACTTCACAATTTTTAACCGACTTCAAAAAAAGAAGGAGGTTATCAATTCGTCTGAATGTTGCTTTTTTTTTTATGTTTGTGCCCGCAGAACTCAGTCATTTCTGAACCGATTTTAAAAATTTTGCACTATTAGAAAGGTTATGGCTACAGATTGGTCCCATTTTAAAAGAAGTTCAAAATTTTAAAAATTAAAGGGTGTCCCCATACAACATACATGTTTTTTACGTGTATTATGAACATTATAGGTCACCAATTTAAAATTAAAAAAAGTGCGTATCACTGTAGCTCCCAACAACAAAAAGTAATTAAAAAATAAAATTAAAAATTAAAGGGTGACCCCATAGGTGACTTAATTTCACCTTTATTCTCCTATCTTTTGAACCGTTATAGACAAACGCTTGAAAGTTGCACACAATGTTCGTTACTATGTCTGTTATAATAAGTATAAATATTTAAAATTAGAAATTAAAGGGTGTCCCATTAATTGGTTTATTTTGATATATATATGGCCAAACTTTTGAACCTTTATAGACAGACAGTTGAAATTTACAAAGTACTTGTATTGCTAAGTCCGCTAAAATAACAAGTGTAAAATATGAATTTGGAAATTAAAGGGTGTCCCAATAGTTAATGTAAAAGTAATATATATGGCCAAACTTTTCAACTGTTATAGATAGACAGTTGAAATTTACAAAGAACCTATATTGCTTCGTCCGCTATTCAAACAAGTATAAAACTTGGATCTATAAATTAAAGGGTGTCCCCATTATTGATGTTATTTGACCATTATGTCCTCATCTTTGGAACCGTTATAGACAAACACTTGAAAAATAGACAAAATGTTCACTATTATGTCTCGAATAAAAATAAGTATAAATATTTAAAATTGGAAATTATAGGGTGTCCCAATAGTTGATGTAATTTGATGTATATGGACACAAAGTTAAAATTTAAAAAGAATCTGTATTACAAAGTGTTCTTTAAAAAGTATTTATATTAAAATTTGAATTTAAAGGGTGTCCCAATAGGTGACGTCATTTGATATATATGACCCTATCTTTTAAACAGTTATTGATAAACACTTAACAATTAGACAGAAGGTCCATTACTATATCTGTTATAATAAGTATAATTATTTAAAATTATAAATTACAGGGTGTCGCAATAGTTTATGTAATTTGATGTATATGACCAAACTTTTAAACCGTTACAGACAGAAGGTTGAAATTTACAACAGAAGGTTGAAAATTACGACCCTGTATTGCTACGACCGCTATAACTAGTATAAAATTTGAATTCGGAAATTACAGGGTGTCGCAATTGTTACCGTCTTAAAGAAACATGCTTTTAAGTTTGTCTGTTTTGAAGTCGGTTTTTTTTTGCAAGAATTATTCATAAAATATTTGTTCTTCTTTCATTGCGTAATGTACCGTTAATTTTGCAATAAACTTTAAAAATTGAATACCGCTATAAAGGCTGGAAACATCTAATGCGAAAACAATATGAAAATTATGTTTTGCAAATATACTACTTTTTGAGTTATTGCACACCAGATTGGGTATTTGGCCCACAGTGCACAGTCCCAACACAATTCGGAAAATTTCACATGGTGTTAAAGTCCTCAGAAATACGTTTCCACTCATGCTTCTTTGGCGGAGACATTCCCAATTCCTCCCAAACAGCTTCACACATCTCATTTATAATGGTGGTTACTGTTGATCGTCCCATTTTGAAAGCACTAGCAAGTGTTTCTTTACTATCCCCGTGTGCCAGATAACTATAGATAGTACAAATTTATATATATTTATATATGTATATCTGTATATCTTATTAAATATTTTATTAAATCATATGCAAACAGCTCACGTAAGTGTTAAAAATAGTCTGCAGGATGCAGATATGGGTGGCCTGTTTGACATTTTTGTGAGCTCTGATATTATATCATAACGTTTATTAAATATTAATATATGAAATCTACACGAGATGAATTGTCATCATGATATATATTCATATATGATATATAATTTTGACATTCATCACGATATAAATTCATTAGGTGTGGACTCCCTGTAAAATCTGTTTTACCTTGTCCCACATGTAATTAGATCTGTCATACATTTTTGCGAATGGAGAAAGTAGAATAGTGTAAAAGCAAAGTGTACTGAGTAGAAGAGAAAATACCGATTGAAATTTGACAAGCGGATGTTAACTTTCAATTTTTAAGCCATTTGAAAAACTTAAGATTTTTCATTAGACCAGTGGTGTATTTTAATGTAAACCGTGTTACCGAGTGTTACGATTTATCATACATTTGTATTTTTTTTAATAATTTTAAACAAGACAAATTTGAACCGTATTTAATATATACACATATGGAAATAAATATAATTAGTTTTATTTAGAAGAATTTTTTGTAAAAAGAAAAAAAAATATTCTTGCATGTTCAAACGGCTGTTATGTTTTTAGTAACACAGTAACAGAGTTTCATTTCTTTCTACTTTGTTTCTTCTGCGCACCAATAATGTAAAAGTTAAAAAGATTTATCTCGCCATTTTTTTAAGTACGGAGCGTATTTTGCTTCTACAAAATCTAACCAAAAATAAATGACAGTCTAAACATACCTTAAGTGATGAAAATATATTAATATAAGACATCGTTGACTAACGAACTCAATAAGAAGACGCCAGTGGGAATCGATAGATATGTCAGGGTATTTTGCAATCTTGGATAGTAAAACAAATTAGCCCACAACGTTACCTACGTGCTTCGAACCGCCTCCAAATTATAGAAGGGAGCAAAATTCAAATGAGCTAATAAAAAGTTTGAATTTCACTTATTGGTGAAAATTCATTTTATGTCATTTACATTAAAAATACAGGGAAATATTTTCGTAAATTAGTTTTTATGTTTCAAGTAAAGAGTGGCAAAGGTGTTCAGGTCGTTATTAAAGGTATGGACTCGTGCGTTGATCCTGAGGAAATAAAAGCTGGCCTTAAAAAAAAGAAAATTGGATATGAAGTAAAAAGTGTAGCCAACCAACTCGAGCACTTAAATCAACAAATTGATATTTATTGCTATTATTTAATATTATTTTGGTATGTATTTATTATTTACTTTTAACAATTTTAAATGTCGGGCCCACCATTCGTAGTATAGGTACGATGACCATTATTTTCATAAAAAATGTACACATATAAAAGATTTGATAACAACAAAATTCATTACTTTATTATTCGCTTAAAGATTTTGTAACTTTAGAACACTCCAATTCAAAATTACATTTTATGAGTTTCCATCATTTAAGATTTTACGGAAGACCAACTATTGTTAGGTAATGAAAAAATCATTCTGCTGTCGCATTGTAGCTTGTTCAGGCTGCCAGGAAATTAAGTCATTTCGTAATTTCGGCCGAAATCAACTTGAAATTATGTAATTTCGCATACATTTTACCATTGCCCAAATTAACTCATTCTACTTAATTTCGCAAAATTAACTTGAAATTGCTATAGAAAACGCTGGTTTTGTAGAAAAAGCTACTTTTTTTCAACCATTTACAACCTTTTGTCTGAAAAAATTTAAAAGCCAAATGAAGTAATGTACATTAATTTTGCTGTAGTGTTGTTTTTAATATTCGTAAGTATTTTAAATTAATACGAAAGTGTTGTGCGAAAGCTTTTTGCATAAGAATTAAATTATAAAAATGTAACTAAACGTGATCAGCTGTTTGCGAAATTAACTCAAAAAGCCTAGTATGAACACCTTAGATTTCGTTCGTAACTTCAGCTCGAAATTACTTAATTTCGTGGCAGCCTGAATGGGCTATTCGATACAGGCAGAGTAAATGAAAAATCTTCTAATTTCCAAAAAAAAATATTTTAATTTTTATTTTACTAACTAACTCTGCCCATACAAGTTGTGTGCGTCCTGACAAAATTTTGTAATCCACACCAAATTATAAGACTCTTAAGTATTTACTTTATATAAAGGATCCCAGGATAAAATTAAAAAATTTATATGAAATTCTGAAATTCTAAATATTATTGTAAATCTCTGTAAAAGGTGCTTAAAATATAATTATAACAATGTAATTCAACAAAGTAAAATAACAAATTTTATTTAATTGAAATTTAGCAGTAAGTAATCACTGTTGCTAACTTTTTTTTTACGATTTCCCACCAAATGTATACTTAAAAACGCCAGAAACCACAAAATTTTTTATTTAGCGGGAATTAACGTGAAAAAATAGCTAAAAATATAAAAAATATATTAAAATTCCAGTATATTCAAATTTATGAATATAGCCGATACCACGAAATGGTTAAAGCCATTTGTGTTCAGTAGGTTATGCCATTTAATTATGGAAATTTACGCGGTTGGATGACGACTAAGGAAATTTATTTAAAATTAAATTATTCGTTAATCGACAGTGTGTCAATTAATTTTTTCTTATCCGATATCATGTCGATATAGCCTTTTCTGCTAACACAGCGCAACAGTGGAAAAAACACACGGACTTGACTGTATAGGTTCGACTCTACTACCAAACTGTTTGACGAATTTATTGATCAATTTTTATTTATAGGCCTCAAAAGACTCTGAAAATCTGTGGGCACTTCAAAAAAGGTGTCATCAGTTTTTGTCTAATATCGCATTCATACTAGGTGATACCGCTTAATTTTGTTTGGTAATAATGTAGGTCAAGATTCGTTGAAAAAATTCTGTTAACTTTTTTCAATAACATAATTATTTTTCAGCATAACTTACAGCGTCTACTAAATTTTCACTAACAATCGGGTATGTTCTGTAATCAGAAACCAAGTGAAATTGAATCCAAATGAAATTTTAAATTGTCATAACTTTTAAATCCTACAAAATTTTAATAATGTTTTTTTATACATTTTATTAAAGACCATTCACATAACTTCCTTGATTGCTAATGTTTTAAAATAATAGGCGCAACTAAGTTATATTTTTCATTAAAAATTTTTTCGATTTCAATTTCACTCTGTTTCGGATTACAGAACATACCCGAATATATAGAAAAAAATGTAGCTACTATAAGATTGAACAACTTTTGTAAACATACTAATACAATCTGAACATGACTAGCCTTCCTAAATTGCTCATTAAAATCACTATTTACCTTAAAACTTTACTGAGATGTTTATTTGAAATACAATAATAAATCCAAGAAATACAAAAAAAAAAACAAATGCAAGATATGTATGTATAGGTTAGTAAAAAACTGCCGTTTTTAAGGTAGAAAGTCCTATCTAAGGTGCCTGGGTTATTCTGTCATTCGTTGGCAAAATTGTCGTATCAGAAGTCATGAAAATAATTTTCAACTGTAACTCTAAAGTTTTTTATTTTGTCCTCCTAGCAAGTTTACTTTTTTAAATGCATTGGGTATTTGACAAAAATTGTATCTCTTAATATCTATCTGAAAATCACCAGATTTCCCGCTAACCGCTAAGACACAATTTTTCCCACGACTGGCATTGGTAAAAACGCTAGATTTAGCTGCAAAATCTCCAAATTGGCAACAGTGTAAGTAATTCATATTTTGTGATTATTTTAAAATAGCGCCATCTATTGCGCAACCGTATTTAAAATATCCCGCTTTCAATTCATGTTGTCATTATTTTGCCATCTGTTGCGCAACCGTGTTTAAAATATACCGCTTTAAAAAAAAGATGTAAGCAGTACCTTTAAATCGGTACAAAAATCAGCGTACTTTCACTGCCTTTTCTCTTGGAATAAGTATTCTTTATATTGGAATCGGGTTACTAAGGTACCTCGTTACAAAATTTTGTTAAAATCCATCCAGTAGTTTTTACGTGATGCGAACACAAACAGAAAAACAGACAGACGGGAAATGAGTTACTATTTTATTATATGTATAGATTTCACTAAAACTGGTACGAAAATTGGTACGATTGATCTACATTTTATTCTCGCACATGAATATTTACTTTGAAGGAAAGATTTAATCAATTTCTAAGAGCAATCCTTTGAAGGAAATTAAAAATTACACATACCTTCTGTAATAGTCAATTGTTTTTGAATTGAAGGCAGTTGCTCTAGACAATGCAGTAACTTTTACTGGGACTTCTTTCGGTTAGTGATTTTTTTTGTTTGTTGGTATCAATGTGTTCTCGAATGTTGTTGTGCTAGTTGTACATGTTTTCCCATTATCGAAATCTCCTCCTTTTGAATGAATGAATGCTTCTTTTGTAGATCAGTTTACATTTTTTTTTCTTCTTGGGGACATTTTTAGATTTGATATTATAAAAACTTTTTCACAGCTATTTAGGTACAGTTAATTAAAAAAGATATTGATATCCATCAAAATGTTCAATTGTTTATTAATTATTAGGAGTTTAAGCAGTTCTTCTTTATGATTAAGCAATTAAATCAGTTATGATTTACACATACACATTTGGGGAATTCATGTCATAATGTCATAAAGTCCTAATATTTTATGATATTTAAAAAAAAATTGTTGTTGTGCTTCAAACAAAAAAATCAAAACATAATAGAACTTTGTGTACTGTGTTTTTTAATTTGTCATAACTGAACAGTAAACATCTGAGCCGAATGGTTGAAACCACAGATAACTAACCAGATTACCCACTTGTGACGTTTAAAAAAGTACATTATCATTTGTACTTTCAGCTTTCGATAAAGTGAATAAAAAGATAACAAAAAATGTTTAAAGCAATGAGTAAGAAGTACCAGCTATATGTTGCCATTACTAACATATGTTTTCAATTAAGTAAACAAAAAATTGGAAACAAAATTTTAACAAAAATTATATTTTCTAAATAATATTTAAAATAAACTGATACAATAATTTCGTTAAAAGCTATTAAAATATATTACGGTTGTTGCAAAGCGCAGTTTAAAGTTACAAAAATAAAACATGATCATAAAGTTGAAAAAAAAGTGCCAAAAAAGTTTTTTAAGTGGCATTTGTTTAAAAAATCTCAATCTTAAAGAGAATTCAAGGAAAATTTGGACACAAATGTAGTTGGAAGAGGAGGAGTCCCGTCTAAATTATTTGATTTCTTATGGTAAACAATTTTATACATATATGTGACTTCATAAGGGTTGTGCAATATACAAAGACGCTTATGTACATTACATGAATAGTTCTCCGGCGAAGTGCACGTTAGCAACCAGAACATAAGGAAATGTTCTTGTACATCATAATGGCGGTGAGAAATAAAAAGATTATTCCGTCCATGCCCTATATAATGATACTTTATAATCTAACGTTTTAAGGGATTCGTGTGGAATTGAGGACCTAAGAAACGAAAACCTAGGTTAGGTTAGGTTAAGCAGGCAGCTTGTATAGAGGGAAGAAAGAGAATAAGATAGCTCACTTGGGTCCATTATGTTGGTCCCTTTGTGATACCTGCAGATAAGAGGAGGGATAGACAGAGAAAATAGAAAACAAAATTAGACTGAGAAATTAGAGAAAGAAGTAAAAGAAGTGAGAAGTTAGAGAAAGAAGTGGGTAGAAGGTGGGAAGGTGCTAGCCGTGAAGGCACTATTGAACGTGACATATGTCGATGAGCAACTATGTCACTTCAGTTTTGGAGAGGGTTGGAAAACCAACCACAGTTCCTTAAAAAGGAGTTAATCTTGATTGCTTCCAGAGATGAAACACATGAGAGGCTTTCAAAACATCGTCGTCCCAGGTATTGTAGGCGACAGAGTTCTAATGCAGGGCAATGACAGAGAAGGTGTTCAACCGTTTCCTCCTCTTCTTCATCCTGGCAACTTCTACAGAAGTCATTATAAGGGATACCCATCCTGCTTGCATGGGCTCCAAATAAGCAATGCCCAGTGATTATTGCTATTAAGTCGCGTATCTGCGTTTTCTGCAGCCGAAATAGCGAGACCGTTTTCTTTTGGTCCATCGAGGGCCAGATTGTCCTTGCGATCGAGCAAGTCGACTCATTGGACCATCTAGCCTGAGCTGTGTTGTGAAGGGCAAAGTTGATGCGGTGTAAACAGGCTGAGAGGGGAATGCCACAATAGATGTCTATGGCATCATCGTGCAATAGTGTTCCCTTCTTGGCTAGTTCATCGGCAGCACAGTTGCCTTGATTAGTCCCATGTCCCCTCACCCATTTAAGGGTGACTGTCGAATTATCCGCCATCTCATTTAAGGATGTCCGGCATTCAAGGACAAGATTTGATGTGCTATACACACCTATAAGGGACATGATAGCGGCTTTACTATCAGTACAAATCCAGATATCTCTGTCTGATATCCTGTGGTACTTTAGCCAGTTAGCCGCCTTTTTAATAGCAGATATTTCTGCTTGTATGACATTGCAGTCATTCGGAAGTCTGAAACATATCCTAATTCCAAACTCCTCTATATAGACTCCACCTCCCACTCTCGTTCGCTTTTTGGAACCATCTGTGTAAACCAGTAAAGTTCAGGGAGTTAAAGAGTAACCCTCCGTCAAATCAAAGTGGAATCTTCGTGTGAAGAAGGGTGACGGGGTGCAGTAGTCTAAGAGCTTAGGAATAACATTCGTTGTTCCTAGAAGATTGGCATGTCCCCATGATCTATGGTTCCATGCACCTACAACATTTAGTCTAACAGCTGTCCTTAATGCCACATACCTGGCTAGTAGATCTACCGGTAACCAGTTAAGTATTGCAAAAAGTGCCTTCGTTGGTGTTGACTTGATGGCTCCAGTTATAAGGATCGCCATAGTGCGCAACACCCTTTCTATAATAGAGACGTTTGTCCTAAAATCTAGTGCTCTCCACCAGACAGTTGCACCATAAAATAATATTGGCTTGATTACTGCTTCAAGCAGCCAATTTACATTCCTTGGGCTCATTCCCCAGGTCGTGCCAATGGCTTTCTTACATACATATATTGCCGTCATAGCTTTGGACGCTCTAGCCTGAACATTCATTTTCCAGGAAAGTTTACTATCTAATATTATGCCTAGATATTTCGCGCTATCAGATAGATTTAGTGTTACCCCATTTAATATAGGTAGTCTGAAGGTTGGAACCTTGTATTTCCTTGAGAATAATACAAGCTCCGTTTTAGATGGATTCACACCCAGCCCGTTCTGATCCCCCCAGGAACAGATTGCTTTGAATGCTTTTTCCAATCCAGATTGTGTCATCATCTGCGTATGCAGTTGTCTTGAAGTACATGGTTTACAATTTTATTAATAGCTTATTAATTGCTATATTCCAAAGCAACGGAGACAGTACCCCTCCTTGAGGGGTGCCTCTTATTGCTATCTTGGTGATTTTAGCTAAACCAAATGAGGATGATATTTCCCTATAACCTAACAGATTTGTTATAAACCTGATGATTGAATGGTCAACCCCAACCTCCGTGAGAGATTGAGTTATTGCCAGCGGATTAATATTATTAAATGCTCCTTCAATATCCATGAAGGCCACCATAGTGTATTTTTTATGCTCCAAGGACTTCTCTATGTAGCCCACGAGCGAGTGCAGCGCCGTCTCAACAGATTTGCCCTTTGTGTAAGCATGTTGGAAAGGGGAAAGGAGATTCTTATCGATTGTCATTCTTATGTGGATTTCGATAAGTCTTTCTAGTGTTTTGAGAAGAAAGGATGTTAGACTTATTGGTCTGAAATCCTTTGCTCTCGCATGTGACACCTTTCCTCCCTTGGGAATAAATATCACATTACACTTTGTCCATTGGTCTGGAATGTAAGACCAGGATAGACAGGCTTTATATATAGCTAAAAGCCATGGTGTTACCAGATCCAGATTATTCTGAAGATCAGCGGGAATTATGCCATCCGGGCTTGGAGCCTTATAGGGATGGAAACTTTTAATAGCCCATTGCAACCTATCTGCATCAATGATTACGGTATGAGGTACAAGGCTAGATTGGACGGAATGGTGTTGCCGTTCCGTAATGGATTGACATCCTGGAAAGTGGGTTTCCATAAGGACTTCCAGTGATTCCTGTGCACTGGTTGCCCATGTGCCGTCTGTTTTTTGGATATATCCAGGAATAGGCGCTTGTTTGGCCAGTATTTTACGCAGTCTGTTAGTCTCAGAAACATTTTCAATGCCACTGCAAAAATCTTTCCATGACTTACGTTTAGCGTTTCTGACCTGATTTTTGAACTTATTCATCGAAGATTTGTAGAGTGACCAGTTTCTTGTCCTCTTTACTTCGTTGAAAAGCCTGCGACAAATCTTGCGGGATTCAGCTATTTCTTTAGACTACCATCGTGGTTTTCGATTAACGCGCTGGACCGATGGTTTACATGACCTATCAGTTGCGTCTTTAAAGGCATCTGTGATTGTTCTCACAGCATTTTCAATGTGCTTAGTGTCCCTAATTTCGTAGGGATGCGTAATTACGTTCGTGAGAAACACGCTTTGTTCCTCCCAATTCGTTCTGCGTCTATTTTTATAGACTGTGGTCGAAACCTTCTTCCTACTAATAGTGAAGACCAGGTAACGGTGGTCGGAGAAGGAGCAGTCATCTGAGACTTTCCAATTCTCGATTAAAAGTGCATGATGTGTGCTAACTAGCGTGATGTCCAAAACCTCCTGTCTGTTTGATACAACAAAGGTAGGTTCGGACCCCCTATTCGCAATTTCTAGATTGTTTATAAGTATAAAATCAAAGATACACTCACCTCTGTAGTTTGTGTCGGAGCTACCCCAGATTTGGTGATGCGCATTTGCGTCAGCGCCCATTATTAAAGGAACGCCTTTCGCCTTTGCTGCTCTGGCCATTTTGTTAACCAGGCTGCTGGGTGGGGATTCTGCTTGGTCGTGTGGCATATACGTGGATGATATACACACTGCTGATTTTGCATCCTCCCATACTGCAGTCACCGTATCTTCATCACTGTAATCAGATAAAATGAAGATATTGAGGTGTTCTTTTTCTTATTTTTGTTATTGTTACCTGCTGTTGTTGCATACATCAATTTGTAGCCTCGTGCGTTAAGTCCACATATTTTGCCGCTATTGATCCACGGCTCTTGGATTAACGCTATATCTTCACCTCGTTCCATAAGGCGAAGAATTAATGCAGCAGAAGCTGCCTTGGAATGGTGAAGGTTAACTTGAATCGCCTTCGCCATCGTTGTCGGGATCGTAAATGACAGTGACGTCTATGTCTTCTGGATCTGATTCCAGAAGCGCATCTTCGTCCTCCGCAACACTCAGACGCTCAAAGAGCTCCCCAACCAGACATGATTTTGATTGAGAACTCTCTGCAGTCTCTGAGTTCGCGGGGTCATTCACCTCCTCGTTTATGGCCATAGTTTGTCGGCTGATACATTCAGTCACGCCTTTACCATGCGACCCCACCAGTTTATCGCTGGAGGTTTCGGGGTTGGTTTTGTCATCACCTCGATAGATGCTCAGCTTGATACTGTCGTATCCATAAAATATTTTGCCTTGCTTCTTTCGAAGTGGTGACAAAGAGTCCTTATTAAGGACGACAACCGCCTTTCTGGTCAGACCCACCGGTTCGGAAACTTTCACCACTTTCCAGTCGCTGGTCGGTAGGTCACGATTTCCTCTCCGGATGATCGCCAGAATCGACGCAGGGTCGTGAGGTTCCCTAGGTATGATTGCGACGGATCTCGGTCTGCAAGGGATTTCACCTACCGGAACCACGTCCAATCTCGCACCTGGCCACACTTCCCCTAGGGACGTAACATCCTGCTTAAGTTGAATAGCTGAACCCTCACTTGAGCATGAGAGCAGCTTGTTATGGCCTTGGAACCAGCCAGCATCCACATTTTGGGGTACCTGACTTGATTCGTCGGCAAGAAATATGGCATATTGTTCCAGCAACTTGATCCGGATCATCTCCCACTTTTCGCGAGAGATAGCACCGTCACAAACGCTTTTGTCGATAATAGCCCTTATCAGTGGGTCTTTAGCAACCTCACTGTAAGGCCTATTGACGACTCTGGATTGAGTGCTACTGCCTGAAGTTTTTGGACGTTTGGTGTCCGGTTGGATATTTTGCTGCTGGGATTTCTCCTCTCCCGACCGTTGCCTCTTCGGCGCGAAACCTATAACGAAAACCTATAACAGTATACAACTATATTTCATAAATATAAATAAGAGTGTTTGTCAGCAAACGAACTAAATCATCTACAATCAAACAAAATACTAGAAATTAAAAATTTATAACTACAACCGAAAATGTGTGTAGGGAATTTTGATGCATCTTCGTATTTAGTTGCTTTTTTAGTAAAATGGGTTCATTGAAAAGTTGTAAAATTTTACACGAGCAATGACCCCTATGGTTATTGATCTTATTAATCAACCACGACCGCCTTAATCGATAAAGAAAATAAGGTAAGCAAATCAATCTGAATATACTGTTATATATACGGAAAATAAAATACATTTTAATTTTAGGTAAATTGTGCCACTAGTTCTGATAACTAGTTCATATAATGTTTTTGCGGGAGATCTAAGTCCTGAAATAGAAACCGAAAGCTTTACTTAACTGGCCCATTACACGCTATTCTCAAAATATGAAATCAAATAACCCTTCGTATCGTTTGTGAAAAAAGCAGGAGCGAAAATGCCAAAGGATTGGTTTACGTTGCATTCGGTCAACACGAAAGCTTGCTCCAACTCGTAATCATTAATATTAAATGATGCTGCACTAAATTACTTAAAAATACATATTTTTAGTTTAATTGAATTTAAATAGAAAATTTTCATATTTAGTTTTGGTTTTAAATGAACATTTTAAATATTAATGTTTTGTTTCTAATTTCAAGTAACGTTAACAGCAGAAAATGGTGAACGTAATACAAATTGTTTGCAGTTGTTGGAGATATTTGTAGCATATTTTTCAATTTATTAGTATAAGTAGATATTTAAGGAAGAAGATTACAATGAAAAGATACATGTCATCGTTTCCAGCACCAGTTTTTTTTTTGAAGACAATGTCAGCATTAGGTAATTTGGTTAGACTTAAATACGATTGAAATTAGAAAAAACAAGTTACATATGTACATATATTATATATTAAAAAACTAAATGGAAACTTGTAACATATTTTTTACCTTGAGATTTTAGTCACCATTAACAAAACAGACCTGCCAACACAGGGTAATTATCTATCCAATAAAAGAACCTGCTTAAATAATAAATAAGACATACATATTATAATCCAGCAAGACGATATTTTTGTAACATATCATTTTACATAAATCAAAGTAAATAATTCCAATTGTCTTTAATTCACATTAAAATTTAACAATCCTTATATGTACACTTGGTTGGATTTTTCGGGAACTGAAGAAATTTCTACCCTTTCGGACAGCCCATTATGCATCGGCGATTCTTGAAATAGCAAAATAATTTAATTAAAAACAAATTAATTTGAATAGAAAAACTTTGATATACATACTTATATTTTTTTTCCTGTTGGATTCCTGTTGTTTTATTTCCTTTTGTTTGTTTCCCTTTATTTATTTGGCTGCCTTCGGATGATATTTGTTCAAATTTTATTTTTGCCACAAATTATTTTAAAGCTATTTATATAACAATTAATTTTACACACCAATCAAATTTTATTAAAATTTTCCACCAGTTTCACAAATTATTTTGTAAACAATAAAATGTCAAATTTCAGCTATAACCAGAAGGAGATACTAATATAAGAAAAGCATTAACTCTTGCTATCCCTTTCCAACGAAAGCTGTGATCTGGTAACACTCCAATTTTCGTGTCTTATCTGGTCTGATTTGTGGTTGAAACTGTTTAGTCGAACCGGCGAAAAGGTTTACATGCTAATTATAAATCTAATACACTAATAATACAAAACGAACGGACTAGTTAAATTACGACTGGGAGCATTCAAACGTTTTTGAATTTTCCGCCGTCAATTAATTTAGTCGTCTCATGTTCCCGACACCAGCTGTTTCTGTGTACATGCACATTAATATTTATTTAACTATTGTCACAAATTATACAGAGCTGTAACCACTGACTTATGAAAATGGCTATAATCAGCATTAAGGGATTAAGGCAGCTTGTCAAGAAAGAGAAAAATACAGTACCCATTAAAATACGAAAATGGGGATGTAAACAAAACAAAAATTAAAAATTGTATGAAACACAAAAAGCTGCTACTGGTTTTTCTTTTTATTTGTTAATAATTTCATTTATAATAAAAAGTAAAATTGTTGAAAATATAATACACATTAAAAACCATCAAGGGAATACAACATAATTTAAAAAAGATTTGGATATTTAGAAGAAGGTAAGTGTTTTAGTGCAATATACATATGTATGTACATAAAAAACATTAAATGTTAATAACATTCTTTAGATTATATAAAAACTGGACTAGATCCTGATGGAAACGTATCAAGCTATAGCGAATTTAATGCTAATGCCAAAGAGAAACCTTTGTGCTAATGCAGAAAGTAGTAGGTAGAAAAGTATCACCCACGTTTAATTACACTGCCAGAGTGTTTTAATTGTCCCTATGGTACAAAATATTTCCGTGAATATGGTGAAACGATGCCATCAGGTAAAACATCTCAAAAGCTATTGGAATTATCCAAGGAATTATGTGTATACATAGTTGGCGGTACTATACCTGAAGTAGGCGAAAACAAAGCAATTACACGAAGTATTAAAAACGGAAATAAAATATAAAAGCAGAAAAAATGGCCGGAACACAAGAAGAGTTCAAATACACTTTTGTCATTGTGGGAGGGGGATAGCTGGCGTCACCTGTGCCGAAACTCTAGCTACATATATGTTGCTCCGAAGTATCTATTTTGTTAATAACGGAATAAACTGTAATTAAACAGTTGCAAATTTGGAGCCAGCAGCACGTTACTTACACAAATTCGACATGCAGGAGAGAACATTAACAATGACATCAATGGACGTAGGCAGTAAATACTTAGCTCCAGCTATTGTAACAGTAGTAGAACAAAATATGGAAAATGCTGATTGTCCGATAAAAGGTGTAATTAAACGTTTGTGTTATGATGAAATAACACCCGTAGAAGATAGTTGCTTCAAAAAGGGAGCTGCCTTAGGTCCCGATTGGCATCAACATTTTGATTTAAAAGGTTTTGATTCCACTAAAACTAAGTCCATAATACACTTCAAAGCGCTTATAGATCAAATGGATAGATCTGTCGACGATAATAATAAACACTCTCTAAATGTGTACTTGACTACTGGCGAAAAGATCAATTGTGATTTTGTGGTATCAGCCACAGGTGTAGTACCAAGACTAGATTATATTTCAAACTCACAACTCATATTATTAATAATTCAATTGGTAACACTGAATTGGCTGAAACTTGTGAAAATCTTATACTCAATGGACATTCTTAATCCGGACATTGACATTGAAGAATATTTTGATTAATTTTAATTAAAAATAAAACTGCTGTTCGTATATATTTTGTAATTATAAAAGGAATACAATAAAAAACCATTTGCTACAACCGTTGTTAACCGTTGATATTTTGGATTTCTGTCATTTAATTTATGCTTCACTGCCTGTAAAATGACGGATTTTAAACGGATTCAGGAGACCTCAAAATTACTATACTTTACCTTATACTACGTATGGTAAAGTAAAATTATGTTTTTTCCATCAAAAACATTAATTGCTCCTACTTGAATTGACTGCAGATTATTTACAACACTGGACAGAATACTTTTCAAAGCATTCAAAAATATTGTATTCTTTTATTGCCTGTGGTTCTGTGCATCTAAAACATTTGAATAAAATCGGCACATCCGAAAGGCAATTTTGTTGCAAACAATGTAGTGACATTTCTGTAGATGCTTTTTTGATCTTCCTCTTTACAATGCCATCGCCTGCAAATAAATAAGCAACATACCTACGTCATGACAATATTTTGTTCGATTTTGCTTTAGATGTAGTCAACTCCAAATTTTAAAACTATTATTTTTATAGTTCTTTAGTTGTAGTTGATATTAATTTCTTTATATACCAGTCTGTCATTCACTTACCTCTTTGGATCCTTTGGGAAAATGTGTAATTTTGATGCATTTGTTATTCCTGAAAGGTATAACAATTAAAATAACTAAATTTTTTTAAGTTGTTAAAACTTAAATTTGTATTGTTTTCCACAGCTTCTCAGTCTATTGTTTCTGCAAAATGCAATAACAAATATAATCATATTTTAAAATAGAATTTCAATTGCAACCTACCTTGGATATGTTTGCGTCTTGTTTTTTCCTGAAAAAAGTAAATATTTCATTAAAATTATTAAATTAATTCAAAATTCTTTAGTTTTCATCCCTTATTCTTACCTTTCAAAATACGTTTAATTTTTATGCGCTAGAAAATAGAACAAAAGAGAATTCACAAAAGGGCACTCGTTGGAGAAGAGACGGAGTTATTTCATTTGGGAGTTATTTCACGGTATCTACAACATCTACTGTAAAAATGTAAAAGTCTACCTATTACGGTTAAAAAAATAAGGCTATTTGCATACAAATCATGTCTCTGCCAGAACACCCTTTAATTTTGTTATTTGTTATAGTGGCCATGGCAATTCTCTTTCCATGTATATATCAAGAGTTTACCTATTACTATTAAAAAAAAATAAGTTACTATACGTAAAAAATATGTCACTGTCAGAACACCCTTTAATTTTTAGTAATTGTCATAACGCCCATGGCAACACATCTTCTATAAATTGGAAGAGTCTACCTATTACGGTTCAAAAAATATGTCGTTATATATGCAACACACGTCACTGTCGGAAAACCCTTTAAATTTTTATTGTTTTATAGAAGTCATAGTAATACACCATTTGAGAAAATTTATGGTTAAAATATTAGTCAATGTTCATGCACATCACAACACTGTCGGCACACCCTTTAATTTTTACTATTTGTTATAGTGACCATAGTGATACACCTCCTGTAAAAACTTGAAGAATCTACCCATTATCGTTCAAAACTTATGCCATATACATGCAAATCACGCCACTATCGGAACACCCTTTAATTTTTAGGTTTATTTTTTTAGACTTGTTTATATAGCGAACTGTTTTAATTACTGCTTGCATATTTTTAGTGTATTCCTCCTACAGTTCAAGAAAAAAGCACATATTCGTGAATGACACCTCTCTATCGGAACACCCTATAAGTTTTAGTATTTGTGGCTATAGCGTGTTGCCGCTATATACATCATCTGTGAAAATTTCAAGAGTCTACCTATTACGGTTCCAGAAATAAAAGGCGCTGACAGACGGACAGACATTGTAGCAAAAACAATAGGGTTTCGTTTTTACCCTTTGGTACGGAACCCTAAAAACGGTTTAAATGAAAAATGTTTTGGAAAAATTTCTAATTTTATATTTAATTTGTTATCTCTGCCACATAGCTCCGCCGCAGCTGAACGCAAATTTTTAACTCTATCGCTAATAAAAACCAAATTAAGAAATAAACTGGAAGTAAATTCTATCAACAGTATTATGTCTTGCAAAGAAATTATTGAAATAAATAATCCACACTGTGTGTGGTCAGCAAAAAAGGAAATACCTAATCAAATATAAAATAATTTAATTTTATGTGCTAATGAAATATTTTACATAAATAATTTTTTATAATTAACATTCTTTGTCCTACAAATGATCTCAAACAGATTGAAAAATTTGTTGATATTAATGTATTTAATACATGCCAATAACACAAGTATACATGGTTTTGGATCTAGGCAACCGAAAGCTGTCTAAAGTTATTTGGAACGCTGAATCCGAATCTGCACTTCGTTTTTTTATTGGTTCTGGTTTTCGAGATAATGAGCATTTCATGTTCTTGCTACAAACCTTGTTTTTTGGAATATTTTGTTGAATAGTATGAAGTGATGCTGGAATATCTTCAATATTCTTAAGGTTTTGTAATCTCCAGAAGTTGTGCTTTCTTTAAGTATAACAACCATTTTCTATCTATATGGATACAGCATCAAACACAAAATTTCTCATTTCTAAGTTTTGACCGCATAGTCTCCATAACAATAACTTGATTTAACTTTTAGTTTGTAAAGCGTAAACTAGACACTTTAGTAGTTAAAATAAGCTATTAAAGTTTTAAACCCTTGACCACTTCCAGAAATATTAAAAAAAGTATTCGAAATTTTTTATAAAAATTTTATATATTTTTATATGAAATAATTACACAAATATACATGGTTTTTAGAGATGAAGAGCAGGCGAACTGAGTCGCTTGTACTTTTTGGGATCTGTTTCACGCATTAAAGTCCAACAGTAGTCGCTCATCATGCCCTCGTCCCAAAATCCTTGGTATCCTTTTTCGATTTCCTTGCTCGTCGCTTGTATCACCGAAGTTTTCAGGAAAAAAATCGAGATGAGAATGCAGAAAATGTATTTTGAGAGACATTCGAGCTCCAATCTTGCAATAATTTTGCAACAAACTGTCGATTTTTTGCTTGAAATCCGGGGATTTACGGTTGCCGAGAAAGTTATGAACAACATCTTGAAATGATACCCATACTGCTGCTTAATTGGGCGTTAAACATTTTTTAAAGTTGCTGTCGGCCATAAATTTTCGAATATCAGGTCCCACAAATATTCCCTCTTTGATTTTGGCGACCGACAATTTGGGAAACAACTTGGCCAAGTACTCAAAAGCTGGTCCTTCACGGTCGAGCGCCTTAACAAAGTTTTTGATAAGGCCATGGGCTATCGGCTATCCCACAGACACAAAAAACAGCAGAATTTGGTAAAACTAGATTGCATTCCCATCAAGAGACCAACGTCTCTTGATGGGAATAAAAAATATAAATAAGTTATTCTTTAAAATTGAATTGAAATTTATTTTAAAACCTTCAAGTCACCACAAATTTTCCACTGATGCTCTTTATATTTTATTTTGGTCAAAATTTTAGATATTGTATCGTAGCATGAGCGATCAGAATTGATGGGTTTATATTTCCATTGTGTATCAGAGCAGCTTTCAGGCTGTATTTTGAACCATCTATGAACAAACGCCATTCATTTACATCGTATGGTGTATTCATCGCATCAAACAAACCGATGATATCATTGCAGAAGCATATATTCTCCTATTTTTTGAAAAACGGTAATAGTGCCTTATTTCTGGTTCTATATACAGTGACTTTTTTTTGACTGTCAAAAAATTTCCACCCCTGCATCCGTGAAGCGAGCAATTCTGATTTTTGTTTCGATAAAATCAAATCACGAACCAAATCATTGAGTTCACTTTGCGAAACTAAATGTTTTTCCTCCATGATAAAATCGCTTCCAATACTCGTCTAAGATGGACTACAAATTCCCATGGAACTCGTACCTGGACAAATTGGCAAAGGATCATTGCTCGCACGAGGAACTGGCTTAGACACTGATGATACTTCAGAATATTTATATTTAGCAAGTTTTTTGCATTTACACCGATGATATTCATCAAGCAAAAGTAACAATCATCTACATGACTTTTCGGCTCTCTCCATAACATTGGCAACGAAAATGAAAAATATACTTTTTTACCGCGTGACCACTTGTATAATATTGAGCTACACGCGTTACAAGTCAATTTCGGTACCCACGGCTTTAGAGTGTTTGATACAGAGAAACCAAAATAATAAAAAATATGCATTTCTGATCACATCAATAATAACTTTGCCATTTTTCTGATCATATAAAATCCGCAAATATAACAAAAACACTTTGGATCGACTTTACAATTCTGCCTTTGCATTTTCACACGTTTTGGATTCCAAAAAGAACTTTAAAAATACAAATTAAATAACGGTACTAGCGATGCTAACAGCTGACTGTCATAATGATAACCCAGTGTTGCCAACATGTGAGGAACAGCAAACTAGAACCAATTTGGAAAAAAGAAACCCGGATTTGAATTCAGCGCCTCAAATAACATCAAGATTAGTTCTCATCTTTTCTGATCCAAAAGTTGACCTGGATTTGTTAACTTGCGTAATCATATAAAATGTGTTATGTTTCATTATTCTTTTTTAACAGTAAATGTAAAATACAAAACAAAAAGACTGAATAAGATTACTTTAGTTCTCGGCATTTTAAATGTAGTTAATTATAAATTACAATATATAATTTTTTTTATACCTGAATTATTTAAATCAAATAAATTATGTTTCAAAACTTTATTTTACTTAATAAAATGTTTTTAAAAAACATTAATTGGTATATTAATTGAGTTTTAAAATTTGGTCCGATGCTAACGGTTTTGGTTCATTTTTGGGAAAATTTTGGTAAAAAAAAAACAAATTTCTAACGGCAACACTGATCACGAAGGGTTTACAAGTTAAATACAGGGATGACTAAAGATCTAGGGATCGAAAAACTGTTAAGTTGTGTTTTTTTCCTTATTTCTAGAAGAAAGAAATT
>OX451220.1:11451474-11628538 GCA_949628195.1 Phasia obesa | reverse complement strand
GATAATGTTTCCACCCGTGTTTCCGTGTGGAGTTGTCAGTCTCCCATCGGACGCGTCCCCAGGTGGCGGATAGGGGCGAGCATATGTACGGATCTCCTGTGTCACACCACCATATGGCCACAGGAGGTCTGACAAAGCTCGGGCGGGGTCTGGGCTTTGTGAATTCTGCTAAGTAGTTGCACAAGGTCTAGACACTGCTAGGCTGGGTGGGACCAACCCTTGTTTTCTCTGGCATATCTTGAGCAGGGCAACCATTCACCCATAATGGTACAATGCTCAGGATGAGTCAGAAATGCCAGTCACTTCCCTGGATACACTGCACAAATGGTCCAGGGAGGTGGCTCGCATTTTTCAATAGACAGGGGACCTGGTTTCAATCCAACCCGCGGACCAAAATTGACACCACTTGTAAGGTTAAGGTGAAGGTAGCAGTGCTGAGAACCTGGATGGCTAGTCAGTGGTTAAAGAAGACTAGTTCCTAACAGCTCCCCTCCGACGCCAAGGCACGGGTTGGTTGTATTTTCAGTTGCCTAGTCCATGTACGCCGTCACTGCATGGATCGTCGACCCTTTACGCGCCTACTCGTGGGAACTACATGAAAAACACAAATAAAAATACAAAAAAACAAAAACAAAATATAGCAGGAAGCGAGCAGGGGAAACCCTCGCCCGCCAACTGCAATTCTGTCCCAGCAAGCCAACCTAAGGTTGATGCTGTGGACAAAACCAATGAGGTACCACTCGACTATTCGGCTGGTACCTCTTCGGCCCGTGCTGGCTTAGTACCAGCAGAAACCCCTGCTTCGGGTGCCACGGCTACTGTCGTGGACAACCCTGCGGTAATTGTACCATCTGCACCTGTGGTAACCCCTACAGGCTCAGATGTGCTACGTCCCCCCGCCCAAACGGCTGTAAAAATTGCCCCCAATGACCGCAAAAACACATCCAAGAGGGCCTTTATCGAAGGGCGCGCCGCCCAACGTCTAGTCGACAGACTTGGCAACACGCCAGTCGACAAATTAACTCCGGAAGAGAAATCCTCCCTATCTTGGGCAAAAACCCACCTGGCTGCTGCTGAAAGCTCCAAACCTGATGCAGATGTAGAAAAACCATCTACATCCGCAGCGCCCAAAAGGCAACGATCGGGGGAGGAGAAGATGCAGCAGCATAACCTACAACCGGACATCAAACGTCCAAAAACATTAACAATTCCATCATCCAGGGTCATAAATAGGCCTTACAGTGAGGTTGCTAAAGATCCACTGATAAGGGCTATTATTGACAATAGCAACTGTGACGGGGCTATCTCTCGTGAGAAATGGGAGATGATCCGTCTCAAATTGCTGGAAAACTTTTTAAATGATGAAACCAGTCCAGCGCCTCAAAATGTAGACGCTGGCTGGTTTCAAGGTCACATTAAGCTGCTCTCATGCACAAGTGAGAGTTCAGCATTACAGCTCAAACTGGCAATCACATCCTTAGGGGAAGTGTGGCCCGGTGCAAGATTGGATGCGGTCCCGGTCAGCGATATACCACGAAGGCCGAGATCCATCGCAATCATCCCCAGGGAACCACACAACCCGGCGACGATCCTGTCGATCATCCGGAGAGGAAATGCCGATCTACCGACCAGTGACTGGAAGGTAGTGAAGGTTTCCGAACCGGAAGGGTTGACTAGGAAGGCGGTGGTGGTTCTTAACAAAGAGTCGTTGTCACCACTACGGAAGAGGCAAGGTAAGATATTCTATGGTTATGATAGTATCAAGCTGAGCATCTACCGTGGTGATGACAAAGCCAACCCCGGCACCTCCTACAACCAATTGGAAGGGTCGCAATCTGAGGATGTGGCTGCCAGCACAAGCCAACAACCACCAACAACAACTGCGGAGATAGATGACACCGCGAGCTCAGTAGCCACGGAGAGTTCACAATCAGACTCAGGTCTGGTTGGCGAGCTCTTCGAGCGTCTGGGTGTTGCGGAGGATGACGAAGATGTGCTCCTGGACTCTGACCCGGAGGACATCGACGTCACTGTCATCTATGATCCAGACAGAGATGGTGAAGGTGATTCAGATCAACCTCCACCACTCTAAGGCAGCGTCCGCTGCATTAATTCTTCGTCTCGCAGATCGAGGCGAAGACATCGCATTAATCCAGGAGCCATGGGTCAACAATGGTGTTATATGTGGACTTAATGCACAAGGCTACAAACTATTGTATGCAGCAACTTCAGGTAACAATAACAAAACTATTAGATCCTGTATTTTAGCAAAAGATCACCTTAATATCTTCATTCTATCTGATTATAGTGATGAAGACTCGGTGACTGCAGTGTGGGAAGAGGCAGAATCTGCGGTGTGGATAACCTCTGCATACATGCCGCATGACCAGGATAAACCTCCACCCAATAACTTGGTCAAGAAGATGGCCAGAGCAGCGAAGGCCAAAAACATCCCTACAATAATAGGGGCCGACGCAAATGCACATCACCATATTTGGGGTAGCTCCGATACCAACAACAGAGGTGAGTGTATCCTTGATTTTATATTAAATAATGATCTAGTAGTCGCAAATAGGGGTTCCGAACCCACTTTTGTTGTATCAAATAGACAGGAGGTGCTGGACATCACGCTTGTCAGCCTGCACTATGCATTTTTAATCGAAAATTGGAGAGTCTCTACAGACTGTTCTTTCTCCGATCATCGTTATCTTGTCTTTTCCATTGTTAGGAAGAAAGCTAGGACCGTCGCTTACATCAATAGACGTAAGACGGATTGGGAGAAACAGAAAATGCTCCTTTCAAATATACCTAATCCTCCCACAACTATTCGGGATACCATGCACATCGAAGATGCTGTGAATAGACTTACCAACGCATTTAGAGATGCAACGAATAAGTCCTGCAGACCGTCGATTCAGCGTTCAAATCGCAGACCTACATGGTGGTCAACGGAAATAGCGGAATCTCGTAAGATCTGCCGCAAACTTTTCAACGAGGCTAAGAGGACAGGGAACTGGTCACTCTATAAATCCTCTGTGAACAAATTTAAGAATCAAGTTAGAAGTGCAAAACGTGAATCCTGGAAAGACTTCTGCAGTGGCATTGAAAGTTTTTCTGAGGCTAGCAGATTGCGCAAAGTACTTGCCAAACAAGCGTCAATTCCTGGATATATTCAGAAATCAGACGGCAATTGGACCTCCAGTGCACAGGAGTCACTGGAAGTCCTGATGGACACCCACTTCCCGGGATGTCGATCAACCTCGGGAGTACAATACAGTTCTACCTATACAAGCCGGACACTGCACGCCGTGAACATAGACACGGATAGGTTGCACTGGGCGATCAAAAGTTTCCATCCTTATAAGTCTCCGGGCCCGGATGGTATAATTCCTGCCGATCTACAAAACAACCTAGATCTGGTGACAACTTGGCTCCTACCGTTATATAGAGCCTGTTTATCATTGTCCTATATCCCGGACCAATGGACTAAATGCAATGTGATATTTATTCCCAAAGGAGGGAAATCATCACACACGAAAGCAAAGGATTTTAGGCCAATCAGTCTAACATCCTTTTTGCTCAAAACGCTGGAGAGACTTATCGACATTCATTTGAGAATGACAATCGACAGGAATCTCCTTTCGCCATCCCAACACGCTTATACGAAGGGCAAATCTGTTGAGACAGCATTACACTCGCTCGTGGGACATATTGAGAAGTCGCTAGAGCATAAAAACTACACAATGGTAGCCTTCATGGATATTGAGGGAGCCTTCAATAACATCGAACCGTTGGCAATAACCCGATCTCTAAGAGAACTGGGGATTGACCAATCGATCATCAGGTTCATTACGAACCTGCTAAGTAACAGGACGATAACGTCTACATTTGGCTCAGCGAGCATTTCCAAAACAGCGGGAAGGGGCACACCACAAGGTGGAGTATTGTCCCCACTATTATGGAATATAGCAATCAATAAGTTGCTCAAAGATCTGGACTCGATGAATTTTAAAACTGTCGCATACGCAGACGATGTAGCGGTGGCAGTATCTGGTGTCCATATTGATATTATCACACAAAGATTAGAGGCGGCACTCAAGATGATCTGCACCTGGACAGAACAGTGTGGACTGAGTGTAAACCCAGCCAAAACTGAACTTGTACTATTCTCAAGAAAATACAAGCTCCCACCCTTCAGGCTACCCGTATTGAGGGGAATACCACTAACTCTAGCACATAGTGCAAAGTATCTTGGCATAATCTTAGACAGTAAACTATCCTGGAAAATGAACATCCAGGCTAGAGCGTCTAAAGCCATCACAGCAATATATGTGTGTAAAAAAGCCATAGGCAAGACTTGGGGAATGAACCCGAGAATTGCGAACTGGCTATTTGAAGCGGTAATCAAACCGACCTTATTCTATGGAATCATCGTCTGGTGGAAAGCACTAGATACTAGGGCAAATATCTCTATTATAGAGAAAGTATTGCGTAATATGGCGATCCTAATAACAGGAGCTATTAGGTCAACGCCGACGAAGGCACTTTTTGCTATGCTAAACTGGCTACCAGTTGACCAGCTAGCCAGGAAGCTTGCACTAAGAACGGCCATTAGACTGAATGTCACAGGTGCATGGAACCATAGACTGTGGGGCCATGCCAGTATCCTGGGAATCACGAATATTATCCCCGGACTCATAGACTACTGCATCCCAAAACCCTTCTTCATGCGAAACTTCGATTTCGACATGACGGAGGGCCACCCACCACCCCCTGGCTCACTCTGCGTGTTCACAGATGGCTCCAAAAGGGAGGTGGGAGTTGGAGGTGGGGTCTATATAGAGGAATTTGGAATCAAGATGTGTTTCAGACTCCCAAATGAATGTAATGTTCTACAAGCAGAAATATCTGCTATCAAAAAAGCGGCAAACTGGCTAAGGTATCACAGAATATCGAATAGGGATATCTGGTTTTGTACCGACAGTAAAGCTGCCATTATGTCCCTAAAAGGTGTGTTCAGCACATCAAATCTCGTCCTGGAATGCCGGACATCCTTAAATGCGATGGCGGAAAATTCAACGGTCACCCTTAAATGGGTGCGGGGACATGGGACTACCTCAGGCAACAATGTTGCTGACGAACTAGCAAAGAAGGGAACTCTGCTTCATGATGGCGCCATTGACGTCTATTGTGGCATTCCCCTCTCTGCATGCGGGCAACGAATAAACCGTGCTCTTTATGACCTGGCCCAGGCCAGATGGTCCGATGAGTCTACTTGTCTGACGGCAAGGACAATCTGGCCCTTACTAGATCAGAAGAGGACGGATTCATTACTTCGGATGCCGAAAACACAACTGCGTGACTTTATATCTACGGTCACTGGGCATTGTCTATTCGGAGCCCATGCAAGAAGAATGGGCCTCCCTTACAACGACTTTTGCAGAAGCTGCCAAGATGAGGAAGAGGAGGAAACGGTCGTTCACCTCCTCTGCCTATGCCCTGCACTGGAATACCAACGACTTCAAAATCTTGGACAACGGTATTTCGGGAGCCTAACTTGTGTTTCACTTCTGGAACCAAGAAGAATAAACTCTTTTCTGAGGAGCTGCGGCTGGTTCTCCAACCCACTCCCACTCGGCGAGGCATGAAAACGCTTGTTTGCTGTCTCGGCCAATATGCTATCTTACACTATATTTTTCTTAAATTATCTCTCTCTTTTCTTTACACCCCCCAATCTTACTCTTACTTTTATTTCTTCCTCTCCGCAGGTAACACAAAGGGACCAATACGTGGACCCAAGTGAGCTGTATACTGCAGCTGCCTGCTTAACCTAACCTAACCTATATTATAAGTAACTATTTATTATTTCATTATTATAATATTAATGTAATTATTATTATTAAATATTTTATTTGCACAAACGATTGGGTTAAACTTTTCTTTTAAAATATTTTAAATATCATCGATTGCTACCACGTATAGCACAAAATTACAAAAAAATGCAGTTCTTCCGAACTGTGATGAATGCACTTTTAAGACTGAAGCAAACTTAACAAAACGTACCTTTAATATGTATGTATGTAATGAAAGTTGTTTGTAGGAATTTACAAAGTCCTCAGAGAATGTTGTTGTAACTTTTCAATCCGGTTCGAATGGACCAAATGATGAGTTGAAACAAAAGCTGGAGAGAAATCTGGCTGGAAAACAATCTCTGAGCCAATGGAACCAAGAAAAATAAAATAACTTAATTATTTTATTTACTCACAAATTTAAACAATGCCAGTAGGAAATGAAAAGAAATTAAAAGATTAAAACACAAGAATTAGAATTCAATCGAACAAAATTTATTTTATCTTAATACGATGTTACCTTACAGTTTTGCAGTAAAACCAACAAGAAGGTTAGAACCTGTCCGGTTTAAACAGGAAACAACACCGTGGGCATTATTGGCCAAGATGACAGCTTGAATTTTGCGTAAAAGAGACGGCATTATGTAAGAAAGAAATTACTCTGTTGTAACTACCATTTCATATACATCCATTCTCTGCAACATAGCAGAAAATGTTTAGCAAATTTGTTTAATTTTTGTATAGTTGATGAGTTGAAACAAAAGCTGGAGAGGAATCTGGCTGGAAAACAATCTCTGAGCCAATGGAACCAAGAAAAAATAAAATAACTTAACTATTTTATTAACTCACAAATTTAAACAATGCCAGTAGGAAATGAAAAGAAATTGAAAGATTAAAACACAAGAATTAGAATTCAATCGAACAAAATTTATTTTATCTTAATACGATGTTACCTTACAGTTTTGCAATAAAACCAACAAGAAGGTTAGAACCTATCCGGTGTAAACAGGAAACAACACAGTGGGCATTATTGGCCAAGATGACAGCTTGAATTTTGCGTAAAAGAGACGGCATTATGTAAGAAAGAATTACTTCAGCTTTTATATATAACTAAAACAAAGGGAAAGTTTACCCATCACCGATATTAATGCAAAAGTACAGATACGGACTTTTAGCATTAACATTGCCGCCCGCCTTGCAGTGTATGCAATAAAATTTAACGAATCATCTTGACCGTTTCCAAAGTGTTGTTTCTAGATATATACAGACATTCAACTGGATTTTTGAGACTTAAATAAAAACATGTGTATAATTCGTTATGATTATTAAACTTCAATTTCACTTACAATAAGAATTTGAATAAAATTTTATAAAACGAAAAAAAGAAGAAGTGGTTACAAAAATATATTATTTAAAACATTAGAAAATTCAATAAAGATTAATGTTATAAAAAAGTCTTTGAAAAAAGGTAAACATATAATAAAGTAAAAAGTAATAATGGTTTAGAGATATGCTTTGTCGTTTGCAATATTATTCCTAAAAGTGCATTTGATTGATTTATAAATTACATGGACCATAAATTGTCCACTCAAATATTGTGCTTTTCGCGGTTGGAAATCCTATTCGCGCAAAAACGCCTTGACATATCACTTTTGGATATAAATCGACTCCAATTATGATGTCGATTGGAGCAGATTCGTGGAATTTCGAGTCTGCTAAGAACAGATCATTAAAATTCTTTTTGTAGTGTTCTGAAAGTGATTGCGCAGGAGCACGGAGAGTTATGCGGTTGTCTGCCCTAAAAGTGCCTTCTATTTTAGAAGAAGAGTCGTACCTCGACTTTAGAGCCATTTGGCATATGGTTTCCTCATGTAGGGTTAACGCAGTTGACTCCATTTTATTGATCAATGCTTTAGAAACCCGACTAAATGAAGTGAACAGCGAGCATGGGACGTAGTCGAACCAATCTTCACTAAAACGGTAGGAAGAAGTATTATACTGTTTTGGCGTATGATCTTCGAAACATACTTCGAAGTTGACCGAGGAGAAGATACACTTTTAGGCTTGGACGCAGACGCATTGTGTGTTCTGGAAGATGTAGAGGGTGCCGGACTGGATGATCGTGAACAAGAACGGGATGATGAGAATGATGACAATAGATCCTTCTTCAATCTAGGGTTGACATGTAATAACGTGTGGTGAAACTTTTGGCAATGTTTACATCCACGCTTGGAAAAACAAGTGCCGTGGGAGTGATCGTGTGCCAGAAAATTAATGCAATATTTATTTTCGCGAACGGCACGAATACGATCCGATATGTTCATTTCTAAAAACTTTCGGCAGGTTCGGAGAGGATGTGGACGTTTACACAGGCGGCAAGGGAAAGATTTGTATTGAGTGATAAATACCTTTGAAGAGGATTTTGATCGTGCTTTAGAAGAAACAGAAGAAAGTTTAGGCATGATGAGCTAGAAAAGAAAGATTTGTAAGTTTTAGTGCTCGCAACTATTTTTAAGACTCTGTGGAGAGCACTACGAGCTTGACGATTGGTCTGGATATAACACCACGTTGTGTCAAAACATCAGCTTTTGATGATTCGGCCAAGTCGCCAGGAGCTTGGTGGAAGATTTTCATTCCTAATCACTACTAGTTCGCCTTCTTTTATATTAATTTCAGGGCGTTGCCATTTATTTCTTTTCTGTAATTCTTTCCGGTATTCGTTTCTCCATCGAGAACAAAAGTTCTGATGGACTAGTTTCAGTCTTTACCATCGATTGGTTATGGATATGGACGAATCCTTTACCTGGGGATCTACGGGAGCTAGAATCGGAGCTCCAGTAAGAAAGTGCCCTGGAGTTAAGGCACAAAGATCGGTAGGATCCGTTGAAATAGGAGAAATTGGACGAGAATTTAGGCAAGATTTAATCTTTGTTAAAAGAGTAGAAAACTCTTCGAATGTATACTTGTGATTTCCTACGATTTTCCTGAAATGTGTTTTAAAGCTCTTTATACCAGCTTCCCACAGTCCACCCATATGTGGAGCTCCCGCTGGAATAAAATGCCAAGAAATATTTTGGTGAGCGTAACTGGCTACTATTCTTTGCTGGGATGTTTGTATGAATTCTCTTGCCAGGATTCTAGATGCACCTACGAATGTCGTACCATTATCCGAATGAAGATGAAGCGGACAACCTCGCCGTGAAACAAAACGGCTAAAGGCTGCTAGGAATGTCTGTGTAGATAGGTCTGAAGTGGCTTCTAAATGAATCGCTTTAGTTGAAAAACAAACGAATAAACACACATATCCCTTGGAAATGCGACAAATTCGGCCAGAATAGCTTTTGATGTCAAATGGGCCTGCAAAATCCAAGCCCGTGTGTGTAAAGGGCCGAGTAATTTCCACTCTTTCGGAGGGCAATGCAGCCATTATTTGGTTTTTACATCTTTGTTTATATATTAGGCACGGCTTACATTTATTTATAATAGTTTTTATCAAGTTTTTTGCCCTTGGTATCCAATATTGGGTCCGCAGAAGACGTAGAACTAATTGGTTACCTCCGTGCAAACTTATGTCATGGATAAACTTGACTAAAAGCCTCGAATATTGTGAGTTGTATGGGATAATAAAGGGGTGTGTTTCATTATAAGAAAGTCCTGGGGCCGAATTCAGTCTACCACAACAACGGATGACTCCCTCTGAATCTAAAAAAGGATTTAAGTTTAGGATGTTACTGGATTTAGTAACATTTTGTTTTGTCGAGAGAATCTTGTACTCGTTTGGATACCATGCCTTCTGACATACGGAAATGAGACGATCTCGAACGGAATTTATTTCCAAACTAGATAAAATTAATGAAGTTGTATTGAAACTTGACCGATAACGATGATGAGTTCTATAGAAAAATCGGAAAACATAGGCCATGACTCGCATGGCTCTGTGGAAGGAAGAAAATCGGTCTAATAAATCCTCGAAATTTGAAAAATAGGAAAAGTGCACTCTTACTGTTTTAACTTCAATTTCAGTAGTCAGAATATTAGCCGAATCCAACGTTGGCCATTCGGATTTTTCTCGTTTCAGCCAAAGTGGTCCAAACCACCACAAGTCGTTATTCTGCAACTCCTGCGGATACATACCGCGGCTGGCTAGATCTGCTGGATTCCATTCAGAAGTTACGTGCTGCCGTTGCGAAAAGTTAGTTACCTGCATAATTTTCGATACGCGGTTTGCCAAAAAAGTTTGCCAGCTACATGGGGGTTTTGCTAGCCAAGAAAGAACTATAGTTGAAGTCGTCCAGCAATAAATGGAATACTTTTCGACATCCAGTCCTGGCAGAAGAGTCTCTATCATTTCTGCCAACAGAACGGCTCCACAAAGTTCTAATCTTGGAATGGAAAGTGTCATAGGAGCCACTTTCGTTTTGTATGATATTAGGTGAGTGGTAATGGAATTAGAATTTGCAATTCGAATGTATAGAGCTGCTGCGTATGCTTTCTCAGAAGCATCACAGAACCCATGGAACTGGACCTCGGACTTCGGACAATAATCAACCCATCGAGGAATCCGAATGGTGTTGATAACAGAATAGTTGGATGTAAAGGATTTCCAGTGATGAAGTGAATCTGGAGCAATGGTTTCATCCCAATCAGTACCATCTATCCATATCTTCTGCATCAAAATTTTCGCCAGTACAATACAAGGTGCTAGCCAACCAGCAGAATAAAATAGTTTGGCTATTTAGGACAGAACTCCTCGTTTAATTTGAAGACTGTGGAAATCGACTAGCAACAAAATAGAATTCGTCTGAACACGCATTCCATCGAATGCCCAAAGTTTTAGCAGAACTACAGTCTTCAAGTTTTAAAAAATTCTCGTGAAGAAGATGATCTGTTGGAATATCTTCCAGAATATCCTTTGAGTTGGATGTCCACTTTCTTAAAGAAAATCCAGCAGAATCTAGAGCTTGGACTAGCTCATTTTTTGCTTTTATGGCATCAATTTTTGAATGAGATCCTGCTAAGACATCGTCAACGTATATGGAATTGCGTAATATTTCGCTAGCGATGGGATAGAAGGATTGAACATCATCTGCTAATTGTAGTAACGTTGGAATGGTGAGATACGGAGCACAATTAACGCCAAACGTGACCGTTTTTAATTCATAATCACAGATAGGACTACTTGGATCAGTTCGAAATAATATTCTTTGGTACGGAGTATGATCGGGAAATACTAATATCTGCCTATACGTTTTTTGAATATTCGCATTAAAAACAAATCGAAAAAAAGCCATTTAAGAAGTAGCAAAGTAAGGTCATTCTTTAGTAGTGGTGCTATCGGGTTTTATAACTGCATGATGAGGCAGGTAATAAAACTTTGAACTGTCTGAAAGGCTAGGCGATTTCACTTGACACATATGGCCCAAGTCTTCATATTCTTGAACTAACTTATCATAATCAGGCTTAAAATCTGGAGTTCGGAGTAACCTAGCCTCATTTCGAAAGAACTGGGCCATAGCACTTGACCTGGAATGGCCTAAATTTATGGAGTCAAGAAATCCCTCCCGGAACGGAAGAGATACTATATATCTACCGTCAGAATTCCTCTTAGTAGACTGAATATATAAGTCTTCACAAGCTTTGTCGGAATGGGACATTAAGTTCTTCCTTGGAAGATTCTCCACCTCCCAAAATCTTGAAATTTTTTTATCTAAAGAGACTTCACAGAAATAAGAAACAATTGTAGAACTAGCATTGCATTTTCGAGAAACTGGGCCAGTAAGTATCCATCCGAAGACCGTTTCTTGCGCAATAAGAGTGTCGCAAACCTTATGGTTTATACCAGAACAAACTATTGAGGGAAAAATATCGCCTCCAATCAACATGCTGGGATCAGCCAATGGGCTTTCCGGGAGATTGCCAAATAGTGAATCCGGAATGGTCTGAGATGGAAGATCGTTTGAAAGTTGTGGAACTACTAGTGCTTTAACCTGAATTTTTATGTTGCTATCTAATTGTGAACCTAATACAATAGAACACTTGCGCCGAACCTTGGCAGAAACAGTATTGTTCAAACCTGAAATTTGTGCATTGGTACCCTGGCAAGGAAGCTGAAGAAGATTGCACAGACGTTCAGAAATAAATGTGCCTTCAGATCCCGAATCAATCAAAGCACGTGCTTGGTAATTCACGACCAAATGACAAATATTCACCCAGGTTGTACCCAATAATATACCTCTTGAGTTGGTACTGATACAAGATTGAATATGAACAGAGGTTGAGCTATTTGTGGACTGTATATTTTCAGAATTATTGGGCATAAATGGGATTGAAAATGGATTAAGCGACTCCCCGGTATTATTGCTATTACCTTGCAAATGAGATGAACTATTTGATTTGTCAGCTTCCTTATGAAGCAGGGTATTATGTCTTTTTTGACATTTGAAGCAACTAAATTTACTTGTGCAAATTCTTACACAATGAGTTTAAGCATAGTCCTTCCTTTTTAATCTCATTTAATCTTTGTTGGTGGTTCATTTGCAGAAATTTTGAACACTGTCGAATAATGTGGTTTTCATTCGGACATAGATGACATTTAGGACTATAAATATGAGTCTGAAAGCTATGAACATTCTTATTGGAACCCAAGTTGGACTGAAATTTGGGTTTTATGTTCTTGTTCTTAGAAATATATGTGTTTGAACTACGAATTTCTGAAACAGACTCCAGAGTTCTGTAACGGTTGGTGAGAAAAAAATCTAGTTGTGACCAACTTGGAATAGTGGTTTTGTCTGTTAATTGTTGCTCCCACAAAGTTAATGTATTTTCCGGAAGCCTATTTGTGCATATAAAAACAAAAATTGGATCCCAACTGGATACACTGATATTATACAGCTTAAGTACGGAGATGCATGAGTTAATGTTTCTCTGCAGTCGCTTTAGAGCCTCTCCTGATTCAGAGCTGATATTCTGGAGATTAAAAAGGATCTTTAATTGACCGTTTACTAGAATTCGTCGATTTTCAAAACGCTGACACAAATCCGCCCACTCCAGCTCGAAACCCTCATTGGTTAGTGGACTTTTCTGAACTATCTCTTTTGCCTCACCCTTCGTTTTCTGGGTCAAATAAAACAGTTTCTCAACATTACTGGATCTAGAGTTAGAGATTATGGCAGTGAACATATCCCGAAATGTGGGCCATGCAGCATAATCACCATCAAAAGTTTCTATCTCAATTGGTGGCAAGTGAAGTCTATGTGAACCAGAACTTTGTAAAACGAGATCCCTAGATGTTCCTGGACGTTCCGAATCGTCGGCTTGACCTGAAATTTGGGCTGGCCGTGCGCGAAGTGCATCGCACATTTCGGACAGTTTGGCCATGTAGTTGCAATAGGTAATGTAAGTGCTTCTGTACTTCACCTTGAATGTTTCTATATCTACGGGATCATCGGTATCAGTAGCTTCTTTTTCAGCTTCCAAAAGGAATTTTTCGTAGGCTGCCTTGATACGAGCCCAGTTAGACTTAAGCTCATAGCGGTGCACTTCGAGAGCATGAGTCGACGTCACTGGATACTGGTTGTCGTTAAGGTCGGCCTCGAACTCTACAATACTATCCGCTAAGCGAATGAACTGATCTAAAGACATCTTCGAGTTGTCAACTAAAGACTGGTACAAAATATTTATCACAGCCTTGTTTGCGAGACTGTATTTTTGTTTCTAAATTTAACGAAAAAGTTTTCTTTATACCATATATAAAGGTAAAAGAAACAAATTAAAACTCGTGAAGCAATTCGAAAAAGTTATTCTAACTATTGTAGATATTCGAACTTAACTTCAAACATGAATTCGACTGATAATCAACAGAATTGAACCCCAAAAAGTAACTAAATCGAATAGAATTAGAATTATCTTTAGTAAATTATAACGAAGTAGTGACAAAGGAAGAAAGAAATGTTCAATACGTATTGATTAAAATGCTAAATATCTACATACGTTTGGACTGGTAGATACCCAAAGATTGCACCTGTTCAAATTGCTGGAAAGTATATCAGCTGTTATTTAAAATAAATCTATATAAAGTCATTCACCTTTCACTTAATTGGAATTAAAATATAATTTTCCAAATTGAAAAAGTAGGTGTGTTCGCGAACAGTTGTGGTAAAAACAGTATAAACCAATGACAAAAAAATTTATTTGAAATTAGGCAATTATTATGGTAGTTATAAATGGCTACATTTATTCTGAATTTTTTTTGTAGTAAATAATAATAGTGTAAGAAATTCGTTTGATACTTAATTCATCATTCCAGGTGTAAAATCGTAGCATTTAATATTTGAATGCCAACACTCTGCAACTATTCACACAAGAATCTATGGAAACAAATTAAGTTCAACTACACGTTAAATTCGAAAGCATTAACAATGTAAGTGACCTATTGTAATGATATTTTACTGAGTAGGTTTTCCAATAAAATCAAAATTATTCCAATAAAATTCTTTAGGCACAAGAATAAATGAGAAAATAACGATCTCTACTTGATAGAGAGAGCAAGAGTTTAAAACAGGGTTACCGTTCGCTTCGATATAAATTTTTTGGGACATCTGAATTAAATGATAAATAAATATTTCATATTTCCAGTTATTAGCAAAACCAAAAATAAATAATCTTCTTTGTTAAAAAAACTGTATACAATTTTAAATTGTGAAAAAAAGAAATATTATAATACGTCGGACAACAAATTCATTCTATTTCTATTTTTTCGTTATATTGTCCTATAATTTAACTATCTATTCTTTATAGAAACACCCAGTTTAATTTCATTTTGGAAAATTAGTTGAATAAAATTACCTCCACTAGGCCACACTGGATCATACACTATTGCAAATGATTGTAACTAATAAATCCAAAAATAAAATAAATCACACTGCTAATAAGACCTTTTCATTCTCTTATGGTTTCAAACATTCCATGGAGAGAATTAAAGATATCTAGTTACTCTACCTTTAAAGCTTTACTCAAGAGGTAATTTTTATTAGAGTAAATTTAAAACCCAAGAAAAAGGTAAAAAGAAAAAACATTAAAAAGAGAACAGTATCACAAGAGCATAGATGGGGGTAGTGCACTAAATTTTGATTGAAATCAGCATTGCACTACCACTAAATCATATTGCAAAAGATTTTATTGCACTATTTTTTTTTGCACCTTAGTGATAAACTGCAAAGCTGCACTAGCAATAAAAAGAATTTAGTGGTAGTGCAAATGTTTGCACTACCACTCAACGCAGATTTAGTGCAAGAATTCTTCACTCAATTGATTGCAAAATTTTTACTTGCAATCAAAAAAAAAAAAAAATCAATTGATTGCAAAATTTTTACTTGCAATCAGTAAAAAGCTGCATTTATTCATACTCTCAATCAACTTTCAAAAATTATTGGTCATGAGAATTTTGAAATAAATTCGTTTTTTTTTTAATATTTTACACCAAAAAAAAAAAAGTGATGTAACGTAATGAATTTTTTATTCAGTATTGAAACAATGTACATAATGGTAACAAATTAATTATTAATACTATATAACAGTTACATAAAAATTTTCAAAGTCAGTTCGAACATTACTAGGTAAGTTAGATTCCTAGATTTTAGTGCAATTGACGAAGTAAATAAAACGATTGTTTAAATCACGAGTCTTCTCATATCTTTGATATTAGATACCTCAACAGTAGAACAAAATGATAGCATATGAATAGAATTAAATACTTCTCTACTGGATTTTGAGACTGAATTGGGTTGTCTTAACAAATATCCAGTAATTAGGCAAATGTTTTTAAAATTCAACACGCATTTGCCTTCTTTTGCACCTGTTCTTTAGTGGAATGGTAGACACTCAGAAGATAAAAAATTTGGTGGTAACAGTTTTGAAAAGTTTGTTGCGAATAATTTTTTGAATTTTACATTTTTTATGTATCCATTTTGTTTATGGAAATAAAAAAAGTTTGTTAAACTAAAATTAATTAAATGAATTTTTGAAGGTCTAGATTGCATACTCGTATATTTATGTTACATATATAAATTAATTTACTGTTTTATATAATCATTAATAAATATAAAATAAATTGAATTATATTTTTAATGAAGTATTAGTCTTCACTTTTGAATTAGTGAACAAAAATAACAATAAATCAAATTGACCCTCAAATTGAATGCAAAATTTCTTCTTGCAATCAACTTGAATGAAGAAAAAAAAGTTGCAATATATTGCTGATTGCATTTTTTGAAATCAAAATAATTAAATTTTAGTGCAAAGACTTTTTAACTCACTATCACTAATGTTGATTGAGGCTGCAAATTTTGCAATCACCATTAGAAATCAAAAAAATGAATGCAATAATTTTGCAATATCACTCAGTGTGAGTGAAGATTGCAGAATTAGTGCACTACCCCCAACTATGCACAAGAGTAAGAAAGTACTCAAGAGTGATGGCTTTTTAATTTTTAAGAGAGCGTTGAAAGAGAACGAATTTTATAATACGCGCATATGTGCATACATACTGTATATAGGTATATATAAATATATATTTATAAATTATATAATATTAATGTAATTATTATTATTAAATATTTTATTTGCACACACGATTGGGTTAAACTTTTCTTTTAAAATATTTTAAATATCATCGATTGCTACCACGTGTAGCACAAAATTACAAAAAAATGCAGTTCTTCCGAACTGTGAAGAATGCACTTTTAAGACTAAAGAAAACTTAACAAAACGTATGTACCTTTAATATGTATGTATGTAATGAAAGTTGTTTGTAGGAATTTACAAAGTCCTCAGAGAATGTTGTTGTAACTTTTCAATCCGGTTCGAATGGACCAAATGATGAGTTGAAACAAAAGCTGGAGAGGAATCTGGCTGGAAAACAATCTCTGAGCCAATGGAACCAAGAAAAATAAAATAACTTAATTATTTTATTTACTCACAAATTTAAACAATGCCAGTAGGAAATGAAAAGAAATTAAAAGATTAAAACACAAGAATTAGAATTCAATCGAACAAAATTTATTTTATCTTAATACGATGTTACCTTACAGTTTTACAGTAAAACCAACAAGAAGGTTAGAACCTGTCCGGTTTAAACAGGAAACAACACCGTGGGCATTATTGGCCAAGATGACAGCTTGAATTTTGCGTAAAAGAGACGGCATTATGTAAGAAAGAATTACTTCAGCTTTTATATATAACTAAAACAAAGGGAAAATTTACCCATCACCGATATTAATGCAAAAGTACAGATACGGACTTTTAGCATTAACAAGCAGCTTTAGACTTTTTGTTAATCTGACTTTTTTAAGTTTAAGCGAAACTTTTCTAAAATTATAATACAATAAAATATGTTAAGTGTTACAAATTTCTTACAATTTATAAGTTTTAAATAATAAATTCATATACCATAAACAATATCTAAGAAGTCACTATTTTAATTAACACTCAAAATTAGTTTATCACTTTGAACTAAGAGTGTACAATAAAACGTTCCCTTGTACTCACACTTTCAGTTCCATAATCAAAGCTGCCATCAGGGCTACCAGGTCAATTTAAGAAATAATCGTCAATTTCCCGATAAAAATAAAAAAACCGTCTTTTCAGCTTGAAGAAATCGGACAACTAAAAAAGGATTTCTCTAACTATTTTCTGTCTATATTTTTGTTAAAAGCAATCAAAAATATTATAAGAAGTAACTTTTAAAGATAACTTAAACATACATATTTAATGTATACTGATATCAAAACATTTTCTTCTGCTTTAAACAAATAGACGACAGCGGCTACACGACTAAAAATTTCGTTGGCTCGATTGTCGCAGGGTAGTTTGCTACTTAATCATTCGTAAACTCCGACATTATTTTAGAAATACATATTTTACTTCTATAAAACAACTTTTTCCAAAAAAAATATATATATTTCAAACAACGGATGTCGTGTAGCTTTGATGACTACAAAATAATCGTTTTACTATAAAAGTGTGTATTTTATTTTTGACTGTCTTTACAAGGTAGTCTAATGTTGTCTATGCATTAAATCAAATTTGAAATGAATAAAATTGCTCTTGAGTTTGAAGGATACCATTAATTCTATTGATAAAATGTTTGAGAGTTTTCAATACTCTCAACACTGGAAGTTAACAAAAATCATCTTTAAAGAATTGTACACAAAATATTAGAAAGAGAATATTTGAAGAGAACAACAATCCCCTTTAAACTGGCCCTTTTTTTACTTTAATTACCACAATTTTTTTAAAACGTTTAAACTAAAAATACAAAACTCTTTATATTAATATACTCATATTTTTAGCATTGTTAAAATTCGTCACTTTTTAAGAAAAAATCGTCAAATCGGAATATTGCAATTTTTCGCACCAAAATCGTCAAAATGACGATAAATCGTCAAATCTGGCAGCCGTGGGTGCCATATATAATTATTATTTTGCGCGAAAAAAGTAGTTTTCTAAAATTGACAAAAGAAAGAGTCTGGCAGCTCTGCTAAGAACAGACTTATTTTTATATATACTTTTTTATTAAATAATACAAATAAAATAAACAATTATTTAAAACAATAATACTTTACTATTGACGTTAGGTAAGTTATGTGAATTTATGTTCACTTCTTTTGAGTACTTTACTGCAACTGACTTTATTTATTTTCAAAAATTTACAAAATCATTTTTCGAATACATTGATTATTTAAAATTATTGTTTACATTAAATTATTGGGCAATAGGAATCGATAAAATCGCCCACGAAGTATTTGTAATATGAGAACCACCAAAATGAAAAACATTTAAGTGTTCTACTTAAATGTTTGAGGTTCAATAAACCAAAGCAATGCTCAGTAATGAAAACAATTATTAAAGCAATGGTAAGCATTTTTAGAGTTAATCAATACAAAGTAATATTTAATAATAAAACAATGGTAAACATTTTAGAGTACGACAACCTTATGGTTCGTTGTACTCACAAAAGAAACAACAAAAGAATTGACGTAATAAAATGAAAAGTAATAAAAATAAAAAATAAATGTTTTTATTGTTAACTCTTCCCCCCTCAAATTTGATTGTCCTCAATCAAAAGTATGGTATTTGAGAAATTCTTGCTATGGATGAATCTCTAGGGTCAGCAGTGTTTACAATAACTTTTTGTATTGGTGATGGAGCAATGCCATCAGAATGTTGCTTAGTACGACAATGGCACTTTCCTTTTAAGCAGATGAAGAACATTGTTATGATTATGGAACTGACTAGGAAGATATTTATAGCATCTCCAACTTTGCTTTCAATATTGAGAAATTCAATAGCCTCGGTATTGTTAGCGTTCATTTCTTCAATTAGTTCTAAAGTGAGAGTTCTTTCCACACGAGGGTTATTGCCTATTGGTTGTACCACGGCTGGCAATGGGCTTGAAAAAGATATTTCATTGAGGTCGTATGATTCTTTGCTTATGAAAATTTTACCACTGAATTTGTTCAAAAGAATCGTGCCAGGAAGTAATTCTTGTACAGTGGGTATATGGAGATTGCTAACCATAGTACAATTAGAGGGTTTACTGCGTATTAAGTTGGGGAGACATTCTGTTTTGCTAATGTCTTCAATGTTTTCATCCTTACATATTGTGAGTTTACTAAAACTTTTGCATTTGCTTTTAATTCCGTAAAATTGTTCATTACAAATTAAAATTTCGTCATATTCCACCTTAGTGGCCATTTTATCGATTTTTACAGGATTGATTCTTATATTATTACATGATTTTGTGTAAGTTGTAGGGATATATTCGAGTAGACAATAGCTTGTAGACTGTTAATTATTGTCTCGTAATTTCCTACATCGACTACATGCACCAGTTTAATTGTACCGGACTGAATCTTAGCGGATCCAGTGTCAATGGCCACTATTCTCGAATTGGTGTAATCTAATATTTTGACTTCGCATCGTATGGCAGTTATCACCATCAAAAAATGTAGTGCTGTTAATATCATGGTTATGTTGGCCACGTCAGTATTTTGAGTTTTACAGTTGTAAAAAGTTGCGGGGATTATTGATTGTTCCCGTTTGGAGTTGCAAAGTTGTTTCAATTTAGGTTGCTTAGTCCAGTCCCTTCCCACTTCTAATAACTGCAGGTTGCACAAATAAAGCACTGATGGTTCGTCTAAACTAGGATTATTCGATATTGATCGGTAGGATCCAAGTATTCAGCTTTTTATCACTTCACTTTTTGAAGACAAATTTTTAATTTAAAACTTTTTGATAGTTCTTCTTTTCTTTCTTCATAAATGAGCAAAGTACTTTTTGAAATTTTATTAGTTTTTTATATTTTTGAAAGCTTTTGCAGACAAATTTTTAATTTAAAACTTTTTGGTAGTTCCCCTTTTTTATTTTAATAAACAAGGTTCTTTTTATTTTCCATTTGTCACAAAGTCACTAGCACTAAGGTTTTGTTTAATTATCTTCTTTTTAGTTATAATTCTTTAGGATTTTTTATTTAGTTATCCTTCTTTAGGATTTTTTATTTAGTTATACTTCTTTAGGATTTTTTATTTAGTTATCCTTCTTTAGGATTTTTATTTAGTTATCCTTCTTTAGGATTTTTTATTTAGTTATCCTTCTTTAGGATTTTTTATTTAGTTATCCTTCTTTAGGATTTTTTATTTAGTTATCCTTCTTTAGGATTTTTTATTTAGTTATCCTTCTTTAGGATTTTTTATTTAGTTATCCTTCTTTAGGATAACGCCCCACGTTGGGCGCCAGTTATGTGAATTTATGTTCACTTCTTTTGAGTACTTTACTGCAACTGACTTTATTTATTTTCAAAAATTTACAAAATCATTTTTCGAATACATTGATTATTTAAAATTATTGTTTACATTAAATTATTGGGCAATAGGAATCGATAAAATCGCCCACGAAGTATTTGTAATATGAGAACCACCAAAATGAAAAACATTTAAGTGTTCTACTTAATGTTTGAGGTTCAATAAACCAAAGCAATGCTCAGTAATGAAAACAATTATTAAAGCAATGGTAAGCATTTTTAGAGTTAATCAATACAAAGTAATATTTAATAATAAAACAATGGTAAACATTTTAGAGTACGACAACCTTATGGTTCGTTGTACTCACAAAAGAAACAACAAAAGAATTGACGTAATAAAATGAAAAGTAATAAAAATAAAAAATAAATGTTTTTATTGTTAACTGGTATAACCTTGGAGTAGCACAGAACATGGATCCAATGTATTCAGACGATGTTGCTGTCAGGTTGACCAAAACTACAAAAAATGCTTGTCTTGCATGTGGCAGTGGTGACTGTGATAGCGAAGACAACTGTAACACAAAAAGAAAAAGATATGACGACACAACTTCCCCAACAAAAATTGATGTATCCACAAAACTAAGCGGCACGGTGCCACTAGTTAATGTTTCACAAAACTACTTCCAACCACTTGCAGACTTGAAAATTATTAGCGACAACAGCCACAACAACAATAAAAAGAGCCGCAACACCGACTGCACAGAAAATAGAAAGCCATTTTGTCCCCCAATTATTTTATACAATGTAAATGTTAAACTGCTGGTAGAACAATTGGAATCAAGAACCCCAAAGATAAATTTTAAAATAAAAAACATTAATAGACACAAAAGTAAACTCTTTATTTCAGATATTATCGTGTACAAAGAAATGATGTCATTACTGAGAGAAAAAAAGATAAACTCCTACTCTTTTACTCCTAAAGAACTTTGTCAAATGTCATTTGTAATACGTGGATTACACTACAAAACAGAAACTGAAGATATCAAAAAACATTGGACAACGTAATCCCTAATGTTGTGGATAAAGTCTCAAAGATCACTAAAAATTTCTCTAAAAAAAATAACTCTGACACAGGCTTATTCTTAGCCACCCTTCAACAAGGAAAATTTCTCGAAGATATTACGCATATCAAACACATACTCAACCAGATAATTGTTTGGTAAAAACCTAAGAAAAACGAGCGCGAAATTCAGTGTCGCAGGTGTCAACTTTCTGGCCCTATGGCAAAAACTGCAATGCGTAAAAGGTGACGAGCAGCATGAGCCGGGCATGTGTGCTAGAAATACAGGAGAAAAGTCTGAACCAGTGTGTGTCAACTGTGGTCAAAGTGGACATCCGGCGAACTGGAGAGGCTGCACAGCCTACCAAAAATACGTAACTAACAAAAAACAAAAACTTGACGAAGTTCGTGAAAGAAAAGCAGTCGCTGCTAATAATATTGCAAGAATTATTCCACCTTCAACATAACACCGGGAGTGTCATATTCTATCCATTTTCACAACCCCACAAATCAACCAGCAGCTTATAGCCAACAAAACAATAAACCCGCAATCGTAGCCGAGTTTCTCAAGCTGGCAAGTTATTTCATGGAGTCTGAAAAGCTCACACTAGAACAGGAAATTGAAAGTTTTTTTTGAAACAATACACAAAAATGCCAAGAGACGTAGCCAAGGAAGAGTTCAAGCGGCTACTTTCAAAAGTGCAGAAGTTTTATGACCCGTAGAAGCTTTAATTTTCTAACTTTTAATGTACGCTCACTTGTGGAAACAAGTCGACGCATTGACCTTATGAACATACTACATTACAATAAAATTGATATCGCATTTATCCAGGAGTGTCACCTCCGGGAAAATAGAAATATAAAACTCAATAATTTTAATTATGATAAATCTCCGATTGGAGTCGCAATAGCTATAATTGATACAATTGCATACAGCCAAATTACAATTACTAGCTTGAAATTCAACAACATCTTCTTACAAATTGAAACGCGGATTGATAATACCCAGCAACACAAGTGAAGTGCAAATTCGTAGCAGCCTTTCTAAAATATTTCTTGAAACGAGAGGTTTCGATGGCATAATAGTTGGTGGAGATCTTAATTCGAAACACCCGTACTGGGGAGATACACAACATAACGGTAATGGAAAATACCTATACAACTGGATTCAAGACCACTCTCTTTACGCCCAACGTATTTCAGATACTAAGCGTTCCTACCCAAATGGTTGGCCTAGACCGTTTTTTAGTAACTCCTAACTTGGTAAACACTACTATACCAAATTACAGAATCACCAGCTTGTCTACTTTTTCCGATCACTTCCCCATTAAGGTGGAACTTAAGTTCAATAATATTGAACTTGTATTGATGTCTCCAAAAAATTTTACGTCTTTCAAGAACTCAAACTGGTCAAGCTTTCGTCGGGATATGGAATTGGCGACATATTCTATAATGCCTCCAGATAACAGAAATCTAAAAAATGAAGAAATTAATATCAGAATTTAATACAATTTGCAGTACAGTCACGAACTCTCATTCTCAAAAAATTGTGCTCCAAAACAACAGAATTCTTATTTCGGATAAAATTAAACACTTTTACCGAATAAAACATACAAAAAAAAACTTAAAAAAGATTTACCATAGGGCTGGAAACAGAGAAGGTCAAGATTATGCACTTCTATCAAAGCAAATTCAACTACTCAAATTGCTTATAAAGGAGCTTATTAATATCGAGCAGGCAGAATTATTTAATCAGCGCTTAGCTAAGATAAAACCAGGACCAACTGCGTTTAGAAAAATTTATACGTTAATTGGCAATAAAAATCTTTTTGTAGCAAACTTTTGGTTGACGATACAGAAATTTTCAATGATACTGACAAATGTGAGATATTTCGTAGCTATTATTCTACAATATACTCTGAAAAGTTGCCTGTGTCGCCTGTTGAAGACTTAGAAGAACCCGTTACCACACACATTGCCAATACAACACCATTTATATATACCTTTGAAAATGATGACGATATTCACTTTGTAAAAATGGCTACAGTGAAAGACACTATAAAGAAAATTAACAACAAAAAATCAGCCGGTGTCGATAGCATCTCGAACTTTTTATTAAAAAGATTTCCTGATATTTCAGTAAAATTTTTAACAATTATTTTCAATAACTGCTTTAACAATGGCTACTTTCCATCTTGCTGGAAGATAGGGAACATTTTGCCTATAAAAAAGAAACGCAGTAGTGAAACTCCTGATGATTTTCGCCCCATATCTTTATTGTCCAACGTTGGAAAAATTTTCGAAATTCTTATAAAACAAAAACTTGACAATAAACTTCAGAGAAAAGCACTCCACGCTACATGCCCCTTTAAAATTCCACAGCGACGAGACGAATAATCTGAGACAGCAAAATTGCACTGTTGCAGTTTCACTAGATATTCAAAAAGCATTTGACACAACATGCCACAAAGGTATCCTGTATAAACTAGTCAACTTGGGCATTGATCCATTCCTAGTAAAATTGTTTGTGAGCTACTTTTATGACCGACAATTTTGTGTTCAATTAAATGAAGCCCGTTCTGGCTTTGGTCCAGCAAAGAGTGGGGTACCTCAAGGAAGTGTGTTGGGTCCATTTCTCTTTAATTTATACCTTCATGATTTTCCGCACGAAACATCTGATTCAAAAACAATATAATACGCTGACGACTGTTTAGTATTCTCCCATGATGTATCTCCTAAGATGGCGCTTGACAAAGTTTCTCTACACCTATCAATTATAAATAAATTTTACAAAAAATGGGACATTGAAATTAATGCTACTAAATCCACTGCCAAAAATGTCCAAGGTTCGTTGTACCAGAGTTATCTCTTGAAGATACTCCTATTAAATTTAAGTCCAGCTTCAAGTATTCAAATTCAAGAATCAGGCCAGAGCAATCCTAGCAAAATGCAAGAACATTATTGGGATGTTTTTAAAAGTGATGAAAACCAAATACCTACCTCAAAATACTAAACTAATCATTTACAAAATGGCCATAAGACCTGCTTTGCTGTATGCCTTCCCAATCTGGTTTACTATTTCCCCAATAGTGGCTAAGGAATTGGAGATTTTTGAGAGGAGGACTCTTCGAAGCTGTATTAACAAAAACTTTGAGACCTACACAAAACGCTTTTCAAACACATACATTTATAAAAAGTCTTCAATTGTACCACTTTGCCAATATGCACTGTCTTTACAAAGAAATTTTGTAGAAAGACTGTCGTTACACGATAATATCTTAATTAATGAAATATACAACGATAACCATAACAATGGCTGGATAAATTATACTTACTTATCTCCAGTAGGCATTCGAATGGAAGTCAATGAGCATCAGGCCAATGTGTATTATGTTTCAAACTTCTACCAAAAATCCTATCCGGGGAATCATAGGGGATAGGAATCTTTATAGTTAAAAACAAATACAGTAACATACTTATGTACATAGCTTATATATTCATGTTTATCTTAATATTCTAGAAGAAAAAAAATTCATCTCGTTGTGATCTCGTTTAAATTAAGTCGTTATTTAATATAACAGTCTGTGATTTCTTTTTATGTTCTCAAAGAATTACATTAAAAATGTAAAAATTTAGTTTTAAGTGTTATTTAGTTTTTAATGCCTTTTTAACAGATTAACTCTGTATGTGAATGTTAATGTCGGGAGCAAAAATTGTTTTAAAATTTACATATAAGTATTATCATTACATTCGAATCGTTTTCATTTATCAAGCAAGTAGCATTTCCATTGATATCATGTTAAAGTCAAAAGTAAATAGCTTTATAGTATATGTACATGTGATGTTGAAAATTTGTTATCAATTTTTTATTCGTTTTTTAAAAAAGCCTCAATAAAAAATTACAATTACAATAAAATTGACAAAAGAAAAAAAAACATAAGTCTGGCTTATTATTGGTAACTATAATACACCATAATTTTCAATTCAATGCAATTTTTATTATTACTTTGCATTAAAATTTAAATTTATAATGTTAAATCTAGCGATTTATATACATACATACATATGTATGTATATCAACAAAAGGGTGTCCCAAATAAGTCTTGTTGGCTTAGATATTTGATTTCAAATAACCCCATAAAAAGAACACTAGAGGGCCAATTTTGATTATCTAAACGAAAAAATAAACGACTAGAAAATTTCTCATATCATAATTCGATTGTTTAATGGACTGTGTGGCATGTGGTCTTGTTCAAGGTGAATTCATACCAGGTGGGAGCGTTAGCCCTTCTTATTATTTTTTGCTCTCCTTTTTTGACAATATCTTGTCATAAATACATATGCTGTTAGTTGTTATTATATTGCAGTTTTTGACGTAGTGCTCCCACCTGGTATGAATTCAACTTGGTCTTGTTGAAACCATCAATATCATCTAATTAAAGCGTTGCAATATAAAAAACAAATAAAACAACCACTATTTGAGCAGTTTTATTTTGGACCCTACCAAAAAAAAGTGAAACGTTGTAGACGCATGTGTTTTTTACTAGTTCTCTGAATCCTCAATGCTATAATTATGACGACTTGGGTTGCCAAAATTTTACTGAAGAAATGATTGCACAACTTAACACCCCATCTCCACTAGTCATCGATTTGATCTAGACATAAGCATAACGCCGGCAGAGCAACGGTATTAAATTCTTCATGTTGGTATCTAATATCTATACCTGACAAAAAATTGTCTTGATAAAAGTCAAACTTCATATAAAAAACCCAGTATTAAAAATAATGTTTTTTTTAATATGAAGTTTGACTTACATTTATCAAAAAAAATATTATCAGGTATAGATGGCGAATACAAGTTTATGTACTGATAGAAAATAATTTGCTGTTTTCCGTAATTGTTAAGCTTATAACAAAGCAGATAGTAATATTACAGATGTCGGAGTTTGAAAACAAAACTGGCAAACGAAAATAAAACAACAATGTGATTGCCATGTTACATAATAGCTTTTATAAGAAATTTTTTAACCACCATGTTAAGACGTAGAAAAAACTTTTACATCATTTTATGACTAATGTAGATGGTGGGGCAAAATATTGCTGGCATACTGAATCACTCTTTGAAAACAGCAATACTTTTTAAGAACATATTAAATTAGATATTTTTTTTCTAGTGTTAAAAATGTTTTTATTATAATGACGTCTTTAGATATAAAGAGAAAAAGTCTGATAATATTATTATATTTTTAATATTTTCTACATTGACTTTAGTAAGGATCTGGCCTTTTAACAACTAATAGTGCATTTACATTACCTAGAAATCTAGTAGATTTCATTTGAAATCTTTCCTAAAATCTAGATCATTAAAACTGAGTTTTTTAACATCCGATAGATTTCATTATCAAAATTTGATTGCATTCTGACTGCTTTCCCCCGGGCAAGCTTTCTTGTGCAAGTCTTAAATTTTGTGTAAGAGCGGAGTACAGACTCATTTGGGTTTAGCAAAAAAAGGAGTGAAAAATATAAATAGTTGGGCTAACGCTCACACCTGGTATGAATTCGCCTTGGTTACATCAATATGTAAGAATTTTACCAAATCTAGTGGCTAGGTAGATTTCGTCAAAATCAACTAGGTTTTGCTCGAAATTTCGTAAGTTGTAGATTTCGCTCAACTGTAATAGCCCGTTCAGGCTGTCACGGAATTAGGTAATTTCAAGTAGAAATTACGAACGAATTCTGAAGTGTTCATACTGAGTTATTTGACTTTAAGTTCATTTCGCAAACAGCTGATCATCTTCGACAAAATTAAGTAGAATGAGTTAATTTAGGCAATGATAAGATATATGTGAAGTTTCGTAAATCCAAGTTGATTTCGGCTGAAATTCCGAAATGTCTTTATTTCGTGGCAGCAATAATGGGCATGAACTTTTTCGTTGAAGATATTATTGGCCATTAAACTATTCGTCGACACTGAACTTTAAATCTTCTTAAAGCCAATATAGCATTTTTAACCCTTAAAACCGTAAAAATTGCGATAACACGGAAAATCTGGCATCCACGCCGGTAGTGATGAATATTTTAATGGAATGTATCAACAGAACAACAACATCAATGCTGGAAAACAAAAACACTAAATATTTTGTTTTCTTCTTGCATGATGACAGCCTAGCATGAAAGCAGTTTGGGCTGTTTGACTGGCAAACTAACTGGCTGATTTGCTGGCTCAATTTGGTGTTTGGTAAAATTTTTTCTTTAGTTCAATTTCACATTTAGATGAAAGAGCATGTTCGCGTAAAACATAATGCCAAAAATAATAAAACTCGTAACAAATTCGGTGTTTTAATAAATTTTGTTGCGCCGTTCTTGTTTTGAAAATCTCATTCGCAATTTAATAAACTTTATAAATCAAGTACTAAATAGGTACATGCATATGTATCTATAATGAATATTATCAATTAAGTTATTTGTAAATGTTTAACATAAATAAGCTAAACACTTCTGTTCCGCTGCCGATGTGTTTGTTTATTTAGTTTTCACCAGTTTAAAAAATAAACAACAACCATAAATTTAAAAATATTTATAAGAGAACAAAAAACAACGAAAACGAAACAATGAATAAATACAAAACCCAAAACAAAAACATCAGCACTACAAACCGCTCAAAGTTTTTGAATTTTGTTATGATACAAGTACAAAAAGAAACGGTACTAATTATTTGAATTTTTTTTACATGTGTAAGTTTTTTACTTAAATTGACCTATACTTGAGTAATTAAAACAAATTTAAATAAAAATAAACTGGAGGCTTGGTGTTAAAAATTATAAAACAATTAATTCCTTTAAAAAACTTTGAAATCCGAAATCTTTTATTTTTCTTCTTCTTGTTTTTGCAAAAATTACAAAAAATTATGTTGTCCCTCTGATGATTTTATATCATGACTAGCTGTGCCCTCACACGTTGTGCGCGTCCTGACAATATTTTGTACCAAATTCTAAAATTATATTAAATTCTAAAAATTATCGTAAAGCTCTGTAAAAGACAGCCGGAAATAAGTTACTCATTATTATAAAACAGTGCCATCTGTTGCGCAACATTTCTTAAAATATACCGCTTTGAAAAATAAAAGATGTAGTACCTTGAAATCGGTAAAACTTTCACTGCTTTTTATCCACATTCTCTTGGAAATAAGATATTTTTGCGGAAAGAAAGGTACCTCCTCACAAAAATTTGTTAAAATCCCTCCAGTAATTTTTACGTGATGCGAACACAAATGAAAGAAAGACAGACAGAGTTTAACTTTGATCATGATCAAAGGCCCCCAACCAAAAAAAGTGGTTAAAAAGAAAATGCATTGGTTTGCTAAATATTTAGTAAAGTGACACAAATCTACCTTGTTGAAAGCTGGTATGCACTGATTTAAAATTTTTACATGTTTTGTTCTCTTTGTGGGATTCTGGTTGAGATTTTGTATGTGCTCACAAACCCTTAGGGGTTTGGGTGGGGGCTCTTGATCATGATATAAATTCACCAGACTCCGAGTTAAAAATAGATTATGCTTACTGAGAGTGCACCGGTGATGAATTTGTCTATATCGTATCTATACTGTAACAAAATCATTTCTGTATATGAAATATTTTTTTAAAATTTTGTTGCTGGTGCAGATAGAAATGGAATACAAAACAGCTAATTTTGGAATTTTTGTCTGTGTCCGCATCATCAGACTGGATGAGTTTTAATAAAATTTCGTGAGAGGGTATCTTAGTATCTAGGTTCAAATATAGAATACTTTTTCCATAAAAATGTCACATTTCCAAGAGCAAATAGAGAAAAAGTAGTGAAAATATGCAATTTTATCGATTCAATGGTACTGCAAACTTGGCATTTTTTATTTTTGTCAGCGGGAAATTTTAAACACCAAAAAAATTTAAAAACGCAAAATTTGGAAGGTCCACAAAATTGGACTATTTTGTATATATGCTCTTCTCATTCGACTTGAATCCTTAAAATTAAACTCGGATATTTTGGATTTTAATATTTTTTTAGATTTTTCCGCCCAATTTGCTCAATTTCAAAGTATTCAATGTACATGATTACCTACATGTACATGATTCATAACCTTACCGGTGGATTTAACTGTGTTTGCTTTCTTTGCGGTGCATTCATATGGTAAAATCCAATACTTTGTTGTTTTTGGTAAATTTTATTATTTAATAATCAGGGATCTAATCACCGCATTCGATATCTAATAAAAAGTATCGTAATTTGAGATTATCGAGTAATAAGATAAAGAAATCATTTCCATACATGTAATAAACGAAAAATTTAAATATTAAATTTGACAATATAAATCTAAACCATACGAAAAAGGAATTAGAAAAATTACTAAAATCTTGGATAAACTTAGATTCCATTTTCTGTATAACATGTCTTTCAATAGTCGACACTATTCTTTGTCGAAATCGTACCAAGTAATTATTAACCACACTGTACACTGGCAAGCTGAATACAAATATGAAATTGTCCGCATCGCGTTTGCCGCGACTATTAAATTGTTTGCCACATACTTCGTAGGCGTGTGGTTTTTACACACTAGGTAGTGTTCATAATAGACAAATCCAGCGCCAAATACTTGTTATTTGTGTGGCCATTCTCCCGTTTAAATGGGCTGTATATAATAGTCTACGCTTTACGCGTTTACGCTTAAAGGAACTTAAACATATGTTGCATTTATGTAATTTTTAATTCAAATGTGTAGATTTCTTGCGACGCACAGTGGTCAATTTCGCGAGATAGCGGTCAAAACTCTATAACTTTTGACCGGATTGGTATTTTTTACGCAATTTGTTTTGTTCAAGGAGAGACTTTTTGTTTTTGTTCAAGGAGGGACTTTAAGCTTCAATTTGCGTGTTCAAACGTAAAAATCGACTGATAGGAATCTAGTAATGTGGAGTTAAAAATGCATTTTAATTTTTTGTTGAGTTTCCATGTAAAAGTTGAATATTTTGACATTTTAAATAGGTATTTTTTATATAATTTCTTATTTTCTTCAATCGTATTTTACAACCAATATTTATTTATTATTCCTAAACTTAATTTTGGTCAGAAAATGCCAACATTTGGCCCCTGACATTTATTTAGTCTCAATATTCACAGGGGCCAAAGGTTGTTTTTTTTTTGGAAGAAAGATAATTCATGTGAGGATTAAACTGAAAAATAACACTGAAATTCCCAACAATAGCAATACCATTTGGATATATTATGTACAGAACACAACATCGATAAAATTTTAAGTAAACTTTTACTATTGATTTAAAGTGCACATATATTTTATTTAAATGTATTAATAAAAATTTATACTAAAATTAGAAACAAATTATAATCTCTAAACTAGTATTAATTAAACAATATTAGTAAAAATTTCTTCCAAATAGCTTTGATTTTCATTTTGCAGTAGTTGTTTAGCTTCTTCATCTAACTCTAATGAGGTTGATTTCCATTTTTGTCGAATACTGGACATATATGGGTCTGATGTGCACAACAAAATATTAATAAGATCTTCATTAGTACAATATCTGGAAATTTTTCTTGTATTGTGCTCGCGAAAGTATCTGTAGTCTTTGTTCCTTTTTTCTTGCGCTTCTTTTGAGCGATCTCCAATTGGAAGCATATTGTGCTGAATTATTTGTCCCCCTTGGAACAAAATTTTGTGAACTGTGGTTGGCATATGTCTTCAAGACTATTTTTGGTTATAAAGGGTTGCTGTCTCATTTTCTTTTTTCCAAATTTTCTTTGTTGTTTCTCACTGTTTCGCCTAACGGGCCAAATTCCAAATCGTATCCCAATTTAAGAATATGGTCTATAAAACGAATTCTAGCATGAAGAGGTGACATTCCAAATTCATATGCTTCATTAAAACTATCGTCTTGTGTTGGTGGTTGGCTCAATTGACTTGATGTTTTTTGGCATATGGTGCAGCTTGACGAAGACTTTATTTCGGTTAAAGCTTGTGCAACTTTTCCATCGACCATTGTAAGTGACATTTTAAAGTTAACTTCGATGCATTGGTCATTAAATTCAAATATCACTGGTTGAAGTTCTTTAATTTCATCTGTTATTTTGCCAACTTCTTCAGTTATGACATCTTTAGTTTCTTTTTTGTAAGCAAACTTTATTGGTCTACAAAATTTTGTTGACGAGGGAATTTCATTCTTCCACACATCTATCTCTGCAGCTCTACTAGTTAACGGCTCTGCACCAATATAAGTTTTTGCTAAACGTAATGAAACGAAAGAAATCATGAATAAATTGACATCTGATGAATTTTCCGCATTACATTGTTTGTATTGTTTCTGACCAGAGGACCCATCACATCCCCATTTAGAAATTAAAGTCATGCTGCAATTTTTAAACTTCTTGAAATAGTCAGCATCAAATGTCTATAATAATCGTTCTGCAGTGTGTTCAAGAAGATCCTGCAATTTTATTTCTGCTGAACTCGAAGTTACACTAATAGCAGTTGGTGAAGGTAAGCAATCTTTTTTGGCAGAAACTATATCTCGATATGATGGAAAAATTCCACAATTTTGTTCATTGGTTCGCTTCCGCAATTCTGTATATTGGTTTTTAGTAATTTTCAAATCCAAAAATAGTGCAAATGCTTCTTCTGGAGTAAATTTATTTTCTTCAGTTGGTGTCGGCATACTTTCTAAAATCCTTTTTGTGCGTCTGGGGCTTGCTTCCACTATTTTTTCAATGATAGCAATTTTACTCTTTTTAGTTTTCGATGGTTGAATTTGATGCAGAAATGAATCCTTTATGATGCTACAAGAAACTTCTGCATTGATATGTTTAAGCTTGCGTCTTCGTGATCTTTCACTACAATTATCAATTGGCTTTGCTGGTCGACCACCTTTTCCAGTTTCCGTGGTAGTTACTGATGGCTTTTTAAAAATAAGTTTATTTCTTAGCCATTCTTGGTTGCGTGAGTAAAACAATTTCTTGTTTCTGGAACATTGATTGTACCGTTTTCTTAAAGTATTTAAAAAGTTTTTTATTTTTAAGTTATGAATTTTAATTTCTTGTTTGTCGCATATTTTGAAGAATGGATTATTCATTATATGTAAAATAATGTCGTTTTGATCTTTCCGTTCAAAATATATATCAGATAGAACACTATAACTGAATTTAGCCATTGTTTAAACAATAATGAAGAAAAAATTGAATGAACATGATCTTTTTTACCTCTTTGAAACATAATACAACAGGTACTTGGTTTTACCAGTTATTTCCATTGGTTTTAAATTTATTTGCGATTTTCAGGTATTTAAGTTGTGTAATATTAGATGGCAATAAAATCATTTTTTACCTTTTCCAAATGAATTGCTAGATACCACATAATTTGAGAGTTAACAGGTACTGGCAATAATATAACAGGTACTTGGTTTTACCAGTTATTTCCATTGGTTTTAAATTTATTTGCAATTTTCAGGTATTTAAGTTATGTAATATTAGATGGCAATAAAATCATTTTTTACCTTTTCCAAATGAATTGCCAGATACCAAATAATTTGAGAGTTCTATTGTCATTTTTGTCAAAATTTTGATACACCCTTCTATGTCGACTAGGTCCAAATATGGGCCAACTTCTTCTAATTTCAACAGAATTATTTTTTGGGTCAATAAGAACTCTTGTACAAAATTTCATCAAAATATATGCATAATAGCCACTTTCACATACAAATAACTTCTCAAAAAATATGACGTGCATTTGTACCGAATATTACCTTGGGTCAGAAAGAAATTCAAAGAAATTTGACTTTTTTTAAAAAAAATATTTAAATTGTTCTGAAAACAGTAGAGCTTCAATTTTTTTACCAGTAATAGAAAATAAGTTAAGTTACAACACAAAATTTATTTCGTCTAAAAATCTTAAAAAAACAAATGATCATTTAAACTTTAAAAATTAACTAAAAATATCATAAATTTGCTAAATTCTAAAAAAAGCCCATTTTGGACCACCCTGTTCTCAGTGAAATAGTTGAAATAGAGTTCTAATTTTTTGGCTCCCGAGGTTTACTACTGTCTACTTTCATATGAGTCTAATAACTTTAAAATCGGAGAACAAAAACCAAAAGGAGTTTTGGCCGCTATCTCAAAATATTGACCACAGTGCGACGGACCAAATTTGTGTGCTGGCAAAATGTAATTGGACAAAGGTCATGCGACGGACCAAATTTGTGTGCTGGTAAAATGTAATTGGACAAAGGTCATATTTAAACGGCCTTTCTCCGGTGTGAATAAGTCATGACCACAAAACACAAAAGATTGGTCACAAATACGACAAATGAATGGCCTTTGCCCCGAGTGTCCGATTTTACGAACTTGAAAACTATGCTGAGTAGTAAATGAGAAATTAAATTTTTTGTGTTGGATAAGATTTTGCTGCAAAGATCACACTCACGTGTGGACGCATTCGTTCTTGATTAATTGAGAAACTTTCCAGACTGTGAATTTTTAATTCCAATATTATATTAATTCATTTAAATATTATTTTATTTTTCGTAAATGTTTCAAACCGTGTTTTTTATTTGTTTACAAAATAAAAACATATGTTTATTAATCTATTACAAATTGTTAAAAATTACGATATGACACATGTCGAATGAAATAATTTGCTACTCGACTCGTATCGAATAACATCTTTACTCGATATCGAATGCGGTGATTAGGCCCCAGGTTAGTCAGGATCGAATATCTCTAAACAACTACAAATCAGTTTTACGCAGCACCCGTTAATCTCCCTTGAAATTTAGCGTTAACTTAAAATTTCAACTTTCTATCTATTATAGTTTATAATTCTGCGTTCGATGGTGGTTAGCCGTACATATTTAATTTCAAAACTGATAGTATGGGAGTTACAACATCAAGACTTTCAATTCAGTATTTTTTTGTGTGGCAATGCACATTAATAATATACAAAATGTTAAGACTATCTGTTCTAGTTCTCTAATTACACCATAATATTCTTTTCTTCGTATGGAAATTATCATGCCCATTGTTCCAATCCCGCCTTTGCTGATTAATACAACCGTTACTACTGCCAAATTTCAAGACTTATTGTAGTTCTCTAGGCACTCGATAATTCACTATATATGGCTGGAGCCCCGCCCACTGTTCCAATAATTCCATTCTTTTTATAAACTTTTTACATTAGTAATGGGGTTACTTGTACATAATTGTAAGATTCTACCTATTATAGTTCTCTATGTACTAGAGAAAACTCTCTATGTACTTTTGGAAAACCCTATAAGTTTTAGTTTTTGTTGTTATAGCGGCCACAGTAAAGCAGTTTATGTGAAAATTTCAAGACTAGCTTTAACGGTTCCGGAGATAGAAAGCGCTGACCGACGGACAGACATTTTAGCGACAACAATACGTTTTTACCCTTTGGGTACGGAACCCTACAACCGGTTAAATAAAGTAGTTGAAACGGCCTTAAATAACATATTTTTAAAAAAAAATATTACATTTCTTAAATAAATATACATATTTTTAGGTTTTAAGATTCACAATTTATATTAAAACAACAATTTTTGAAAAATTATGCAGTTAATTGCTGTGGTATATAAAATTTAAAATAACACTATTGCATTGTTCTTTTTTAGCTGATAAAAATCAACTCATACGATATAAAATGAATTGTTGTCTTTTTCAGAAAACTTTACTCCACACAATTGTCTCTTATCTCATCTGAATTTAATCAGTAAGTCATTTTTGTAATGCATGTCATTCGTTTCGTAAACTTTGGCACGAAACATGTTTTGAGTTGAAATTAATACGAATGATTTAAAAAGCGTTTTAAATGCATTCATGCAGATGTCTACTATGTACATGCTAATTGTTTATCAATTATAAATATATCAAAGAAGTGGGCGTCGTCAATTTTTCTTCCCGTAAAAACTTTAATTGGATTATTTCACTTATTAAAAAAAATAGACAAATTGGTCATGTCGTTCTACGATTTTAGATAAATTATAAATGTCGGTATAGTCAAATTTTCTTTCTGTAAAAACCTAAGTTGGGTTATGAAGAGTTAACAAAAAGTTAACCAAGTGATGCGATTACCAACGAACGACATTTTATTTTATTTATGTATATAGAAGATAACTTTTAAGCTTGAGATTATTACAGCTGTTTTTATAATGCGAAAAATGAAACATGTATATCACGGAGGGTTTACAAGTTAAATACAGGGGTGATTGTAGATCTAGGGATCAAACAGCCCTTAAGTTATGTTGTGTTTTTTTCTTTATTTCTAGAAGAAAAAAATATTCTTTTGCAACTACCATTTCATATGCGTCCATTGTCCGCAACATAGAAGAAAATGTTTAGCAAATTTGTTAAATTTTTAATAGGAGCTTTAGAGTTTTTGCTAATCTGACTTTTTTTAAGTGTAAGCGAAGCTTTTCTTAAAATTATAATAAAAAACAATGGGTTTAGTGTTACAAATTTTTTACAATTTATAATTTTTAAATGATAAATTCATATAACATAAACAATATTTAAGAAGTCACTATTTTAATTAACACTCAAAATTAGTTTATCACTTTGAACTAAAGCCGCATTTAGATGGTCAATCGCGGCTTGTCAGAGCGGGTTGATGAGAGAGAGTGTTTAGCATTTACATGATCAAGCGAAGATTGTCAAACATCATTATAATTACAACAAACACTGAGCAGTGAGGTTGTTATTTAAGATGGCGCATGATTTAGCTGCTGCTTTATTAATTGATGAATTAGACAATAGAATTATTAGAGAATGGAATTATAGAGAATTATAAACAACGACATCATGACTATATTTTTTATTTATTCTTCAGTTTCTAATCAATTATTTAAAAAAAAAATATTGAAAAAATACAAATATTCTTTATATTATTTTTGCAAAAGAACACCTTTCGGCAATATGGTACATATCTGGTCAGAGATATGCCACATTAAAATCTCTTTAATTCATATTGTGTGAATGAATAGGAAAATGTAAGAATGTATGTAATATTTTATTAATACAGAAACAAAATTAAAAGTTTCGAACAGTTCCGTGTACTAGTATACTCCACAGTTATATGTTCTCTATTATGAATAGTTTTCAGTATTTTACTTTTAATGTACCGTGAATCCTTTCTTATTGTGCTGTTTAAGGTTTAATCAAATCTATCTTAATTTTTAGAACAAGTAATAATGTCAGAAATAATGTTGAAGGAAAACATTTCCCCAACTTCGTTATGGGATTTCCCTTTATAATAATTGAAAAATACCAATTAAATAATATTTTTGCTAACTCGTCTACATACCCTTTCTTAACTTGAATTTTGGCAATTAATATTTCCATGTAAACACACACACAATAATTAAATAAATGAAATATTTTAAAAATAAACTATAATAAAAACGCTTTACATACAATACCATACATAAAAACAAACCCACATGCAAAAACAATATATTCTCTTAAAAACAAGCGCTCTAGCCGAGACATCTTTACTGCTCGCTTACAAAAATTCAAATGAAATTTACACTGTGGTTGACAAACATGTATTTAGACAAGCTTGATGGCGTGACGGCAAACACAAAATATCAAAAATTTTTGATTTCCATCCAGCGCGGCAGACAAACACGAATTTTAGTCGTTTACACGAGCTTGTTGGCTTGCCATCAAGCTGCGCTGACAAGCCGCGATTGACCATCTAAATGCCGCTTAAGAGTGTACAAAAAAACGTTCTCTTGTACCCACACTTTTAGATCCGTAATCAAAGCTGCCATATAAAATTATTATTTTGCGCGAAAAAAATTGTTTTCTAAAATGACAAAAGAAAAAAATAACAGAAGTCTGGTTTATTATTGGTAACTATAATACACCAGTCTTTTCAATTCAATTAGATTTTTATTATTATTTTGCTTTAAAATTAAAATTTATAATGTTAAATCTAGCGATTTGTTGATATTTTCGATAATGTTATAGATACAACTCTTTTCATAAAAATACGTACATGTGTATGTACATACTGTCAACAAATAAGTTTTGTTGGCTTAGATATTTGATTTCAAATAACCCCATAAAAAAACACTAGTCTTAAATGATGCGATCTAGAGGGCCAATTTTGATTATCTAAACAAAAAAATAAGCAACTAGAAAATTTCTTATATTATAATTCAATTATTTAAAGGACTGTATGGTATGTGGTCTTGTTCAAGGTGAATTCATACTAGGTGGGAGCGGTAGCCCTGCTTATTATTTTTTCCTCTCCTTTTTTTGATAATGTCTTGTCAAAAATACATTGTTTTATAAATGCTATTAGAGTGTCAAAGTTGTTATTTTCCTGTAGTTGTTGCCGTATTCCTGAATTCGCCTTGGTCTTGTTGAAACCATATACCATCCGCCTCAATATCATCTAATTAAGGCGTGGCAATATAAAAAAACATGTAACAACCACTATTTGAGTAGTTTTATTTTAGACCCTACCAAAATGCTCAATGCTATAATTATGACTACTTGGGTTGCCAAAACTTTACTGAAGCAATGGTAGCACACCAAAACTGGCAAACGAAAATAAAACAACAAAGTGAGTGTCATGTTATATAATAGCTTTTATAAAAAAAAAATTAACAACCATGTAAAGACGTGGAAAAAACATTTACATGATTTTATGTTTAATGTAGACGGGGGGAAAAATATCGCTGAATACTGAATCACTCTTTGAAAACAGCAATACTTTTTAAGAACATATAAATTACATTACATTTTTTTTTGCTAGTGTTACAAATATTTTTATTATAATGTCGTCTTTATATATAAAGAGAAAAGAGTCTGAATACATTGTTCTATTTTTAATATTTTCTTCATTGATTTTAATAAGTATGTGTCCTTTTAACATTAGACCTGCTTTCCACCGGGCAAGAGCGGAGAATACACTCTTTTGGCTTTAACAAAAAAAAAAAGGAGAGCAAAATACAATTAGCGTTAGCCCAGCTCACACCTGGTATGGATTTGCCTTGGTTGCGTCATTATGTAAGAATTTTGACAAAATCTAGTGGCGAGGTAGATTTCGTCAAAATCAACTGGGGTTTGCACGAAATTTCGTAAGTTTTAGATTTCGCTCAAGTGTAATAGACCGTTCGGCTGTCACGAAATTAAGTAACTTCAAGTTGGAATTACGAACGAATTCTAAAGTGTTCATACGGAGTTATTTAACATTTGAGTTCATTTCGTAAACAACTGATCGTGTTTAGTTATGTTTGTATAATTTTATTCTTTTGCAAAATGAATTTATGCAACACTTTCGTATTAATTGAAAAAATAAGCGAATAATAAAACAAACACTACAACAAAATCTATATATAATATGTATGTATTTCTAATTTTCCATTTGGCTTTTAAATTTTTTCAAACAAAACGGACTTTCAAGGTTGTAAATGGTTGCAAATAAAGTATCTTTTTGTACTACGTTGTCTATCGTAATTTTAACGTTAATTTCGACGAAATAAGGAATAATGAGTTAATTTGGGCAATGGTAAAATGTATGCGAGTAATTTCAAGTTGGTATCGGCCGCTAGTACTGACTAACCTAATCAAGGGCGTAAAGCGCCTAGCTTTAAACAAACCTAAATAAGAGCGCAACGTTTTGTAATAAACAGTAATGTTAACATATTTTGTTTAGTAAAATATAATAAATTTAATCGCAAAAGAGAGATAAAATCGCTAGATAATGCAGAAAATGGCTAAATGGCACCCATCTTACAAAAAAAAAAATCAATAACATTTTGTTTGCACCCAACTTCACTACCTAACGCTCTGTTTGCTTCATACATTTTGTATGTACATGAGAATTTTTTACAGTTATTTTACGCCTTACGCCCTTGTTTAGGTTGGGGAGTTAGTTAAGATCATGCGTTTGCGAAATTAACTCAAATGTCATATAAGCCAGTATGAACACTAGATTTCTTTCGTAATTTCAGCCTAAAATTACTTAATTTTGTGACAACATGAACGTAAATTCAAGTTGATTTCGGTCCTTTTTGTTGAAGATATGAACTTCTTTGTTGAAAGTCTAAACGGGCTATAAGCAGATTGAGTTAATTTGGGCAATAATAAAATGCATGCGAAATTACGTAAATTCAAGTTAATTTCGGCTGAAATCCTGAAATGTCTTAATTTCGTGGCAGCAATAATGGGCATGAACTTTTTTGTTTTAGATATTATTAGCCATTAAACAATTCGTCTTAACTGAACCTTTAATCTTCATAAAGCCAATATAACTTTTTTAACTCTTAAAATCGTCAAAATTGCGATAACACGGAAAATCTGGCATCCGCGCCGGTAGTGATGAATATTTCAATGGAATGTATCAACAGAACAACAACATCAATGCCGGAAAACAAAAACACTAAATATTTTGTTTACTTCTTGCATGATGACAGGATAGCATGCAAGCAGGCTGATTGGCTGTTCGGCTGCCTAATTTGGTGTTTGGTAAAATTTTTTCTTTAGTTCAATTTCAAATTTAGATGAAAGAGCATGTTCGCGTAAAACATCATGCCAAAAATAATAAAACTCGTAATAAATTCGGTGTTTTAATAAATTTTGTTGTGCCGTTCTTGTTTTGAAAATTTCATTCAAAATTTAATAAACTTTTTAAATCAAGTACTAAATAGGTACATGCGTATGTATCTATAATGAATATTATCAATAAAGTTATTTGTAAATGTTTAACATAAATAAGTTAAACACTTCTGTCCCGCTGCCGATGTGTTTGTTTATTTAGTTTTTACCAGTTTAAAAAACAAACAACAAACATAAATTTAAAAATGTTTATAAGAAAATAAAAAACAATGAATAAATAGAAAACCCAAAACAAAAACATCAGCACTACAATACCGCTCAAAGTTTTTGAATTTTCCTATGAGACGAGTACAAAAAGAAACGGTACAAATTATACGATTTATTTTTAATTGTGTAAGTTTTTTACTTACAAATGGACTTTAGATTGACCTATACTTGAGTAATTAAAACCACTTTAAATAATGTTAATAACAAAATGCCGAAATATAAACTGGAGGCTTGGTGTTGAAAAAGTATAAAACAATTAATTCCTTTAAAAAAACTTTGAAATCTTTTATGTTGTCCCTCTGATGATTTTATATCATGACTAGCTGTGCACACACACGTTGTGTGCGTTCTGGCAATATTTTGTTCGAATTTGGTTTGACTTATCCACACCAAATTCTAAGACTATTACGTTATTTATTTTATATAAAGGTACACATCCCTAGACCAAATTCTAAAATTTATATAAAATTCTAAAATGTTACTCATTACACATTATTGAGTTACTCATATTAAAACAGCGCCATCTGTTGCGCAACATTTCTTAAAATATACTGCTTTCAAAAATAAAAGATGCAGTACCTTTAAATCGGTGAAACTTTTACTGCTTTTTCTCCACTTTCTCTTGGAAATAAGATATTTATTTCTTTGCGGTGCATTCACCTGGTAAAATCCAATACTTTGACTGTTGTTTTTGGTAAATTTTATTATTTTATTAATCAGGTTCGTCAGGATCGAAAATTTCTAAACAACTAAAAATCAATTTTACGCAGCACCCATTAATACCAACAACTTTTTCGTGCACAATTAAATCATTCTCCGTTAACTATTTCGCCATTTTAACTTGTCGGTAAATTAAAACTATAATTTCGATTACTTATGCCAGAGCTATTGTACCATGGTATCCGTCTAACTAATATTTGATTTACATATTTCACCTATAATTCTGCTCAAAAAACTGGCTGCTAAACTTGAATTTTTTTCAAATATTGTTCAATAATGGAAATGTGATGTTCTTTGACTTTCGGATTAAAAGCCTCCAACATCCTTGTTGGCCTTTAAAATTTGCTTGTGTTTTTCTGATCGTTAACATTTATCCTTTAATGTACCGGTAGTTGTAGGTTTGGGCATACATTTTTGACTTTATACGACCCCATAGAGAGAACACCACTAAACACACGTGTTACTGTTTGAGATAGAAACCCAGAAACCCAAATGGGGATAATTTCGGGTATTTAAAAAGATAGATGAAAATGTGTTTTATCACTTAGGATAATTTTATTTGAAAAATTTGCAGTCAAACTTTTATTAATTCAAAAATGAAAACAATCTCTTCTCTACGGAAATGCTCAATTTTTATTTTATAATAATTTAGAGTAAAAACGTTGGGGCATACCTTTTTTGTTACTTAGATCACATTACCCAGGATTATTCTTTGCCTTTTTCACTTTCTTCGTTTTTCGTCACGTTATTTTATTTCAAACTTAATTAACTGGAAGGCCGCCACTGATGAAAAACCTCAAAGTTAATAAGAAATATAAATTTTTTAAAAGAAAGTTGACGCTTACCATTAATGGCGTATCTGTGGTAAAAATTCGACTTTATAATAATAAATATCACATAATGTTATTTCAAACTTAAATTAACCGGAAGGTAGCAACTGATGAAAAATCTCAAAGTTAAAAAAAGATTTAAAATATTTATAAGAAAGTTGACGCTTATAATTACCTAAACTCATCAGGTGTGAATTTACCTGAAATTTTTATTAATTAATGGCGTATCTGTGGTAAAAATTCTACTTTATAATAATAAATATCACGGCGTCCCCCTTTGCCGGATTACCACGTAGCACTGAATCGCCGGCGAAGTAAAAAAATATAAATTGGCTACGCTGGTTTCAAACGAATATGCCTAAATAAGACCATAGACGCTGCAGCACTGTTCTAAAAATAATCGTGCATATGCAGTGTTGCCATAAGTAAAGCGTTACTACCAGTCTAAAAATCTGTCTTATCTACTTCTATCATTTTCCAAAGGTAGTAACATAATTAATATAGGATTATTTGCCTAAGTGTTACTTCTCTTTAAAAAAAAAAAAAAATCTACTTTTAAAGCCTTGTGTTTAACACTTTAGCCGCTACACTTCAAAGAACAGTGCGTATAGATTTTAAAAGACATCTTTATTGTATCAATTTTGCATATGTTTAACCTACAACATAATGACAATGAAGCGCTAAACCTTAATTACTTTCCCTTAAAACAGTCATCTCTTGGTTGTTGATTGATCTTTAACGAACACAAATTCGTTTATATTACGACATGAGTTTTTCTCAGTGTAACACATTTAACATTATATTTGAAAACATTCAATTTAGTCTTTGCTATCAAAAATAAATACGTTTCCTCTCGAGACTTTGGCTCGTAAATCAAGAATACCTTTATGATTTAAACACAATTCGTTTGCTACTGTGTCACATCTATGATCTTTTTACTTCATTTTAATAAATTTATAATCTATACATCTTTACATATAATAAAACTATAACAGCACCATTTTTGTACATGACATACTTTTAAAAAAATTTGTTGCCTGTGCAGATAGAAATCGAAATGGAATACAAAACATCAATTTTTGGAATTTTTGTCTGCCTGTCTGTGCTTGCATCACGTAAAAACTAATGAATGAATTTTAATAAAATGTATTTAGGTTCAAATATAGGATACTTTTTTCCCCGTAAAACATCTTACTATCCAGAGAAAAATTACAAAATTTTACCGATTCAATGGTACTGCAAACACTATAGAAAGCCTATGTCCCAGGGATGATTACCTTTATATAAAATACATATATAAACCATAACTAAAGCACTATAAAAGAAAGAGTCTTAAAATTACTTTTAAAGGAAAGTCGATCCAAATGTTGCAAGGTCGCTGATGAAGTGGCGGACACAGCTAGTTTAACAAATACAATTATAGGAACTGTATGATATAACCAAATCTGAGGAACTTACATATGTATGTATATCGTGATAATCGTCGAACGTCAATTAATTTTTTATGTATTATTTATTGCATCTTCAAATATATTTAAACTAACAATAATTACTCATATCTTAAGTCTAAAATAAAAATAAATATACTTGTTAAGCCAGTGCTAGACACACAATTGTTTGTTTCGATACTGTGTATTTTATATGGAGTTTGATATTACGTTTCCACTTATTTAAGGCTAAAGCTATCTATACATACATACTATGTACGTACATACATATATAGGAAATATTGTAAACCTAATCACTAATTTTTAGGTCGGTCCTACAATTAAACCATTTCTTTTTCACCATACTAAAATTCAAAAACTTTATTAAATACACTGTATTTTGCAATAAATTTAAACAACATCAGTTATTACAACATATGTAGACTTTTACCACTATCTATGTACAACGATGACAGCAGTAACTATAAAAATATAATTATAAATGATTAAACAAGTAAAACCATCAATATGGTAAAAGGTTCAAAAAATTCGATCTCTAAAATACACGATCAATTATTAAATGCCACATACAAAATACAAAACTGTTACCAACATCGTCGTTATTATCATAATGACCTCTTTTATAGGTGCAACATGAGAAGCAAACAAAATAAACGGCATAAAAAAAGAAACCGAAACAGAAAAGGAAACAGAAACAGAAAAATTAAAAAGAAACCAAAAACGAGATATCTAAATAGCAGTAAAACTTATAGTATTAATAGTTATAGAAGAAGTAGCAGTGTTAGTACCAGTAGTTGTAATTGTGTTGCCAATGTAAATAATTGTGAAAATTATAACAAGTTTAGTAAAGTGAATTTAAAAATTTCTTATCAAATCAGTAATTATCTAAGATATATTTGGCTTTATGTTCAAAAACAATACAATAACTTGCAACTAGTGATAGTGTTAATTTTATTAGCCTTAATAACCACTACTGCTCATAGCATAGACACTGAGGGAAAATCCCAACAAAAACCAACTGCTACTAGTCCACCATTTGGTGCTAATGCTGCTGCTCCAATGGCAGCAGTTAATCATTTAAACCAATTCTTACATCCCGTTGCTTGTCATCATATGCCAAATGCTAGTGTACAGGATAATGCAGAATCTAATGTTAACTTCAGTTCGAATATTTGCCATAAATTACGGCATGTATACCATCGATATCACAATGGTCAAAGGCATCTGCAATTGCCTACGCGCAAAATATTAACAAATCTCAATCTACTCCACAAATATTCTTATAAATGGTTAAACATTAACAAACTTATAAAGTTCAAAACTAATTCCTACAATCCACAAAATTCCATAAAAATCCATTATCAACATGTTGATAATAATGGTGATGATTTCAGTCATCATCTTCATCTAAATGACTCAGCAACAGCAATTATTAATAAACAGCAACAAAGCTATAACAAAAAAAATGTAATTATGATTGAAAATAAAATGGCCAAACAAGTTGAAGAACATCTACATAAAATTAAAAACATGTTTCGACATATTCGTACAAATGAGAGTAATAAAAAAAACAATAATTACAACAAAACAGCAAGTGACACACTTACAGTTAAGGTTAAATTGCCTAAAGAAATACAAAAAGAAACAAATTCAAATGTCATAATTAATGATTCCATTGGAAGCGATATAAATAATTTTGTTGAAGATGATTTAGATGATGATGTTAATAATGATGATCGCGTTGGAATCAAAAACTTTGAAACGTCTCTTAATTTATTGCCACCTGCTACAGCAATCATAACAAAAAAAACAGCAAATTATTCTCTTCAATTTATTCATAACCAGCAGCAACAACAACAACATATCGATTATATTAAACTTATGAAACTAGTTATGGATGGTTTGGGTTTAAAAAAACTCCCAAATATGGAAAAAGTAAGTTTAAAATAAAATTTCAATATTTTGAATTTTTGTTAATGACTTTATGACAAATTTGAGACTTTTTATATGTTGCTAGGAATGCCAATCCCGAAAATCCCAGGATGTATCGGTGAAATTTTTAAATTCTTTTTTTAATCTGACATATGTGCATATATACATATTAGGCCGGGTCGATTTGTATGGAGGCAAAAAAATCGCTCAACGTACAAGGAAAATCGTATTCTAGGGATCAAAATAAGAAACTTTGCCCAAGGAACCATACCTCTAAAATGAATTTTGATGTCCCGGAATTTGACCTGAAGGGCCAAATTTAGAATCCCACTTTGACCCATTTAGAGTGCCCCTATCGAGTTCAAATGTTTGTCGGATCCCCACTACCTTTGGAGGGCCGACCCACCCATGCCAGTGGCACACCCGCTGGTACCACCCCTGGGGGGTACCCCATACAAACATTTAAAAAATCACCATTTTTGGCATTTTACAAGAAAAAATCAAAGCGAAATTTCTATGTTTTTTTCTTTTTGGAGTTTATTTTTCTCTCTGGCATGGGTGGGAAGGCCCTCCAAAGTTAGTGGGGGTCCGTCATACATTTGGACTCGATTGGGGCGCTATAAATGAGTCAAAGTGGGATTCAAAATTTGGCCATGCGGGTCAAAGGATTTTCCGACAGTGACAGGATTTAAAGGTATACGGCTCTATTTTTTGAACCGTAACTGGTATTCTTACAATTTTTACAGAATATGCGTTGCAACTGCCGCTATAATAATTACCAAAAATTAAAGGGTGTTCTGACAGTGACATGCTTTTCACGTATATGGCCTTATTTTTTGAAAAGTAATATGTAGAATCTTGATTTTTGCAATCGCAATTTTCGCAATTATGACTTTATTTTTTAACCGTAGGTTTATTAATATAAAATGGTTCATACGCAGGCTTATCCGTATAGACATGAGCCTTAATATAGCCCCACAAAAAATATACTAAAGGCGTTAAATCGCACGATCTAGGCGGTCAATTAACCGGCCCCAAACTTGAAATAAACTGTTTACCGAAACGCCTATCAATTGGGCCATTATTTTACGTGCTGTGTAGGATGTGATACCGTCTTTTTTAAACCACATGTAAACCAAGTCCAGCTCTTCCATTTTGGGCATAAAGTCCTGCTAAATTTTCTTGAAAATTTACACCTATACATCCGAAAATGCTTGTTTCTGGCTTCAGCTGCGTCGGTTAAAAATTAACAAAACTTGTCCGTTTTGGGGTAAATAAATATGTGAATAAATTTTAGGAAAATGTAATAAAGTTAAAGGGTCAAAGCTCTCACAAGGAGAAATAGCAAAAATCTCATGTGTGAAGTTAAATATATCGAGTTATGCTTTCGACGTAACGACTTACGCAACACTAGTGTTGTTACGTTAAATAAAATAAAATTCGAATTTTGAAACAAGTTTATTTTTTGTACATAATGAATTTTAAGCAATTTCATAACCTATTGAATTAAATGAACATAAATTCATATTATTTTTATTAAACGACAGTTACGAAATTTTCTTTTCATAAAATATTTTGGTATTTATATAAAAAAAAAATTAATTTAGCTATTTGAGACAAACGTCTAAAATATGACAAAAGCTAAATCTATTTCTAAAAAGGCTAAAAAGGGCTAATAACTAAGTTAAGAAATTCGGACTAAAAAGAAATTAAAAATACTAAATTAAACAAAAAACAAAAAAAAGCGAAAACGCTTTCACAATGTAAAAAAAATGCAATGATTGCTTTAGTAGCGGGTTGAGCGCCTTTAAGAAACGATCGAACTGATTTTTTTCGCCGATGCTTTATTTCCGATGAATGCACCCCAAAGAAATCCAAGGCATGCAAATCTACTGGTTGGCCACGGTTCTGTAGGTACTGCACGACTACTTGTAAAAGTAAAAGAACATTGAAAGTAGAATTTTATTCATCCCTATTGGGCCAGTTATCCAGAAAAAAAAATAATTTATTTAGCCAAGTTAATTAATTTTTTTTTAATTAGACAAGCATTGTAAAAAAAGTTACCATTCGTAAAGCGCGCGTATAATTTCTTAAATCACATTTCATTATAAAAACTACACAAAACGAAACACATAATAACAAATTTATACTGATATTGAAATAATATTGATTGTTAATGTTAATTTGTAATAAGATAAACATAGGTTTAATTCATTTTTTTTTCACAAAATGGAGTTCTCTCATTTTCAAAACCCGCGGCTCAATTAAGTGATTTGCAGCACTTTTGATACCAACAATACATTATAGCAATAGCATTTTTTTGTCCCACGGTCCAGTTTACTTACCGTTTAAAAATAGATTTAAAATATAATGCACTATAGTAAAGTAATTTTTTAAATTTAATTCACTCTTTCTTAGTACCGATAAATTAGATAAGCACACCTTGCCTTTATCACTATGCATTTAAGTTCTCAACTTCTATTAAAATTAGTTCATTCGTATAAAAATGTCCCTTATACCCTCCTGGCCCTAGTTTTGAAAACAGATATATCTCATTGAACCCACAAAAAAATAAAGATCTGTCTATGTTTTAAATTTCATTAAATTCGATTTAGCCGTGATTGACGTACAAATAATCAAACTTGCAAATAGATAAATAATATATGTATATTCGATTACATAACTTTATTATTAATATCACCTATGAGGTGATATTAATAATAAATCTGCGAACATTAAATTACTAACAAAAGTTAGAATAAAGATATTGGTTAATTTTAAAATCCGTAATTTCGTGATAAAAATGTATGAGCGGATTTTTCGAAAATAAACGTTAACATCACTGAAAACAGCTGTTGTCATAACTGTTGCCAGATTTACTGATTTTTCATCGTAAAATTGGCTAAGTGAGATTTGCTGATTTTCTTCCTTAAATTGCAGATTTTGTTGTGTTTAGGGCACACTCTTTCTTATTGATCTTTTTCAATTTAATTTCGTTGAATAAAAATTCTTCAGACGTTGAAACTTTATCTTGGGCAATTTAATGAAATTCAAAGATTATTAGAAACTAGTTGTGCCCACACACGATGTGTGCGTACGGACGATATTTTGTTCGATTTTGCTTTGAACGTAATCCACTCCAAATTTTAAGACACTTTCTTTTATAGTACGTATACGTATTTTCTTTATCCCTGGATAAAATTGGAAAATTTATATAAAATTCTAAAAATTAATGTAAAGCTCTGTAAAAGGTGTTTAAAATATCCCGCTTCCAAAAATATAAGGTGCCTTAAAGTATGCACATCGGTAAAATTGCGTACTTTCAGAGCCCTTTATCCACTTTCTCTTGTAAATAAGAATTAAGATCAAGATACTAAGGTATCTCCTCACAAAATTTTATTAAATTCCATCCAGTAGTTTTTACGTAATGCGAACGCAGACAGACAGATAGGAAAAAACTTACTATTTTATTATATGTATATATAAAATATCAGAACATATTGTATCCCTGTCAATCTCATTGGCTTTGAATTAAAGGCGTTGTAAATTGTTTAGTAGATCCTTACGAATCATTAAAGATTTATTTTGCATTAGTGGAAAACGTAGAAGATACAAGTAAAATAATGTTAGACAATTTAAATTAAGATATTCAAACATTTGACTGCGAATTCGGAGAGCTTAAATCACTTGATTCTTAAATGTTGGTAATTTTTGTAAAAATATTTGTGAAATTTATTGGTCTCAAAAAATGTATTTATGTACATAAATATTAAACATACTTTTATTTTTCTTGTGAATATTAATAAATATTAATAAATATTGTGAATATTAATAAATATTGCCAGGGTCTATCAACAAGTAGTTCCAGAAAATCCAGCTGACCTGTACCTTTGCACAGGAAGTAGGCTCGCCAGTGTCCACTCCTAGAGTATTATTGGTCTCCACCAGTATCAATCTTAGTAATTTTTCTTGGTACTGCACCTCGTCAAAAAAGTGAGGTTTAGTTTTAATTGGTCGTCCACCAGGTTCTATCATCCAATTGTGTATTTACTTCTTTATATTAAGTAATTTTGGATTTTATTTTTGGTCTCCACCAGGTTCTTTTATCCACTTTTTTTTAAACGTTTTTCCTCTCTTAAAATATTACATATCATTGTGTATTTTTCTTCTTTTCTTTCCAATTGTTGAGATTTATACATACATACTGTTATTTTAACAGTTTCACATTTTAAAACAGAAAGTACAATTACATAAATGTACAGTTGACAATTATCGACGAATGCATGTGGTTAATGGAAAAAACCACTAAAAAAACCGTTGTTTAATACAGTTATCAGAGGCTAACCATTAGCCAATGCGAGAATGAGACGCAAAACTCCCGAGGTGAATTAAACAGAATCAGGCCTGATCGCCCTTAACAATTAATGACGATGACGCGAGAGTTGTGTACTAAACCGGAGCTGCTTTACGACTGTGGGTGTACATATGGAATTTTATGTGTATGTCAAAATCAGTGTTTACAATACCGTTTTCATGTTCGCAAGTATACATGTTACGTACATATGACATAACCTCCTGTTGTTGAAAACAAAAATAATATACTTAAAACAGCTGGTCTTCAAAGTGTGGTTTAGATGGATTATTTGGATTATATAATAAAACTAATAATAATAACTTTATTGTGACTTGCTGTAATAAGTTATTAGGCAATTTTGCATATTTTTGCCGCCATTTCATTTTATTAGACACCCGCTAGTGATGTCAACTATGCAAAGAACTACCGTTTTGTGTTATTATTTGGGAGCTTCTACAACAGTACAGAAATCAATTTATTAGAGAGAAATTATATCAAAACAAAAAATAATTATATTAAATAATACAATAAGTAATAAGTAATAATTAACAATATCATGTGAACTATATCAGCAACAATTAAATAAATAATTAAGTTGATGTTATTGTACATTTATTTTCACTCTTTTTAATTAGAATCTAGTTGACCCGGTCCGCGTTGCTGGTCCTAAGCAAACATTAGTGTTGTATTACCACACGATTTAAATTGAGCTTTTAACGAAATTTATGGCCTTTAAATAAAAACCCATGGAATACCTACCATAAAGTTTTTTTACAGAATAACTTACATATGGTGTAGATAAGGGCACAATCAAAAAAGAAACGCATGTAGTATTTAAGGCAAATTGGATATTATATTTATTTATTACTTCATCTTTTTGTTTTTTTATTTGGTGTAAAAACGTATAAATTTTTTGGCGTGCCAACTCGGGAGCAAGCCACATACAACTGGCCGTGTGAAAAGCATGAATTTTCCAAAATTAAGACAGCAATAGTCTATTATTGGCCTTGTGCTTTGTTGATGGTAATAGCAAAGGCAAGACGCAAAGGGAATTGAAGCCGCTTGAATTGGAATTGTAAATCGTTGGAAATCGTCGGAATTCGTAGAATAAGTACGTCTTCGCCTTTAAATCTGCTACCGATGATTATTGCCTCCATTAAATTTGGTGAACAATTTTTGATGGTCAATCTGGTTCCGTTGCATAACTTTGGTGCGTTTCAGTTGCGAATAAGAATTACCGGTAGTACATGCGATGGCATTCCGGATGGTTCCAATGAATTCAAAAATTCAATCCGGATTTTTGTAGGAGGTTGTTAGAGTTGGGAATACCTTTTCGACAACGGCTTGAATATTCATTTACATTTGACAGAAGTTAGGCAGGAACGAAATCTCGTTCGTGGCGCTATTAATTGGAATTTTTCCATTTCCGATGTCCAAAATTTGTTTTGAGAATGTTTGGGCAGACGGGTCTTGCAGCAAATGCACACGCATGTTCGCCGATAGCGTGATTTTCTCGACTCGGTTCCAAAGATATGAAGCTTTCAAGCATACGTTCAGCTCATCTGCGGGCATTGATCTTGGAATAACGGGCAAAGTTTGACGGAAATCACCAGTTATATGCAAGAGTACACAAAGCTGTTTATCATCGATTGATAATATTAATTATATTATTTTTAACTTATTGTACAATGTTGCACCTTAGTAGGCGCGGAATATCTTGTGTTATCGAATGATGTAAATATTTTGTATATAAACCGAAAACTCGGTTTTTTGAATGCAATATTTCGAAAGTTTTAAAATTTTGATTGGATGATTATTAACATAGGTTTTTTGTAAATTTCTTCGGAACTACATAACCGATTTAAGAGTTTGATATCTCGTTTTGAAAAACATGAGAACGGTTTTAAAAAATATAAAATAAAATAAAAAAGCAAAAAAATAAATATATGTATATGTCATTGGTGGTGCAATATGAAAATTGGATTTTGACCCGCCCCTCCGCCCGCAGACCTAAAAAATAAAAAATCAGACTTCACAGTGTCACCCGCCTAAATATTCTGAAGATTCCCTGAAAATTTCATCAAAATCGGCCTAGTAGTTTTGGAGTCCATACGTTACATATATACAGACATCCTATTTTATATATATAGATAAAATACTTTTTATCCTAATTCAATTCAATTTCTTTAAAATAATTAAGCCGTTGTTTTTGAAAATGAGAAATTTTTATGTTATTGCTAGATATTTAATGATTTGCATTTGAATGGCGTTAAAAATATTCACAAGCCGTAATAGACTTATTTTATATTTTTTGTGGTCTTATTTTGGTTTGGTAATAATTTGAAGGCAATAATTTGATGAAAACGGTGATTTTCTTTAACTGGAATGTAATTATAATACCAAAAAATTGAAGAGTTTATTTGTTTATATTATTTATTTCAATGTCACTCTTCTTTGGTACATTAAAACATTCTTCTTTGGTACATTAAAACAAAAAAAAAAAAAAAACTAAAATTATCAGGCATGTCACAAATTCCGTTCGGAATTGAAATGACTCCGTAGTTACCATTTCGATCGGAATGGTTTTAGCTGCTACAGATTCTGTTCGATTTCATTAAATCGACAAAAATACAAAACCATTTTTAATGCGGTAACATATGAATGAATGTAGCAAAATAATCAACCATGTTCCAGAGCTATATTTCGTTCGGAAGTAGCTTTGATTCCGTATTTTGCTTCTATAGAAAACGGAGCACCCTTTAATTTTTAGTAATTGTCATTTCGGCCGTGGCAACACATCTTCTGTACAAAATTTCAAGAGTCTACCTGTTACGGTTCAAGAAATAAGGCTTTATACATGCAAATCACGTCACTGGCGGAAAACCCTTTAATTTTTACTATTTGTTATAGTGGACATAGTTATACACCTCCTGTAAAAATTTCAAGATTCCACCTATTCATTCAAAACTTAGGATATATACATGCAAATCACGTCACCATTGGAACACCCTTTAATATTTAAGTTCAATTTTGTATACTTGTTTATATAAAAACAAACATAGTTTTAATTACAGTAAGTGGGTGCCTCTTACAGCTCAAAAAAAAAGACATAAACGTAAATAACACGTCACTTTTGGAACACCCTACTTTTTAGAATTTTTTGCTATAGTGGCCGCAGTTATAACCAATATCAATGCCCTTACTAAAACTATTGACATTTTGTAATTTTTTTTATATAATAAGAAAACTATAAATAAATTTGGGCGATATTTCATTTATATTTGGGTATTTTTTCACAATTTTTGGGCCAAATTTACATTTCTCTTTTTTGGGCCATTTTTCATTTTTTTGGTGATAATTCATTCGGCAAATTTTCATTTTTGTTTTTGGGCGATTTTTCATGGGTCATTTTGCATGCAGCCTTTAAAAGTGTAAGTAAAGTTTTTGAGGTAAAGTTTGAAAAGTGATTTTAATTGCAGTTATTTTAATGAAAAGTTGAATTGTTAATAAAAAAAATTAAAAAAAAAGAAATATTTGGATTTCTACTTCGAATTTTTTTCATGGCAATGTGAAAAAGATTTTCCGAATGCATCGCACAAATTTGAAAAGTATAAAAATAAAAACATTTTACCGCAGTACCAAAAGAGTCCTTTTTTTAAAGAAGTTGTTCAAATTAAAAAAAAAGAAATATTTGGATTTCTAGCAAAGTTATTTTATTTGCAAGACTTTTATGATGGTACTGAGTGTCCATTGGGGGTCTTTTTTAAGCTTTCTAATAAAATTTTGCAAAATACTAATAGGAAACTTATAGCTTCTAATAGTCGAAATAAATATCGCCTACAGAAACAACTAAGGTTAATGGTAAGAAATTAAAAATCTAAGATTTTGAAAGACGTAGAACTAATATAATTCATATGTATGTATATTCGTATGTTAGAATGATTCTAATTTGGATTTATGGACGGAAATTGACGTGTTTTCAAAGTAGTGCAATGCTAATGGCTACCTGCAATTAGAAAATGAAAAAAAAAAATTAATTCCAAACAAAAATGATTCCCAAGAAGGTAATAAGTTATATATTTCATAATTTTGGAAAATAGTTTATTGATTCGATGAAATGTTGGTAAATATATACATACGTATGCTATGTTTATCGGAATAAACCTTAAGGTTAAAATGGGGGAGGTTGAACCACATATAAGCATATCTCAAATACGGATCCACCATTTTTAGTTATAATTCAAAATCTGCAGCATATTAAAAATTGAAAAATGATTTTGGTAATATTTGAATACAATTTGAATCTCAGTTTTCGGATTTTTTATTGCTTAAATCGGAATTATACATGTGGTGCAAACTCCTCAATTTTTTGAAAAACAGTTATCCTAAGAACGGTATCAACAATTTATTCGAGAAAAAGGAAAAGGTTGAAAACTTTGTCAACACATGTATCTTAGTTCAATCGAAAAATCCACGTAGTAGAAAACAATTTTTTGCCGCCCTGTGTTTCTTTTTTCTATAAACCTAAAAGCCTAATCAGGAAGTCAAGCCTAGCATTGTTTAGTGCCAAGCTTTAACGCTCCAATGACAGACTTAAATAATGATGCAACATTCTGTAATGATCAAGATAACGTAATGTTACCTTATCTTGTTCATCTTGAGATAAAATCGCTAGATAGACCTGAAACAATTAAAAAGTAATGAATAATTTCCAACAATGTCAAGTTTTTTTGCAGCCGTTTTCACTTCATAAGGCACTCTCAAAATCCGATTTTTCTGTTGCTTGCTTAATAATTTCTGTTTGGTTTGCTTAATAATTTTATATGAACATCAGAATTTTTGACGGATGGTCAACGCTTGACGCATTGATTTAGGTTCGGCTATAAAGTAAAAATTTTAAATTTCTCATATCCTATTTCATTAAGGTTGTTTCAATAGAAAATTAAATACAATTGAAACTACCTTGTTGATAGATACGAAGAATGCTGAAGGCAGATATAGCGATCCAGAAAATGCATTACATTCTGATAGTATCTACTTTTTCTTTATTTCTTTCTAATAAAGAGATTAAGCCTGCATAATTATCATTTCATAAATGTATATAGCTATCCACATATCTTATACGAATCAAAAACATTTCTTAACTTCCAGATGAATAGCATAAGAATAATTTAATCTTTAGGTTCCCAAAAAGACTGCAGTTTGCAAAAGGTCCTATCGGACCTTCTACAGTCACCAGAATCGCAACTACTCAGTATTGATGTAACCTCTAACGTGGCTGACACCGTTCATTTATCTGATATAATAAATACTATTGAAAATAATACGGTATCTAACATTGACATTTTAACACCTGTTAATAATATTCTTCTTTTCGAAGTAACGGACTCCGCTGTCAAACCTACTAATGTAGAAGTTAATGCAAATAGTATATCTAATTCTATGAATACTTTTAGTGCACATTTTTGCTCCACAAAAAACAATTTAATAAAAACTATTGAAAATAATACGGCATCTAATATTGACATTTTAACACCTGTTGATAATATTCTTCTTTTCGAAATAACGGGCTCCGCTTTAAAACCTACCAATTTAAAAGTAAATGGAAATATATCCAACTCAATAAATATAAATACTTTCAATGCACAGTTTAGTTCTACAAAAAACAATATCTCGGATATACCCATAAACGACACAACAGAAAATTGCATTCAAATACAAGAATATAGCTTGTTGAGAAAAAATATACCTGTAGTTCGTTCTCCAAATCAAAACGTAAATACCATAATAGGTAATTTTGATGTTGAGCAGCGATCTCCAACAAAAAAGAAAAGGTTTATTACTTTACTGATGGATTATTCTAAATTCAAATGCGTTTTTTAGAAGAGTATTTTCTAATAGATTCCAAAATAGAACGCAGAGCTTTAGTCATGGAAAATTTCTAGGAATTAAACAACGTTTGTCCAGTAAATATAACAAGCCACTCCTATGCTCAAAAAATGAGATATCTAAGGATTTATGGGAAATGTTTGTATGAAAAAGACGGTTGCAAAAAGTACAAATTTATTGTAAACTTGAAAGAAGAACCATCATACTCTGTTGAAGTTCTTTTAAATAAAAAAAACATATTTCACCTTTTTCTAAAAAAACCAACAGGTTAGAGCAATAAATAAAGTAGTACGCAAATGTGAAATTCAAAGCCAACTTCCATCGAATTTAGATTTGTGCCGGTCATGTACGACCTAGTTCAATTGAACGATTCCCGTAATTGAACGATTCTGACTCGGTCAGTGTTTTCTTTTTTTATTGTACATCGTTCGTTGCGTTTTTTTTCCATAAAAAATGATCAACTGTTCAAATGCTTTTTTTCTTATTTTTTGTCAGTGCCGTCAACTGGTAAACCTTAAAAAGCAAATTATCTCAAATTTAATTTTAATTTTGTAAATTAAAATAATAAAGGAGAAATTAGTGGCTGATATTTAATGCAATAATCCTTAACCTTTTATGTATTAATATTGAATTTTTTAAGTACTGTAATAATTCCACAATATACATACATATATAAATTTTTTGTTAAAATTATTCAGAACAATACGTATACCCTTTATTTCACATTAAAATCTGTACTAAAATAAAAGATCTATTTTTAAGCTAAAATTAAGAAACTTGATAAATCAGAAGTAAATAAATAATATGTTAAATATTATTTATGTACATATGTACTTACTTCTTGTAAACATTTGTTTACAAACTGTTTGTTAATTAAACAGTCCAAAAAGTTATGCTAAGTTGGTAATACATCTGATGCAATCAGAAAAATTAAAAGCGAGGTTATCCAAAAGTTGAATAGAAATAGAGACCCTGTTTTAGACATTATTCTTATGCAAAGAGAAAAACAGTGGAACACCTTTATTCATATATACCTGTTTTCTGAAGAGCAGTTAAGTTTGCCAAAAAAAAAAAAAAAAAATGGCGAGCTTACTAAAAAAAGTAGATGCTTCCCGTAGCATAGTTAAACAATTTAACAGAGCTTTAAAAAGAGTATTCTTATACAGCGTTGTGTTACATGTCTCCAATGCAAATAAAATATAACTGGAGTGGCCTACACCCAACTTTACCATACCACATGGAAACAGATATTTTTATGGATATATTACATAAAGAAAAAATTTCAAAGTATATTCAAATCAAAAAATTAATTATTTTCGGTTTGGGGTGTTAGGTAAACTACCCCTTTCCCCTACCCGATTATGCCAAAAATTTATCCAGCTCCTAATCTCCATAAACCAAAGATAAGTACTAAATTTCGCTTCAATATATCATACGGTATGACCTGTAGAGCGTTCACAAAATTTGGGGGTCAGGAAACTATCCCTTGCCCACTCCCGATTATGTCCAAAAACTATATAGCTCTTCACCTCCATATACCAAAGGCACATACTAAATTTCATTTTGATATGTCAAACGGTATGACCTGTACAAACTCCACAAAAATAGTGGCTTACACACCCACCCACAGACATCATCGCGAAAATAGTCAAAATAGATTCAGGAGACCTCAAAACGTATAAATCCGTCGAAATCTCGACCTCGATTTTTTTCATGATTACTATACTTTACCTTATACTACGTATGGTAAAGTAAAAAGCATAGTTGTTCCAATTGCAGAGGCATTATTAGCTTGACATTATGAGAATGACATAAAAAAAATTTTAATTGATATTAAAGTTTTTTGCTTGGAGCATAAAATTAAATGGCCTCCTTGCAAATGATTCTGCATGGACTGGAGTTGCTACAGTAAAAGTTGTAAACAACAGGGAATCAGTGTTATTTTATTTTGAAACATGCTGCGTAATTTTAGAAGATCGTAAAAAATTACCAAATAGCTTTACTATTATGCAAATATGTTCATCCCATTTTTTTTAAATTTGTATCAATGACATGGAAGAGTGTGTGGATACAGCGGAACAAGCGGATTTTTTTTTTAAATTCGGAGATTTTTGGACGTGGTGGAAAAAAGGTTTGTGTCACTTTGATGTCGCCAAATGTTGACGAGAGATATGAAATTGCAAAAAATTACTTCGAATTTTTCTCATGGCAATGTGAAGAAGATTTTCCGAATACATCGCACAAATTTGAAAAGGATAAAAATAAAAACACTTTACCGCAGTACCAAAAGAGTCCTTTTTCAAATAATGCGTTCAAATTTATTTAACTCGATCAAGTACTGCACTAAAACAGGCTCAGCAAAAGAAGAAACAAATAACTTAAACAATTAATTTAAACAAATTTGATTGAGGTTATGGTTGAAACAACATCGCAAATGCGAATATCAAATAGCCCAATTGAAAGTTATTTTAATATACATAACTAAAAATGTCACTCCTAAAAGACAACGTCATGTAAAGGCAACTGTATATACAAGAGCTTCTAAAAAATACATCCAAGCAAAACTTAAAGATATAAAACCAATGAATCCAAAAAATGAGCCCCTAGTAGAGGATAAATGGAAAAAAACTCAAAAAAATTTAAAGAAACCTTTAACAAAGTTGGGCTTGGAATTGCAAAAACTTTTAAAAGTGTTGAACAAATATTTAAAAATCAATTATGTAAAAAAATGTTCCAAAAGATTTCAAATTTGTTCTTTATGATTATAGTTACGTGTACGAAAAGCTTAACAAGGAATTCTCCATTCTTCTCGATGTATATATTTACATGAATTTTAAACGATAAATCCAAAAAGGAACTCTTCAACAATATCCTTTAAATATACTGTCATATATTGTTTTTAAAACATTCTTTAAGTGATTGGGTTTGTCTTCCCTGCGAAGTGGGAAACGCAGTTTTTAATACAAGAAATTTAATTGATCTTATAAAAACACAAACGAACTATCTTTTAGTACTTATCCACACAATCAACCACTTTACGTTAGCCTGTGCTAATATAAAGGAAAAAATATTTATTTTTCCTTGATCCGATGAAAGCAAGTAAAGAAGAAAGTCAAATCAAATTTGATATATTTTTAAAATGTTTAAATGAAAGCGCTGCAAACGGATTTAAATTAAAAATTTTAAACCAATACATCCAAAATGATTTTTATAACTGGTGTTCTGTGTATTGAATTTGGAGAGGCAATTTTGGCCAACAATTCGCTGGAAACAATAGTTGTGGTCAACTTATACCGCAACATTATAAAGAATGATTTAATTAAATATGAAAATAGTAACATAGAATGTGTACGCTGTGAAGGCGGTCGCCTTAAGTCTGTTTTTAAATGCATTGTTTGTAAAAGAGGAGTCGACGAAGAGTGCCTCGCTAACTATAATAAGAAACTAAATATTATATATACCCACCCTTATACCTGTTACTTATACATGTGATCCATGCCATATTTAATGTATAAATTGTGTACCTAAAGAAGCTTTAAAATATTATTTATAGTACAAAGAAGTTAATTTTAAGTCTTAAAACCAAAACAGTTTTCAATAGCTAAATATATTGAATTAATGTTACTTTATGTTACTACTAGTATCAGCCAAAAATCCAAAATATTGTACAATCGTATTGCCATTTTTTTGTTTGGTAAAGTCATACTTTTTATATTTTTTAAATACCTTTTTACCAATTGCATTAACGCCAATAAAACAAAATAAAATTATTGAACTTTGTGCATGCACATACTAATTTTTTAAATAAAATTTTATAAAATTCTCAAAAAATTAACAGAAACTAAGTTTTAGAAAAATATATCAATTACACAGGGCAACAGCAAAAATATGCTCGAGTAACTACTATATACATTTGATGTATCATGGCTACCTTAGTACAAAAATGGTAAAATTTTTAAATTCTATGGATAGATTTTTTTTAAAATTTTTTTTTTTAAATTGCAATTTTTTTGAGACGTTTCTTCAAATAATTAATGATAACTCAAAAACTACTAGTCCGATATTATTAAAATAAATTCAGAAAAATTAAGATTTGCATAGCCTTTAATTCGTCTATATATCGCGTTTCAATCGGATCAATAGTATCGGAGTTATAATAAAAAACTTAAGAAAAAAATATATTTTTTACGTAAAAATGGCAAAAATTTTCGTTTTAAAAAAATCATAAAAAATCGAAAACGGCAAAAAACTTCCAGATTCATTTTTTTATCGCATAGCGACATATAATAGCAACAAAATGAGATATCGACCATAAAAATCGATTGATTTTTTTCGAATTTATTCACATTTTAGTGAATTCGCTCATTTTCACAAAATTTTAGTTTTTTGCTTGATATACGCATTATAGCGGGTTTTCAAATGTGTGAAAAACATAAATTTTCCAATTTCAAGGGGTGCATGTCGGATTAATGTTAGATTTGATGAGAAACTTCCACCCACAAAATTTTAGTCGAATTCGACAACGTTAACACGTAGCGCATAGGCCCCAAATCTGAAAAAAAGCGTTTAAATCGAAAATAATTGACAAATTTTCAGTTTTTGCAAAATTAACGCTATTTATTTCCCCTTTTGCAAAAAAGTGGATCCTGGTCCTTAGGGCAAACACAATGAGATTTACAATAAGCTACATGTCTTTAAGTTTTCGAGTTATTACAATTTCCTTGAGAACTTGCCGAAGACAATTTACAAAAACATTTTACTTTTAAAATTTTTTATTTTTTTCTTTTTTAACAATAAAATATAAAATTTCGCTAAAATTGACTGATATCTTCCTATTACACAACGCAACAAAATAAAAAAATTAGATGCTTTTGAAACCACTATACAATATCCAGGTACTGCCAAAGTGTTTTGGATGAATGAGAAATGTATGGCAAAACAAGTACGCGAAATACTGTTTTGGGCAAAACACGTATTTCTGTGGGACACGTGTTACTGTGGAAATACAGTATTGAATGTAGAAAATTGTTTGGAACAGATCTTTATGGCATTTTTATGATTTTCAGAATTAAAAAAAGTAAGCAATAAAGGAAAAGTTTTTTAATTTTTACGATCCTTTTCTGTTGGCTACCTGTCGCCCTTGCTTCATTTTGACAATTGCGGCGGCAAAGTAATAAACGTTCATAAATTTGCGTGCACGCCGAATTGGGTTTTTCCGCTGGCTACCTGTAAAGATTGATTTTTTGCATAGCATTCCTTAATGTTTTTTACGATTCTTGGGAATAGGTAAAAAATAGGACCACATTAAGGGTTGTTGATGTTTGATGGCAGATTTTTGCTGGAGTATTCAGAGCAACACTTCGTTATTCAATAATAGAAAATGTCATAAAAGAAAATTCCAACGTTTGTAGTTTATAATATTTATTTCCTTATTTTATATGTTGTAATAAATTTAAATAATAAAAAATAAAATAAAAGAAAATACATGAATAAAACAATGAAATGCATTTTCGATCTATTCCATCGATTTGACTTAGTTACATTTTTTTGTCAATTGCCTTCGGCAAGTAACTTGAAAACTGTTTAACCGATTTAAAAGATATGTAGCTTATTGTAAATCTCATTGTGTTTGCCCTAAGGACCAGGATCCACTTTTTTGCAAAAGGGGAAATAAATAGCGTTAATTTTGCAAAAACTGAAAATTTGTCAATTATTTTCGATTTAAACGCTTTTTTTCAGATTTGGGGCCTATGCGCTACGTGTTAACGTTGTCGAATTCGACTAAAATTTTGTGGGTGGAAGTTTCTCATCAAATCTAACATTAATCCGACATGCACCCCTTGAAATTGGAAAATTTATGTTTTTCACACATTTGAAAACCCGCTATAATGCGTATATCAAGCAAAAAACTAAAATTTTGTGAAAATGAGCGAATTCACTAAAATGTGAATAAATTCGAAAAAAATCAATCGATTTTTATGGTCGATATCTCATTTTGTTGCTATTATATGTCGCTATGCGATAAAAAAATGAATCTGGAAGTTTTTTGCCGTTTTCGATTTTTTATGATTTTTTTAAAACGAAAATTTTTGCCATTTTTACGTAAAAAATATATTTTTTTCTTAAGTTTTTTATTATAACTCCGATACTATTGATCCGATTGAAACGCGATATATAGACGAATTAAAGGCTATGCAAATCTTAATTTTTCTGAATTTATTTTAATAATATCGGACTAGTAGTTTTTGAGTTATCATTAATTATTTGAAGAAACGTCTCAAAAAAATTGCAATTTAAAAAAAAAAAATTTTTAAAAAAAATCTATCCATAGAATTTAAAAATTTTACCATTTTTGTACAAAGGTAGTCATGATACATCAAAATTATATAGTGGTTTTAAGAGCACATGAAATTTTTTTTATTTTGTTGTGCTGTGTTATTAATGCACCAGAGGTGTTCAAATTAGTTTTAAAACAAAGTTAGTTAATCTTCAATGCAAACTATTGAATTGAAAACTTTTTATAACTGTATAAGCTACTGTAAATAAATACGCTATTTCTTTGTAGTACGTTTAATTAAAAAATAATCTAACTTAAGACGAGTTTTAATTAAACTCAATTGATCACAAATTTGAAATGTTATAAAACTTTATGTATAGAACTGCAGATTTTACACATTCCAAACTTTTATCTTTTGCTCCACTGTAAATATATTAAACATTCTATTCGTAACGAAACTTTGCGTTTTTATTATTATTTACTTTGTATTTTCGTTACGAATATTTGTGTTAGAATTTTATTTATTTTATCAACATGTTTGACGACCGTTGTTTGACAATATAAAAATATTTCGAGCAATTTATTTATTCATACATGAGGTTGCATTCAAGACACAAAATAATTAAATCAACGTTAAGGTTGTGTTAATGTATGTATTAATGTTTTCCTTAATAAAAACACAAACTAAATAAAAATTTGGATTAAACGTGACCACATTTTGTTAGTAAAATATATTTAAGTTGTATTCCCTGGAATGGAAGGGTTTGGACACAGTGACTATTTTCCTCAGTGAACTTTATACTGAACAATTTCAAAAATTCACAATTTTAAAATGTTATAAAAATGTTCACAAATACTTTTCGAAAAAAGTGTGAACACAGTTTGTTAGTATGATCTATTATCTTCCTATTCGTACCGGTTTGATTACCTGAGATGGAAGGGTTTGGACACAGTGGCTATTTCCGTCAGAGAACTCATATACTAGAAATTTTCACTAAGTCACATTTTCAAAATGTTATAAAAATGTTCACAAATGCTTTTAAAAAAAAGTGTGAACACAGTTTATTACACCAGGTGTGATTCTCTGAGATGGAAGGGTTTGGAAACAGTAACCATATGTTTTAAAAAAGTCCGAAAATCCGTGCAGAATCTGTACTAAATGTATGGGTAAACTTTTTTATCGCATGCTATATTTTTCAATAAATACGTATTTATCTTCACAGACATTTGTCTAAGGAGCTTACTATTACACTATATCATCAGTTTTACCACATTTAGTTTGTGAGTTTAAGAAAAAAATGTAAAAAACTAAATTTTTGTACTATATGAAGTCTGTGAAGGATTTTGGCCAAAGTGGCTAAATGGAGAGGTGGCATCTAATACCCCCACATGGAAAGTATTGAATAGATCGCTACTATTACAGAAGGAAGGACTTTTGCCAAAATCCTTCACAGACTTCATATAGGTCAAAAATTGAGAAAAACTGCTTATTTAGTGTAATAGCAGGGACCCTAGTCAACACTCTCCATGTGGTGGTATTGTATACCTACCACCTCTTCATTTGGCCACTTTTACCAAAAGGTTTTGGAGAAAAAAAAATTGCTAACTGTTGTTCCATAAAAATAATATGAATTTATGTTCATTTATCTCAATAGGGCTTGAAATTGTTTAAATATTATTATTTGCAAAAAAAAGTAGTTAAAAATATTTTTTAATTGTTGAAAAAATTCATATTTTATTGGGTAAGACGTTACGTCATATACGTATTTAACTTCACACTTAAATAGGTTTTACGTAAGTCTTTAAGTCAAAAACGTATATAACTGACATATTTAACTTCACACACATAATAATATCACCTATGAGGCATCGATAAAAATCTGAGAACATTAAATTATGAACAAAAGTTAGAATATGACTTGTACACGCAATGTAAACATGCTTTAAGACTGGCAATTTGTACTAGTTTCAAATATATATAAAACAGGATGTATTTATGTAACGTATGGTATCCAAAACGGCTAGGCCGATTTTGATGAAATTTTCAGGAAATCTTCATAATATTCAGGCGGGTGACACTGTGAAATCTGATTTTTCGGTCTGCGGGCGGAGGGGCGTGGCAAAATCCAATTTTCATATTGCACCACTATTGACATATACATATATTTATTTTTTTTTGCTTTTTCTTATTTTATTTTTTTTGAAAACCGTTCTCATGTTTTTCAAAACGAGATATCAAACTCTTAAAGCGGTTATGTAGTTCCGAAGATATTTAAAAAAAACCTATGTTAATAATGATCCAATATCAAAATTCGCATTAAAAAATCCGAGTTTTTGGTATATTTACATCATTCGATAGCACAAGATATTCCACGCTTACTAAGGTGCAACATTGTACAATAAGTTAAAAATAAACAATAAAAAATAAAAAAATAACGATACATTCAAAAAAACTTTGCTTTCAATTTCTCGCTGACTGCATTTGATTTGTTTTGCGTTAATTGTTGTTTTGTGTTCATAAGTTAAAAACCTATAAGTGAAATCAATTTAGTAAATAACAAGTGTTTTGCAATTTGCAATAATAAAATAAGTTTACAAATCATTAACGATTGCTGGCTTGATTTTGGAAAATTTATGTTTTTCACACGACCAGTTGTATGTGGCTTGCTCCCGAGTTGGCAAGCCAAAAAATTTATACGTTTTTACACCAAATAAAAAAAAATACATTGTCTATCCGCTGGCCTTAAGATGAAGTAATAAATAAATATAAATTCCAATTTGCCTTAAATACATGCGTTTCTTTTTTGATTGAGCCCATATCTACACCATATGTAAGTTATTCCGTAAAACAACTTTATGATAGGTATTCCATGGGTTTTTATTTAAAGGCGTAAATTTCGTTGAAAGCTCAATTTAAATCGTGTGGTAATACAACACTAATGTTTGCTTAGGGCCAGCAACGCGGACCGGGTCAGCTAGTATTTAATATTTTTGCAAAATTTATGAATACAAAAGTTTTACAAAATCATTTATTTCTGCACTGCTTTGCGATGTTCCTTTCTGAATTATTTCGGCCTTTATTTTTTACAAGTTACATAATTATACAAAATTTTCTTTGCATCAAAATCTTTTAAAACAAAAACTATCAAATGATTTTTGCTTGACATGGCGTGCACGGCTAGTATGTATGTACATATATTTATACCCACGTCATAACTAACTACGTGTAGTTTGGTAATTCGTTAAATTTTTATATTGTAATTGGCATCACTTACATAAATAAACAAACGTGTCTTTATTGGCACTTCTAAAACTAACTAACAAGACATTTCTGGATGCTGGTAGAATGATTTATTTAGTAAACGCACCCGAAACTATTTTTTTCACTTGGCATATGCAGCAGGTGAGACATCCATACATATGTACATATTTAACGTGCTCATGTTTCTTACTGATGATCATCTCATCTGGTGAAAATAAAAATCAAAGAACTCCCACAAAAAGTAACACAAAAGAAATTTTTTTATCGTCTTGATTATGTTTTCATTTATGTAGCAAAATAAAGGATTCATTTGCTTATAGATGTTCTTTTGTTCGTAATGTGTACTAAACAGTCGTTTCATTGAACAAAAATGATATTGTATCTCATTTCAATGTAGTTGACTGCTTTTTAAGCCATCTATCTCCACAGTTATTTAAGGAAACATAAACAGCAGGAGGGACGTGAAATAAGCAAACAAAAACCCGGAATTAAATAAGGCAAAGGTGGAAGGAATATTTTATTTATGAATCTGTTACAACGTTTTCTGTGAATGCTGTAGCATGAATAGAATTCTATGGCTGTCTGCTAGAACTGGGCATACAAAGTAAATAAATAAGAAACAACGGAAGCAACGCATAATTACAGCATTTATCTTTTGTATTTAGCAAGAAATTTAAGATGTTTTATTCTATTGACATTTTTAGACCAAAAAAATATGCAAAAATAAAAAGAATTCGACAACATCTGTACGAGCATAAATGATTATTATTTAAAATTCACATTGGGTTTAATGAAGGATATATAATCTACTAGCAGTGCACACCGCTACATCAGCGTCCTGTTATATTTTTTTTCTATTTTGCTTTGAAAGTAATTTACATCAAATTTTAAGACCTATTTTAATAGTGCTTCAGGAATGGTTTATGTATTTTCTTTATATAGAGTTACTCAATTCTAAATTGTATATAAAATTTTAATATTATTCCAGTAGTTTAACGTGACGAGAACAGAGACAGAGAGACAGACAAAAGTTCAAAAAATTTCTGTTTTGTAATCAATTTCGATTACTATCTGCACCAGCAACCAATTAAAAATTTAATAATATTTATTGCAAGTATTTTTTATAACTTGGCTTATTAGAAAAAGGGCAAATGTTAAAAAGAAAACTTGTGTAAATGTTAGGTACGAGACTCTTTTCACACTTACCCGACTTATATAGGAATAAGCAGTACATACCCTCAATGGCTCTAACCTGTCATTGGGCTTACTAACACATTGGCTCCAAGTTTGGCTTCCTGCCTGCCAGAATCTTGTTTGTAGTCCTTGTTGATGAGTTGGATCGCTCCTCTGTTGTTATACAACAGCATGTGTGTGAACATAAATTTTAAAATTTAACTTAGCATTGACACAAACCTTTTAATTTAACCGAGCTCTATTGTTTTGATAAAAAGGACTTTGATCCTTTAAATCGCTATAATTTCAGAAAAAACGCACTAGATGCAATTAGGTGTCCCCTCCACTTTAAATTTTTTTGTCCATCTTATATCGTTTTGGAAAAAAGGACCAAAGTCCTTTTTGAAATTTCAAAAAGGTGATTATTTAAAAAAAAAGTGATTTTTCAAAATCGCTATAATTTCTGAAAAAACACACTGTTAAGGGTTTTGTCTGTTGGACATTTAATTAAATGCAATTAGGTGTCCTCTCAACTTTAAATTTTTCGCCCATCTTTTATCGTTTTGGAAAAAAGGACCAAAGTCCTTTTTGAAATTTAAAAAAGTGTTTTTTTTAATCGCTATAATTTCTGAAAAAAACACACTGTTAAGGGTTTTGAATGTTGGACATTTAATTATATATTCTATCGTTTTGGAAAAAAGGTGTCCCCTCCACTCTTAATTTTTCACCTATCTTCTATCGTTTTGGAAAAAAGGACCAGTCTTTTTTGAAATTTCAGAAATGTTTGTTGAAAAATTTAGTTAGAAATTTATATATTTAAAATTCCGAATATCGGAAACAAAAAAGGACAATCTTCAAACAAATTCCATTAATTTTTTTTTATCATGATGCGTTGTTATCATAAAAATTTCACTTTGATGCATAAACCAAATTTTCTGGTAACAGAGCTATGTTAACTATTTAACAGAGCTCTGTTAAAGTAAAAGGTTTGTGTCAATGCTAAGCTAAATTTTAAAATTTATCTTCACACACATTACAACAGCACATCAGAAAAGTAACGTCCATTTTCGGTGATTTGTATCAAAATCGCAGCTACCATGTTCCTCTGCGAAGGGCTTTACCAATATTCGGAACAGGACCTGTAGTCTACGAGTTTCCGTGGCATAAGTTTTTTGGCCACTGGGGACTCCTCCCTAAAGGTTCTTCTCCTTAGGTTGCAAGCCCATAAAAAATAACAAAATTAAAAGCAATACTATCAAGAATATGTGAATTTCCAGACAAGTATGTCCCCGGAGGGTACATTACTTATAGCTAGTGTGTTGGCCATGCAATTAGCTACATACCACCGCTGCACACAGCTTTCTAAGAAGTATCTTGAAAAAGTACAATTTGGATGCTGGGGACTTTGAACGAAAAGCGGAAATCTGGTGGGACCCTAGAGAATGACGTTTACCTATGGCTATCCAACCCTTGTGCTGCATAGTGAACTTAATGTTCTGATTTCCAGAGATTTATATATTGAAGATACAATAAATAAAAAATGCAAAAAAAAATACAGAGATGGTTCTAAATAGGAAAATGGTAGAAGTGGAACCGATAATTTCCAAAGGTATATACATTCGATTATTTGCAGATTTTGCTATTGTTCAATTTTTGGTACATAGTGGTAAGTGGAAGTTTCAAAGAACTCAACGGAAAAGCTCTAATTTGAAGTAGTCAGACAATTGCTTTTGCTATTGATTAAAGGAAACAGCAGCAGTGTTAATTTGAATTAGGACTGTTAATGCACATTAATTCGGTCGTCTGTCGACGCTATTAGGTTTTTACGGAACAAAATATAAAATAATCTTTGAAATTTTGCACCAATTTAAATACCTTATTAATATAGATTGGGACAGTAGGCGTGGTACAACCCATACAATATAAAAAGATATTATCGTTTACCTAGAGAACTACAATAGGTAGATACTTGAAACTTTGCACAAGTAACTTTCATACTAATGTGCATAGTCTAGCAATATACGGACTGCATTGGGACAGTGGGCGTTGTAGCTCATATACAAAGCAAAAAATTATTATTGTGTACCTTGAGAATAACAATACGTAGTGTGTGGAGAATTTGCACCAGTAACCCTTATACTAATGTGCATAATCTAGCAAAATACAGACTGGGTTAGGATAGAGGGAGTAATACCTCCCATACATAGTAATACGTATCGGAGGTATATATAGTAATACGCATAGCATAGTAAAAAACAGATTGGATGGGAACAGTGGGCGTCGTACCTTGCATATAAACTGAAACAGTGTTGTTGTGAGAATAGCGGGCGTGTTTGAGTTAAAGGTTGGCAATACTTTTCTTCCACGTGTTTATTGTATTTTTTGCGGATGGGTGTAGGTAGCAAAGCGTACCAGGGATAACTAGTAACTAATATTCTTTATTTCTTCATTTTTTTTTTGTTAAAGAAAGCAGACACATTAAGTGATGGCGTCGCAAATCCATTAACATATTTTAAGGCTGTCATGCGTTACAAAGGGAAAAATGTTTGAAAAATTTTAAAAACGGTAATCTGAGAGCAGTTTAAGGATAAAATACGAGTTTGTTTATTGATCTTTTAAAACAAAAGTGATCATTCTAAGGAACACAAACTTGGAAACTATTGAGTACAAATAGATAATCCCACAAACTCATTTGCTTGATAAGAAAGTATGAATGAATTCCAGGTAACATGCAATCAGCAGACAACTTAAATGCTTTTAATGTTTTTCAAAGAATTTCCCTACATTTGTTTTCCTTAATAACTATTTCCACACAAATGTAAGCACATATGTATGTATGTGTGTATGTCTGAGTAGGATTAGTGCCTTAACTATTTACACGACAAATATTTGTGTTTTTAATAATAATTGTTTTAATCACGGCCACTTAACACTGCATTCAAAATGTATTGGGTTGTGCGGAAAGTAATTTCGTGTTTTCTATGAAAATGAAAGACGATTTCCTTATGATGAATAAATAATTTATTAAATTTTATATTATCTATTCTGGTTCAACACCTTTCGCCATCTGGCAAAAACTAGTCCAAGTGATATTTGACCACCACATTTGAAGTAAAATTTAGCAGTATATTCCAAAAAAGGCAGATTGATATTTACAAGACTTTTCTTAATTCCGGAGCATTACCTTTCAATTAAACATTATCCGATAAATATTACTGGACTTATGGCGAATTTTGAGTAACATAGTTTATTTTCGGCAGCCGATTAAATGCATGGATAATATAGAACGATCGGCGAAGGCAAGTGCATGAGTTGGATGAAGCTGAAGGCATCTCCGCGATTACTCATACTGGACCATAAGCTCAACTGTGAAAGCGATGGATTTCTTTGGGTGTACGCGCAATTCATATCGATTACCTTGAAATTGGTAAAACGATTACCATCGAAAAAATCGATGCCGGGATTTCAACGGATTTTTACGTTTTGAGGTCTCCTGAATCCTTTCTTACTATTTTCGCGACGATTTTTATGGATGAGTGGGTGTGTATGCTACTATTTTTGTGAACGCTCTGTAGGTCTTTCTGTTTGACAAATAAAATTTAAATTCAGTATGTGCCTTTGGTAATTAGAAATGAAGAGCTGTATAGTTTTTGGGCATAATCGGGAAGGGGTAGGGCTAGTTTATTTGACACCCCAAACCATGTATACCACTATTTTTGCGAACGCTCCACAGGTCATATGGGTTAACTTATCGAAATTAAATTTGGTATGTGCCTTTGGTATAAGGAGAGGAAGATCTGTATAGTTTTTGGGCATAATCTGTAAGGGAGAAAATGTAGTTCACTGACACCCCAAATCGAAAATAATTATTTTTTCGATTCGAATATATTGTGAACTTTTATTCTTTATGTAATAATTCCATACAAATATCTGTTTTCATGAAGTATGGTAAAGTTAAGTGTAGGCCACTCCAGATTTCCTTCATTAATATCGGCTTTTGTAGTATTTTGAGCTTCTACAATGGATAATTTTCTTGACGTTTAAGGAGAAAATCACAGTCACATCACATCAATGCGAAGACATAAATTAATTTTCATAAGAACATGACGAGTTTGAAACCTTGGCATTTCAAATGACATTGAACGGCCGAATTCGATAAATTTAATCTCTGAGACTTCTTGCTTGAACATCTTTTTTACCTTCTTGAAAGAGCAAAAAGTAAAATATCCCATTTTTATTACCCTATTTGAAGAGGTACCAACCAGACACTATTCCTAGAACTTTTTATAAGCAAGTCTTGCTATATCAACTGTCAAACTTTATAATACTTCTGTGGCTCAAATGTGAAGTTGACTGTGAAAAATTCAATTACGAAATTACTTTCCCAAAAACCCAATAGATAATTGGATTTTAATGCAAAGTCTTGCTGGCGTCTTTGATTAAATTAAGGCAATAAAAAGATAGTTCGTTCACTCGAAAAAGGAATGCATTTAGCATTCTATAGCCTTTTTTATGAAAAGATATTTGTTTAATTATTTATTTAACATAAGCAATTTAAAAGAGTTTTATTTTTTTCATAATAAAGAAATTTTCGTGCTTATTTCTTGATGCGTCCTATTAACCACTGCACGTATTTTCTTTGAACCTTGGTAGCCGGTTTATTTCAGACTTTTATCATTAAATTTTCTTTTTGTAACTATTTTGTGACTATCGGTCTTGATAAATAATTTTGGGGATTATATCCACTCGTATGTTAATATGTATTATTGCATAATTCTGAAGTACAAATTATAAGGACGGTGTGTAATCTGATGAAAATTTTTCGGTGAGAAATCGGATAAAGGTCTATATGCTGTGTTCGTTTTTTGGACAGTTGACATTTTATGATTTAATTTCACATACAAACTTTGAAAAAGGAATCATAAGAAAATAATTTTAAAATTTATATGCCAATTTATATATTATGTATATTATGAAAGTATTTAAATACGTTTGTGAAGTTTTTTTCAAACAAAATTTATCTTAGTGTAAACAGCTGTTCCATCGGTAAACTTATAAGCTATTTCTTAGTCCGTCCTTTTGTTGATATATGTTACTGTTTGTATGTGACGCAAGCTAACGAAAAGAACCTTATCTTGTCAGGGAAATTAAGTTTTCGATGCTTTTCGATAAAGTATAAAATTCTGGTCAGAACGCAAAAAATCATACAAAAATCTAAGAAATTGACGAAATTATGGCGGTTTAAGTTTTTAGTCAAAAGTATAGTTTTGAGATAAATCGAGATTGAACAACTAATTTGCTCAAGTTTTTAGTTGTTAAGACTGCCTAATTAAATATGTATGTTAAATATGAAATAAAATTTATTTGTAGTTCATCTTAAGATATCGTTTGGTGCGACAGAAAACATAAAATTTTATTTTGCCCCGTACTGAAAATTTCAACCTGGCAAAATAAGGTTTCTTTACCTTTATGTATTGATCTAATGTTGGACACCCTTCCTGCCTTTCTGCTTTCTGGTACCCCATTGGTAATTAACTTACATTCATTGTGTCTCACTGTCAACTCTCGACTGTATTTATTTCAAACTGTCGACCTTCTTCCTCACCATTTGTCTAAGGCTATGGTACCCTATAGCATCTATATTTAATATGTGTCTGCTCGTGGTCATAAGCCTAATGCTAGCTAGGGCTGGACAATCACACACAATATGTACTACCGTCTCAGCCTCTCCCAGATTTGTTTACCTTTATACTTGTGCATCTCTTTCGGTCGAGAATTAATTGTCGCATTCTTACGTTGCTGCTTGATTTTTTTTTAAATTGGAATTCGTAAAATTCACAGTAATGGAGAAGATAGTTAGACGTCTACCTTTACAGAGCTCCATATGCGCAGTTAAGTATATATTAAATCTGGAGGTTTCCAAAGTTCGCATACTAGCACCCCGGTTCCCTCATAAAGGGTTATGTCTTTTATATAAGAGCCAACCTCCTACCAGAGACAACACTAGAAGTCTGTTGCCGACCGCAACCACGGGAAGGTACAAATCGAACTTTTATCAGTACACCCAGCTTGTCTGCCAGCGGACGGCCGTTTTAAGTTCTTAGTGCACCTTATACGATTTTGTGATGAATATAACCGCGTTCATTTAAAATCTAACGCGCCAGCGGATTTGGATGCGTTTCGTGACTTTTTTAGGCAAAGCATCGACCAAGATGTACGTCTAATCCTGTAAATATCGAAGAACTCCGGCGAGTAAGGCTTAGAAAACCTCCTTTCTTTAGTATGAACTTACGATGACTTTCTAGCAATTTATAGGAATTTAATGACAAAATTACTTTTCTCAAAGGCCTTTTACTTAATTCACTCTGTGTGTTTTCAATAGTACAGCGTTTGCTTATGAAATTGATAAGTCAGAAAACATCTTTTATCGCTTAAAATTAGGTTTAGCTTAATTATTAAGAGTTTATGCAATAGTTTTGATATGATTGATAATATACTTAAAGGTTCATATGATTCCTTCTTCATGTGATCTTTTCCTACATAATTGTCATTGCAACTAAAGAAACCTGCGATAAACTGAATTAAAAATAACTGTTACGTAAAGCAGCTTCAAGCGCATCTTTTTTTTTATATTTTGGACCAGTACTCAGGGGATGACCCTTACTCATGCAATGCATTGTGCCAGAACTAGTAAATTTGGTTATGGAGTATAGAGGGAGTAGTGTTTGTGGACATTCGATTTGAATTTTCCCATATTATAATTGACAGGAAAGTCCTCTATAGGAAGATGATTCCACATACGAACTGCACGGCTAAAAAACGAATTTTCTCTGTAAGGCATAGTGCGATTTACTGGCCAACCGACCAAAATGAGATGAGCTCTTAATGAAAAACGTGCGGATATCGGGAACTAGTTCCATAATCTCATCAGAGCACATTCCGTTGTAGTAGCGATAAAACAGCGAAACACAACCCACATTGGGTCGATGTTCAAGAGTGTCAATAAAGTGGGATACCCTACTATCACCTATGAGCTTCTTCGCTCTCTCCTGCACGGGGTCGAGTAGCTCCAAAACAGACTTTGCAGAACCGACCCATTCCATTTTTGGCCGGATGTAGGTGGTATAAATAGTAAGGAGATCAGAAGGTGTGAAATGTGTTCTGTATAGATTTAAAGTTTATACCCATTCCGGTTCAAAGGCTGCATACGTAAATTTGTGTAATTTCGCAACACCCTTTAATTTTTATTTTTACTGTAGCGGCCATGCCAATACACTCTCTGTAAAAAGTCTATCTGTAATGGTTAATAAACATTAAATCACGTCAGAATCGGAGCACTCTTTATTTCTTAGTATTATTTGTATACCTGTTAATATAGCCAAAATAGTTTTAAGTACTCTAAGTAAATGCATATTATGGTCGTGTCTTGTAGCTGTCATCGCAAAACATATTCTGTGGTAAATTCAAGACTGCTTATAACGGTTCAAAAACTTTTCAATATACGAGAAAATCAGGTCACTATCATACAGTTTTAATTAATGTGTCAATTTTAAGTAAAAAAATAATGACATATACGTTATATCTTGCACCTATCGAAAGACCCTTTAATTTTTTGTATTTCTTTATACTACTTCTGTGAAAATTTCAAGAGACTACTTGTTATGGTTCTAGGTATAGAAGACGCTGTCAGACAGACAGACATTGTAGCGAAAACAATACGGTTAAGTCTTTACCCTTTGAATGTAAATATAATAGTACACTATATGTGCCCGCCACTTCGTGAGCGTCATTGCAATATTTTTTTCCATTTTGTCCTGAAAGCAATCCACACTAAAGCCCTTACTTTTTTTAGTGCCACCTTAAACTATGCTTCAGTTATGGTTATGGGCTTAGTGGTTAGAGCTTAATGGTTTATGTTAGCAGTTATGGTTTATGTATTAACTTTACTACTAAAATAACTGCGTTCTCCCTTTTCTCTTGGAAATAAGATATTTTAGCGGAAAAAAAGTATCCTATATTGGAATTAGGAACCTAAGGTACCTCTTCACAAAATTTTGTTAAAATCCATCCTGTAGTTGTTACGTGATGCAAATGCAAAATAAAAGCAGACAGGCGTACAGACAGATATACGGAAATGAGTTATTATTTTATTATATGTAAGGATTAATAATATAAAAATAAAAAATTAAAACGTATAATAATATTTGTATTACTAATAATATTTGTAACAATAAAAAATGTAGTATGTACTTGTTTGTTATATTAAAAATTTTATGTTGTTTATTTGTGAGAGCCATAGTTGAGGTTGTGTTGCGCACATGGACAGGTCAGGGATTGTTTGGCTCAGGGATGCCAACTTTTCAAAGACCAGCGCACAGTAAACTGTCTAGTGGAAAAAATTTATCAGTAAAATACATACAGGATGAAAGCTGAGACTCCCCCGATTCCAGAGGTGGTTTGGTTTTTCATGTGCGGTACACATATAGAAAGTTACACGGCTTTAAAGTCGAATTATTTTGATAATTTTTAAGTAACAAAAAATGGGGTTGGAAAAATAAATCTCAAAAATTAATTTTTCAATAAAAATGCATGTAAATTTATTTGTTTTATTCAGAAATGTAGCGGAAACAATGAAAAAATCCTAAAATTACATTAACATATAACAAAATTATAATAACAACCCCGTAAAAAAAAATAGGCACATCAAAAAACTACTTTTATGAATCAACAATGTTATTTTCTGTTATATATATTAAAATATGTATACAAATATTTAGGTGTTTTCTATGCCAACTTTTGAAATATAATGATTTAAAAAATCATCCATATTTGATATTTTTATTAAAATTATCAGTTTATATTTTTAATATTTGCACGAACGAATGCTTTAGAATGCCTTTAATTAAGAGAGAACAGACTTGAGCACACTCGAAAAAATAGCAGAGAAAATTGTAATGAAGATTTATTGAATAAACTTCTAATTTCTTCTGATCCATTAATTTCATCTAATATAAATACAAATAGAAGCAGCTCTTTCAACAATAATCAAGAAATTAGTAAATTGATAATAGTAAGTGAATCTATTAACACTGATTCAGACTCAGAAACTTTTTTTAGTGATTAAGAAATTGTTTACAATTGTTATGTTATTTGAATTTGTTTGTAATTTTATTATTAATCTTTATATAAATATGTTTTTTATCCTAAAAAATAATTTAATTTTAAAATATTTAGTGTTGTCAATTTGGTAACCCTATTCATATAATGTTATTTGAATACCAATGGTTATGAGAATTTTCAAAACTTTAAAAAATAAAAATATTAAAATGTTTAAAATAATGTTATATTCAAAAAAGGTATACAGCAACCCAAGATAATTAGAGATTGGTTATATTTTATAAAAAACTATTCAAAAAATAATAATTACTGAAATGGGGGAATTTTGGGTATTTAATTGTCTCCGAACCGGACAAATAAAAGGATTCCTAAAAATATTAAATTATTTTTAAAATAGTAGGCCAAGAGAGATATGTGCCAAAAATTTAACTAAGCTACCATTAAGAGATATGTGCCAAAAATTTAATTAAGCTACCATAACTCCTTCGATTTTTTTCCAGTCTTACTATGGGGACCGTTCACTGTGCAGCGGTCAAAAAGAGCTAACTTGAAAACAAGACGATTTTTTCTTTTTTAAGTCTATTTTATTGATGTAATTGTACTTTAAGGGAACATTTTTTACAGTTTTTTTTACAGTTACAAAAAATCACTTAGGTTTAAAAAAAATTTACAAATATTTTCAAGGGTACATATTTCAATTATAATCACCACTGTTCTTTAAACCGAATCCGATTATTTTCGATTATGACACTAGTTCACTTTTCTTAGTGCTCTATAAATAGAAATCCATTATTACTTTATTTCGATTAACTTTTAAGTGTCAAAAGTATATCGAGTAGAATTTTCATTTGTTTCATTAAATATTTACATATTTAATATTACTTTTGAATTATGTATATACACTACTTTACAGCAAAAAGGTTTTGTAATTAAGGGATGCTGATTACGAAAAAAAATTTTCATTTCATTGATGTTTCACAATGTAATATTTCCTGACAAAAAAAAATAAAAATAGTCTAATAAAAAAGAAGACACTGTACTCACATAACAAGAATATAAAATATGTACATATATATGTATGTATATAAATAAAGGATTCTATAGAAAAAAAAATTAATGCTACTGTTTTCTTTTTTATTAGAGCATTTTTATACGATATCGGCCCATTGTGTATGAAAATTATAAAACAGCTTCTGAAATATCACAAATTATTGAAAATAAACAGTAATTTTCAAAAAAGAGTCAAATTATTATTTTCTTCTTCTGGCCATATATTTGGTTTTATATTGATGCGTGTTTCATTTGAATTTAATTTTCCAAATACGCGTGGTAGTAAATCATGACTTGAACAGCACAAGCCAACTACTAAGCCATATTTTATATGCATATATAAGAGATTGACAAACAAATATGAAATAATAAAGGGTAAAAGGCTTTTTGATATATTGATGGGGTAATACTCTAAAAACGGCTAATTTTTCAAAAAAATCAATATTTATCTCTCGATTTGCTTATGCCACCAACAGTGATCGGATAGACGCTTATATTAAAACAAAGTTAGAAAGCAGTGCTGTCATAAAAGTCAAAAAATGTTCATATTCTCAACCTAGAGAAATTACATCATTTAAAGTAACGGTATCAGCTGATATCTATGATCGAATAAATAACTCAGACTTTTGGCCCAGAAATACTTTGGTTCGTGAATACATATTTAAAGAATATTCTCAACGTAATAATATAGCCCCATTACCATCAATTGTTAAAGTTAATCCAAAAAACTAATTAAGCCTGTCATTTTTACCTATCAGAACGTACGGGGATTAAATACCAAACTGTCGAATTTATTAACCGACATCAAAAAAAGAAGGAGGTTATCAATTCGTTTGAATGTTGCTTTTTTTATGTTTGTGCCCGCAGAACTCAGTCATTTCCGAACTGATTTTTAAAATTTTTTCTTTATTAGAAAGGAAATGCTTACAGATTGGTCCCATTTTAAAAGAAGTTCAGAATTTTTAAAATTAAAGGGTGTCCCCATACAACATACGTGTTTTTTACGTGTATTATAAACCGTAAAGGGCACCCTTTTAAAATTTTAAAAAACTGCTTATTACTATAGCTGCCAATAACAGAAATTAATAAAAAAAATTAACTTAAAAATTAAAGGGTGTCCCCATATGTGACGTCAATTTAAATATATGAATCATTTGAACCATTGTAGACAATCACTTGAAAATTGGACAGAATGTTCAATATTTATAATCAGAAATTAAATATTTATAATTAGAAGTTAAAGGGTGTCCCAATAGTTGATGTAATTTGATGTATATTGCAAAACTTTTGAACCGTAACAGAGAGACGGTTGAAATATTCAAAGAACCTGTATATCTAAGTCCTTTATAACATCAAGTATATAATTTAAATTTGGAAACTAAAGGGTGTCCCCATAATTGATATAATTTTACCTATCTAGCCCTATCTTTTGAACCGTTATAGACAAACACTTGAAAATTAGACAAAATCTCCACTACTATGTCCCGTACAATAACATTTATAAATATTTAAAATTTTAAAGGGTGTCCCAATAGTTGATGTAAATTGATGCATATGACCAAACTTTTGAGCCGTTTTAGACAGACATTAGAAATTTACAAAGAATCTGTCCTTTAAAATAAGTGTTTAATTTAAAATTGCATATTAAAGGGTGTCCCCTAGGTGATATTGTTTAAGCTATATGGCCATATCTTTGGAACCGTTACTTTTTATTACTGTGTTAGTAATAATAAGTGTAAAAAAATAAAAAGTGTCCTCATATCTGACGTAATTTGTCGTATATGGCTTTATCTGCTTAACCGTATCGGATAGACATGAATGTACAGAACGTATATTACTATGTCCGTTAGAGCAACAAGTATAAAAGTGTTTGATTTGAGTACTATTTCTTACACATTACTTTCTTTTAAATTTTTAGTTCAGAATTGATGCACATATATTTTTTTTTGTAGTCGGTTTTTTTTGGAAGAATTATATGTTGAAAGTTTTAATTTTGATCATCATGTAATTGCCTTCACCGAAACTTGGCTAAAAAACAACGTCTTCGATTCTAAAACAACTATCACATATACAGACGTGATAGAGGTGATAATAATTATGGTGTTTGAGTATTGATAGCTGTATCTAACATGTTTTATTCTGAACTTGTATTATCATCCGATAATATATAAATAATATGCGTTCAAATCAAAATACGTAATCGAACAATTTTCTTAACGTGTTCCTACATTCCTCCCAAATCAGAGCAATCTATATATGTACATTAGTCACCTTCATAGTATACAATCTTTTTTACTAAAAGCTGACACGACAGATTCAATATTTGTTCTTGGCGATTTTAACTTACCATCCGTTATATGGAATCAGCAACCTGATGTTTCTCACTTGATTCCAGTAAAAACGAATATCTGGTCTGATGAAATTTTGAATAGTCTTTCTCTTCTCTGTCTATTCCAAATGAATAGTATATACACATTGTATTTCTATCCATTCTAAATTGTTGGACTTAGTTTTTACTAATGATCCATTGGAATGTTCCGTAACCAGATCAACACCTATTAGTAAGCCTGAAGACATTTACCATCCAACTCTTGAAATAACGTGTTATAATCAAATCAGTAATGAATCAGATGGTGACGCTGTCAATAAAGTCGTATATTGCTATAAAGATGCTAATTATAGCATGTTAAATAGTATCTTACTAAATACAAACTGGGACGAAGAGCAACCTGAAGAGATTCAAGTGTTGCCACTTCATCCAGAAAAAACAACGGTTTGGTGTAGTTTGTGGGCCGGTGGAATCATCGGTCCATATTTCTTTATGAAATGATGATAGCCGACTATTTGATGCCTGAAATTGATCGTGTGATATCACACCGTTGGACTTTTTCCTGTGGGGATATGTAAAGTCTAAAGCTTATGCGGACGAACCCGCTTCGATTCCGGCCTTGGAGGAAAACATCGCGCGTGTCATTTGCCAGTTACCAGTCAAAATGCTCGAACGAGTCATCGAACATTGGACTCAACGGATGGACCATCTGCGATGCACAGTGGCGCCCTTTCTTAAAATCCGTGACAAAAATACAAAATTTCATGACAAAATTTTGTGAAATGAATGAAAACATCGTAAAAAGAACTTCTTACTGATTACAATTCAAAAACGTTTTCATTAATTGCAAAAAAATTATAGTTTGTGGAGCTGCTTAAAGTCGACAATTTTTTAGATAGCAAAAAAAAAGGGTGATCTTGAAAAAATAAATGCATTTTAGAATTAAAGTGTCAGAAACATAGCCGTTTGATTACAACTTTTTTGGTATTTTTTTTAAGGTATTTTTGTTTTTTATTAAAAAAAAAATAGTGAAATGTTTAGCAGATGCCCTACTTTTTCGGCAGGAGCCGCTTTTTAGACACCCTATATTTAGGTCATTTTTACAAATAAAATAGAGCATATATAAAAATGGTCCCGCCCATATTTTCTGAGCTTATTTGTTACATAATACTTTAAATAATTTTACTACGTTTGGCCGCCGTAAGTTGCCGCTGTAGGTGAAATAAGAAGAAAACTGTTACAACCTCATAGCGAAAAGGAGAAAAATTTTTTTTCTCATTTTTAAAGTATGTAACAAAGATGTGTGCAAAATGTGAAAAGAAATAAAAAAGGGTTTCCAAATTTTTTTACTGCAGCAATTTTAGTGTAAAATAAAGTTGTTTGTTGCATCTTTAAGTTTGTAAAAGATAAAGATAAATCAAGGTCCGACATTACAAAAGCTGTGGTGCTTGCAAGCCCAGTTCGACTGCAGAGAATCAAAGGCAGTGTTCCTACTCCACCAAATGCTTTACTCACAAAGTGTAATATAGAAGAAGCCTTAGCGTTGTTTATGGAATTGGAATTGTCAAAGGAAAAATATTCTATTTTACGAAGCTCTTTAAAGAATCATAATGTGAATATTCTGCCTGGATACAAAAAGATTACATCTGCCAAAAAAGAAGCAGTACCACCTAATGTAAAGGTTACTGAAGTATCGGTAGAGGTAAAACTGCAAGACTTAATGGATAATACAGCCAAACGCCGTATTCAAAGTTTGCCTGAAGAGGAAGCAGTATCACTTCCAGATAGGCTTACATTGATAAATAAGTGGGGATGTGATGGATCATCCGGTCAAAGTGCTTACAAACAAACAATATCGACAAATGACACAACTATTACAGATGCAAATATGTTTATGGCTTCAGTAGTTCCTTTATTTTTTCAATATGCAAAGGAGTCTTCAGAAATAATCAAATCTACAGTAAACGATATAAAAAAGCAAATTTCGGAACTAAAGCCTTCTGTTATTGAAATAAAGAATGGAAAAAGTGTTTCGATTGATTATGAATTTTTTCTTACAATGTTTGATAGCAAAGTCTTAAATATAATAACAGATACCTGGTCAACTTTAAAGTGTTCAATTTGCAAAAAGTTACAGAAAGAATTTCAAAATTTTTATGACTCAAGAGATGAGCAAAATTATGAATATGGAATTTCTCCATTACATTCCAGAATTAGGTGCATGCAGTTTATTTTATAAATAGCGCATGAAGGTGCATGTTTTGATATGAACGCAACACAAAAAGAAAAACTATCTGCTCGAAAAATATATAGCTCCGATATGTTAAGTCTATTAGATAACGCTCCCAATATTAATGACAATTTCAAAGAGAACTAACTAATAAAAACTAAAAAAAAATATTTTTGCTAAATAAAATATATATCTATAGCATAAATATATTAATATTAAAAATAATTTAAAAATGTTTTACTGTAATAGAAATAAAAAAAAATTGAATATTGGTTTAACATGTTATATTAGAGTGTTTTTTTCTAAACTTCCAGATTTGAACAATGTGTATTGCAAAGCGCACCGGGTTAAACTAGTTACTTAATATAAATTTACTTAGATTTAAATATTAAATGTATATAAAAATGTGTATTTGCAATACAAATAAAAAACTTATATTAAAAAAACATGTTAACATTTAACTGGAATAATTATCCTATTATAACCGCAATTTTTGGAGCACCCTGTACCTCTAGCTGTATTTTGTAAACATTATTTTGAATCCTAAAGTGTCCTCTGTCAATATCTTTTTAAATCTTTAAAATATCTTAATTATTTCAAAAATTATGGTTTTTGCAACGAAAAAAGTCAAAAGGCGCCACTGTGCGACGTAGCAACGGCTAACATTTGATAGACATAATCTTCAAAAAATAAATTCCAAAGAATGTTCTTTCAAATGATTATAAATATTCTTTCATTTTATTCTATTCCATTAAATTTGAATTGTGTGTTTTTTTTTTTTTTTCTTAAAAAAAGTAGGAAACCTCGAAATGGATCACCCCTTACAATAACTATTTAAACAAAATGAAATTAAATTTTAAACTTAATCTCAAATAGTTTTATCAATTTCTAAATTCTAAAAGAAGATCAAAGGAATTTCCACCACTTATGAAATTATACAATTCCGAATCAGGAGGTAATGCTGCCATTAGTAATTTATTTGCTGATTTTTTTGCCTCAACATATTATGATGCTGAGTACTGCAACACCCGTGAGTATCCATATCCACTGTTTGTCCATCAATCAATTTCGTTTCCGCCTATTTGTACTGTTTTGCGTGGTGTAAAAATGTTAAAAGCTTCTGTAAATCATGGACCTGATGGTATTCGTAGCTGTATATTAATTAATGGTGCTAAAATTTATTGGCAACTTTATACAATATTTCCCTAAAACATGGTTATTTTCCTAAATTTTGGAGAGAATCATACATAATTCCACTTTTCAAAGCTGGTAGCAAATCCGATATTTCAAATTACAGAGGAATTGCAAAGCTAATCATAATACCAAAGCTATTCGAAAAACTCGTATTGCATTATTTATGCCATCACACATCCTCAGTTTTGACACCTCATGAACATGGTTTCCGTAAAAACTGTTTAACTATTACCATTTTACTACAATAATTAATCAGGGTTTCGTCAAATGTGAGCAAACTGATGCTGTTTACACTGACTTTAGTAAAGCCTTCGACAAAATCAATCATAAACTGCTTTTGCATAAATTGAGCTTGCTGGGATTCACTACGAATGCCCTTAAATGGATTTCATCATACTTGTGTGAGCGAAAACAACGGGTGCTATTTAAAAACACCTCGAAAGATATGTCAGTTTTATCTGGAGTACTCCAAGGCAGTCATCTTGGGGCAATTTTTTTTTTTTGCCTTTTTATTAATGATCTCCCAAATGTGATCCGATTCTCCAACATATTGATGTACGCAGATAATGTCAAAATTTTCTTCAGCTACACTAATTTATCAAATCAGTAATTTTTTGATGGATACCAAATTAACTTTCATATCTCATATTTATTAAAAGGTGGGCTAAAGAATTCAGTGATCCGTACAAAACAAAACAGACTTCACTTGTGAGATCAATTTTAGAATATGGTTCAATAATATGGGACCCACAATATAATGTGCACAGCAATCATATTGAATCAGTTCAGAAGGAATTTATAATTTTCTGTTTAAGAGGTTTGACATGGCAATCTGGAGTACCTCTTCCACCTTATTCTTGCAGACTAAAATTAACCAGATTGCCAACGCTGAAAAGCCGCAGAACAATGCTTAATGTATCTTTTGCAATCAATTTAATTAACGGAAAAATTGTAGCCAAATTTCTGATTTCTAATATATTTTTCAATGTTTCGCGTCGTTTAACTCAAAGCTATCAGACACTGTATTTAAAGTTCTTTCACAATAATTATTCAAACGTAGATCCAATTAGAAGAATTTGTAAAGATTTTAATAGTTGATATCATTTTATTGATTATTCATTATCGCTAATGTTGTGAAACGAGTTATAATTGTTTATTTGAACAATTAATTTATATCAAATAATCTTACTATAACACATGTTATAGTAAGGATTTTATCTATAGACTAATAAATAAATAAATAAATAAAAAATTTTTTGGCACGTCTTCATTTATAGCTTTTACGAATGAAAATATATACATACATTTATACGAATAAACTCAATATTACTGAGGTAATACCCTAAAAACGGCTAATTTTTCAAAAGTGACAACCATACAGTTCGATTTTTTGGGCATTTATGTATTAAAGTGCGTTTTTGCTTTTTTGTCATCACTTCATTTACAACATTTTTTATTTAATTTATTACTTTATAAAATGTATAGTGTATGATGCGAACAAATTTGACTTGATTTTTTTATTATTTATTTATTGTATCTTCAATATTTTTGAACTAACAATAATTACTCATATCTTAATTCTAAAATAAAAAATAAATATATTTAGTAAGTCCAGCCAGTGCTAGACAAAAAATAATGTATGTTCCACGATTGTTGAAATCATTTACGGGTCATCCCTCTATTGTACCGCCAAGAAAAGCAGTATCTCCTCTTTTTAGTCGAATGTAACCAGGAGCATTAAGAATGTTACGCGGCAATGGATTTGGATGAGTTTCAAGCTTTTTCAAATACATTACTGCATGTTTCGCTATTTCTGATTTAACTGTTGGCACGATTCGATTTTTGTGGATATTATAGTTTTTGATATACCAGGGAGCAACTGTGATCATTCGTAGAATCTTATTTTGGCGCCTTTGAATTTTTTCAACATTACTAGCTGAGGCAAAAAACACCTCTTAGCTAATGTTTTTACAAATTTATATGTATGAATATGGCCTTACCTTTTGAACCGTTAGAGCCGTTTGAAATTTACACAGAGTGTAAACAGAGTGTTTTAATAAGTAGAATATACATACATACATACATACATACATACATACATACATACATACATACATACATACATACATACATACAGACATACATACATACATACATACATACATACATACATACATACATACATACATACATACATACATACATACATACATACATACATACATACATACATACATACATACATACATACATACATACATACATACATACATACATACATACATACATACATACATACATACATACATACATACATACATGCATACATATGTGTAAAAAGTAAAGAGTTTATCCATAGCTGATGTAAAATGATGAATACGGTCCTATATTATTACCCTTCTTAGCATGAATTTTTTTTGTTTTGTGAAATTAATTTCTGTCAAGCTTTTCGTACTCTAGATTAAAGGAAAAATTTAAAAAAAAAATTTATATCAAATATTAGAAAGAATATTTAAAAGAACTATAATGGAAGTATCCATTACCATGCAAACTAGCATGTTCAGCTCTATACTAAATAAATAAAAAAACAATTAATAATGCAATTTCTAACGATAATTCAAAAACATTTATTATTCATAAAATAACTCCAAACTAACTGCACGATATTGTGAAATATCCCTTGAATATTGAAGAAAATGCACAGTGGCCAATTCAAGATTGCTAACTAATAGTACAGTTGGTTTTTTTCAACAGCTACATTCCACTATATGCATTATCATTGCAAACAGTTGCCAGCAACAAAATTTTTTTTTTTTATTTTCATGCTGCTAATTACTGGATAGAAAGATCGCTTTTAATTATGAATTCCACCAAACTCGACTATGTTCCGCTTCACAGTATTATTTTTTGATGCTATAGATTTCATAAATTCAAATAGAGCATGTTGCAAACATCTATTGTTGTTTAGTTATGTTGAATCAATTTAATTCTCATAAAATATATTATAAATAAGAACACGGTAAAAATACCTTGAGGCTGGGTATGTTCGGGACCCCATTTATTATAATAATCACTATTTTTAATTGTTTTAAATATAAATAGTACCTTTCTCGTATTCACTAATCATTTTAAATAAAAAACTAACCGCTGTATTTACAGTGAAAAGTGGTTCACTGTCTATGTACTCAACATATCCAGTGCATTACTAAAATACCGATTAAGCTTATGCACTCGATATGTTCAAGTTTATTCATAATACGTTTTAAACCGCTGCCTAATACCCTGTTCACACATGTTTTCTTAGTTGAGACAATTTAATCTTTATTGAGCAATTTAATTTAGTGTTCACACATGCTCAATTAAGCTTATTCAATTAGTATTTGACAGTTGAAAAAACAATTTTTTATAATCGTATAAGGAAAGCTACTACCTAATATTATTGTTACATGCAGAGAAATCAATTTTTCTCACTGAACATAATTTACAATAAACATACAGCAGGGTTACATTTCGCTTTGATTCAATTAGTGACGCAATTATGTCCTAATTTCTCAATTTAGTATTTGAGTTGTCGTAAGGTAAATTGAGCTCAATTAAGCACTTAATTACGTAAATTCTCTAATTGCGCAACATGAACATGGTGTAAGAAAAAATATTTACCATCCCTGTCTTATAAAAATTATCTTTGAAATTGTGTAGGTATCCTACGTTCCAAATCAACTGTGTTTTTGACATACATATGTACATAAGAAAATAAAATATAATTTGTGTAACGAGTACGAAATATTTAAATAGGATAAATGGAAAAAAGGAGCTATGAACTGGGATCAAGATGAAATTAATAAAAATAATTAAATAAAAGCTAAAAATTCAATTATTTTCAAAATATGTTATCACAGCTAGTATTGGACAGGTTGGAAATAATTGAAAATGCCAATATTGATTATAATACCAAAAAAAAAGAAAAAAGACGCCTGGAACAGTGTGCACTCACTTTTAATTCATGGTTATAGGTTGAAAGAACCATTGAACAAATGGAGGCACACTGACAATTAAATCTATAGCCAAAAATAAAAAGTTTCTCAACTTACAAGAAAAGTGCGATAGGCCCACCACCTGAATCTCTTAATAAAGTGGAAGAAGAGCTAGTATCACGCCTTCCAAAGTATTTCGAACATGACTTCAATGAGTTTGAGTAATGCAATATGTAATGGAAAAGCTGAGGAACTCGATTCTAGTCTTAGTAAGACCGCAAAATGAGACGAAAACGTTCCTAATTATTAAGTTCTTCATGAAAAAGAAAAAACACCTCGTAAACGGAAAAAGCCTCTTGAAGAAGACGAAAGTTCAAAACGAATTAAGCTTCTGGAGCTTAGTGCTCTTGAAAAGGCAACTAAGATAGCACAGAACAAAACTCTATTTGAAGCGAAGAATCGAGATATTGAAAAAAAATTAAATGCTGCCCCTTCAAATAACACACAGAGTTACGGGTATCTCAAACAAAGAAAGAAGATAGCTTAAAAATTGAAAAATTAAAGCTGGAACTGGAAGGATTGAAAAAACGAGGCTTTTTCAATTAGTACTGATATATTTTATTTTAAATCAAATACTAATTTATTAAAATAAATTAAAATATTTAAAATTTTTTTCAGTTTTTTTATTTATGTACATACATACATAGCAAATATCTTGAATTAAAATATTCAACTATAATTTGATAAAATATAATTTGATCGTGTTATTCTGGAAAACAATTTTGATTAATTTCGTTTGTTGAGGTTTGTATATCTAAATTTCCTAAACTGCAAACTAAAAGATCGTTAAAACAAGGAAATTATAGTTAGTTATATTTTTTTTACCGAAGACATTTTCCTTAAACAAAATTGATAAATTGAGAGAACAGCTAACGCCACAATAGTTGCCTTTTTCACAGTGGGGCAGAATCAAATTATTTTGGAAATAACCTATTCATTTACAAACGGCTAGGCCGATTGATCAAAAATTTGACATGACCCTCCTCTGTTATGGTCATGTCAAATTTTTATGTGAACTTAAGGGGTGGCGCTATGTGGTCTTAAAGTTGAGAACCACGCACCTGAAAATTATTTTACAGCTTGCCATTTCTTCAGTTTTATTCTGATTTTTTAAAATATGCATGATCTTAAAGGTCTTGTCAATACCTAAAAAATGGTATCTAAATTTGAAAATAATAATTTAAAATGATTGAGTTACAAACATTTTAAGAAATAAAATTTTTGATTTTATATTTAGTATAGTACCCACCTTTAAAACTTAAGTTCAGATACTCCTTGGTTATAGTCATGTAAAATTTTGGATCAATCGGCCTAGCCGTTTATAAATTACTAGTTTATTACCAAAAGATTTTGATTCTGCCCCACTGGTCACTGGGCAGTTATAACAACAGCAGTAATTTTATTGGTACCAGTATTATGAAACAGATAATCGATTTGGATTTTGATATGAGCTGTTATGACAAGACGATTTATAATTGACTTCTGCAACATACGTTACGAGCGATTTGTTTTTCTGTTTGTCATGCGGATGTTTTCGCTTTATGTGAGACTTAGGTATCTGAATATGCTGATTTACAGGATTTTCACTTACCAGGGTATCAACTTATATCACTTTTTAACCGACTTCAAAAAAAGAAGGAGGTTATCAATTCGTCTGTGTGTTGCTTCTTATTTTTTTTTTTTTGTTTGTATGTTTGTGCCTTCAGAACTCGGTCATTTCTGAACCGATTTTAAAAATTTTTGCACTATTAGAAAGGTTATGGCTAAAAATTAAAGGGTGTCCCCATACAACATACATGTTTTATACGTGTATTATGAACTTTATAGGTCACCAATTTAAAATTAAAAAAGTGCCTATCACTGTAGCTCTCAATAACAAGAAGTAATTAAAAAATAAAATAAAAATTAAAGGGTAACCCCATAGGTGACTTAATTTCACCTTTATTCTTCTATCTTTTGAACCGTTATAGGCAAACACTTGAAAGTTGCACAGAATGTTCGTTACTATGTCTGTTATAATAAGTATAAATATTTAAAATTAGAAATTAAAGGGTGTCCCATTAGTTGGTTTATTTTGATATATATATGGCCAAACTTTTGAACCGTTATAGACAGACAGTTGAAATTTACAAAGAACTAAGTCCTTTAAAATAACAAGTGTAAAATATGAATTTGGAAATTAAAGGGTGTCCCAATAGTTAATGTAAAAGTAATATATATGGCCGAACTTTTCAACTGTTATAGATAGACAGTTGAAATTTACAAAGAACCTATATTTCTTAGTCCGCTATTACAAGAAGTATAAAATTTGTATCTATAAATTAAAGGGTGTCCCCATTATTGATGCAATTTGACCATTATGTCCTCATCTGTGGAAGCGTTATAGACAAACACTTGAAAAATAGACAGAATGTTCACTACTATGTCTGGTATAACAACAAGTATAAATATTTAAAATTGGAAATTAAAGGGTGTCCCTTTAAGGGCGTCTGGGGCTTGCTTCCACTATTTTTTAATGATAGCAATTTTACTCTTTTTAGTTTTCGATGTTTGAATTTGATACAGAAATGAATCCTTTATGATGCTACAAGAAACTTCTTCATTTATATGTTTAAGCTTGCGTCTTCGTGATCTTTCACTACAATTATCAATTGGCTTTGCTGGTCGACCACCTTTTCCAGTTTCCGTGGTAGTTACTGATGGCTTTTTAAAAATAAGTTTATTTCTTAGCCATTCTTGGTTGCGTGAGTAAAACAATTTATTGTTTCTGGAACATTGATTGTACCGTTTTCTTATAGTATTTAAAAAGTTTTTTATTTTTAAGTTATGAATTTTAATTTCTTTTTTGTCGCATATTTTGAAGAATGGATTATTCATTATATGTAAAATAATGTCGTTTTCATCTTTCCGTTCAAAATATATATCAGATAGAACACTATAACTGAATTTAGCCATTGTTTAAACAATAATGAAGAAAAAAAAATGAATGCATGGATTAATATACTATTGCTCGAAGTTACAACATGATCTTTTTTACCTCTTTGAAACATAATATAACAGGTACTTGGTTTTACCACTTATTTCCATTTATTTTCAATTTCAGGTATTTAAGTTGTGTAATATTAGATGGCAATAAAATCATTTTTTACCTTTTCCAAATGAATTGCTAGATACCACATAATTTGAGAGTTAACAAGTACTGGTAATAATATAACAGGTACTTGGTTTTACCAGTTATTTCCATTGGTTTTAAATTTATTTGCAATTTTCAGGTATTTAAATTATGTAATATTAGATGGCAATAAAATCATTTTTTACCTTTTCCAAATGAATTGCCAGATACCACATAATTTGAGAGTTCTATTGTCATTTTTGTCAAAATTTTGATACACCCTTCTATGTGGACTAGGTCCAAATATGGGCCAACTTCTCCTAATTTCAACAAAATTATTTTTTGGGTCAATAAGAACTCTTGTACAAAATTTCATCAAAATATATGCACAATAGCCACTTTCACATACAAATAACTTCTCAAAAAATATGACGTGCATTTGTACCGAATATCTTACCTTGGGTCAGAAAAATTGCTGTAGCTCAAAAAGTGCAGTCCCGATGCATGGACATGTATATATAGGAATGCAGGGGAGAGTTAGGACTACAAAATAGTAAATTTGTGTTATGACTCAGCTTGATTCACAGGAGTTGTGCTCTATGAAGTAGGAAATTTCCGAGAAATTTGACCTTTTTTAAAAAAAATATTTAAATTGTTCTGAAAACAGTAGAGCTTTAATTTTTTTTTACCAGTAATAGGAAATAAGTAAAGTTACAAAATTTATTTCGTCCAAAAATCAAAAAACAAAAAAGTTATGATCATTTAAACTTTAAAAATTAACTAAAAATATCATAAATTTACTAAATTCTGAAAAAGCCCATTTTGGACCACCCTGTATATGGACACAAAGTTAAAATTTAAAAAGAATCTGTATGACAAAGTCCTCTTTAAAAAGTATTTATATTAAAATTTGAATTTAAAGGGTGTCCCAATAGGTGACGTCATTTGATACATATGACCCTATCTTTTAAACAGTTATTGATAAACACTTAACAATTAGACAGAATGTCCATTACTATATCTGTTATAATAAGTATAAATATTTAAAATTATAAATTACAGGGTGTCGCAATAGTTTATGTAATTTGATGTATATGACCAAACTTTTAAACCGTTACAGACAGACGGTTGAAATTTACAATAAACCTGTATTGCTACGACCGCTATAACTAGTATAAAATTTGAATTCGTAAATTACAGGGTGTCGCAATAGTTACCATCTTAAAGAAACATGATTTTAAGTTTGTCTGTTTTGAAGTCGGTTTTTTTTGCAAGAATTATTAGTTTCAATATGGGTCTTGTGTTGTTCATACGCAATGAAGTTGCTGGTACCAGTGTCAGCAACACTGATCCTGAATTTAGCTATCTATGATTCAAATTCAAGATCAAGCCGTACTATTTGCATTTCGGGTTTCTTTACTGAAGGAAGGGACAAAACTTTATCCGGCTTCGATTTCCTTTCCGATTCAATATCGAAGATTCTTGATAGTTATCCGAACAGTGAAATTATTGTTGCTGGTGACTTCAATGTTCACAACTCATCGTGGCTTCGCCATTCGAGCCATACAACTCTAGAAGTCTAATATGTTTTTTAATTTATGAGTTATGATCCCTTGCACGGCTATCAGATTTAACGATTTCTGTACAAAAAATAGCCAATTTCCGATTTGACGATTTTATACAATGCCAAAATAAAATACAAAGTGTTTGGTATTGTTAAAAGAAGAGTTTGGCATTGTGTTCCTTATGCAAATATCTAAAATTGTCCTCTTCAGTAGAAACATTAATTAAACGACATTAAAATAATGTTGCAATCAAAGTCAAAAAGACGCAAATGTTAAAGGAGCTTGTTATGTCCTTTTTAAAATCATGTGTACGATTGTTTAAAAATTTTTTTTCCGCTTGTCTTCCGGTCATGAGCGTATAGATAACACTCCAAAACATATTATCATGTCCTTTAAACTGAACGGCTATATAGCCAGTAATTTGCAACAAAACCAACAAAATCAATAATACTGGGTTTATTTAGGAATGAATATATACTAGAAAATCATTAAAAAAAATAACGATTGTTAAGAAAGTAAGATAATGACTAATTGTCTTAGTATATATGTGAAGTTGTCTAGCCAAATTATAAGAAGATTTGATTTTAAATGTGTTTTAAAATATTTAAATTCTTTAATCCTCTGTATTAAAATAATAAAATTAAAAAATAAATAAACATTTATCACCTAATTTGTAATATGAAGTTTTATTGCTACTTAGACAGTACTAACACAAACTGAAGCCTGATTTCAAAAATTAATAAAATATTTAGACTAATAATTTAAATATTCTTAATATCAGTAATAAAATTAATTAACTTTTTGATATGAAATTTTAATAATTTCCTCAGTTTAAAGTTTTAGTTCCGACTTTCAAAATAACATTTTTGGATTTTAAATCAGTGTATGCAATTGACGAAACAAAATAACGAGATATTTTTTCGCTAAAAGTTATTCTATTTATTACAAAATTGTTCTATTCGTCTACCAAGTTAAACTTATATTCTAAATTCTTCAGAAAATTTTTTGATTGAAGGTATTATTTATGCAATTTTTATTATATTGTAAAGAAAACCTAACTGAAAAAAATTTAATTGCTAAATTTAAAAAAAAAACGTACATGTGTTCTAAATGTAGTTTTTTATATTTTTATAAACATTTATGAATGTATATATGATATATGAGTTTCTCTTACTCCCATTGGAGCATAGGACGCTTAATTTATATTATAAGCTAGCTTTAAACGGTACTTCTTATATCGTCATTATCGTCAAAATAGCTTATTGAAATCGTTATAAAAACGTCAAACTAAAAAAACGCTTTTTAACCAATAAAACATTCTATTAAAGGCTAAACATAGCAAAATAAAGTCTTAAATCAACAAATCTTACAGCATTATTATAAATACAGAGATCAAACACTTTAATTAGAATTCACATCAAAACCACATGTAAATAGAATGCACACTTTTCTATACTTTTAAAATAAATAAATAAATAAACTCCTCGTTTAGTTTGTTTAACTTTAAATAATCTTTTGTATATATAATATTGTTTCCAAAGACAACTTATTTAATGAATTTCTTAATGACTAATATTTTTTTCTAATTTGGAGAAGAATGTGGTAAAACAAGGATTTTTATAATAAATTAAGTCAAAAACAAAAAACGTATGTTTTGACCGTGACAACATAAATAACAATGTAAAACATTTTTTCGGTGTAAAATATATACCTGGTCTCACTGATACAAAAAACATAAGAAAAACAATAAACAAAAATGACATAATATTTGCTTACAAACCAAACATTAAGAGGAATATTCACAAGCACAAAAACACCAATACCTAAATTACAACAAAACAACGTTGTTTATGAAATTGCATGCAAAGGTAATGAAAACAACAACTGCAACTTAATTTATATTGGTACGACTAAAAGAAATTTGGAAACAAGAATGAGCGAACACAAGGCTGATATCAACAAAAGTAAAGAGAACACTGCATTATCACAACACGCAATAGAATCAAATCACAAACCTGACTTTGACAACATAAAAATACTAGATAAAGTAAACAATGAGAGAAAGCGGTTCATAACAGAAAGCTTAAGAATTCAACAAAAAATACACAAAACAATAAACAAAAAAGAAGACGTTGACAATTTAAGCGCCAGTTACAGGGTTGTAATAGAAAATAGCCATTTAAAATAAAATGTCTGTTTCTTTATGTTTGTGGTTATATATGTATATGTGTAGTTATGTTTATTTAATTCAAAAATTATAAATGTTATAAGCAAAATATTGTATTACTGTAAGTAATTAGTGCTTAATAATTCTGTTGTTTATTTGTTAACTATAATGATGTTTTTATATTTTATGTAAATAGACGAATCCCTTGATAAAGTGAACATACAATTCACGAAACGTCGGGAAAAAATGTAATAAAAATTCTGCATTTTTATTAACAAAAAAGAGTTAGGCCTTATTAGCTTAAAGATAATAATCAACACAAAAAACGTATGTGTTTTTAGCAGGATAAGTATCTTTTACGTATAATAATTTTAATCGCTTGAACTCTGTTTCTAGCTCTTATCTTTAACTTTCCTCAACAAAATAGAAAACATCTTATTTGTAACTTCAGAAAACTAAGTTTTATATCATTAATAATATTATAAGAATTAATTTGGGCTAGAACTTTAAATTTAAAAATCAAATATTGATAATATCTGATCACGAAGCTCTAAATAAGAATAAACACAAATTTAAATACTATCGCATTTCTCTTCTGACAATACGTCTCTGGTATATCCCTAAATAAATGTTTTCATAATCTAAAAAATATGTTTTTGATTTTATAATCAATTAAATAAAAGTCTTCAGTTTTAAGCAAAGTAGTTTTTAAAAATTTGTTCATTACAATTTTTAGCATTTCATTATAACGAGTGATTTTTTAAGAGCTTGAGAACTTTTTTTTTTAAAAAAACGCATAAAATTTGCAAAATCTCATCGGTTCTTTATTTGAAACGTTAGATTGGTCCATGACATTTACTTTTTGAAGATAATTTCATTTAAATGTTGACCGCGGCTGCGTCTTAGGTGGTCCATTCGGAAAGTCCAATTTTGGGCAACTTTTTCGAGCATTTCGGCCGGAATAGCCCGAATTTCTTCGGAAATGTTGTCTTCCAAAGCTGGAATAGTTGCTGGCTTATTTCTGTAGACTTTAGACTTGACGTAGCCCCACAAAAAATAGTCTAAAGGCGTCAAATCGCATGATCTTGGTGGCCAACTTACCGGTCCATTTCTTGAGATGAATTGTTCTCCGAAGTTTTCCCTCAAAATAACCATAGAATCGCGAGCTGTGTGGCATGTAGCGCCATCTTGTTGAAACCACATGTCAACCAAGTTCAGTTGTTCCATTTTTGGCAACAAAAAGTTTGTTAGCATCGAACGATAGCGATCGCCATTCACCGTAACGTTGCGTCCAACAGCATCTTTGAAAAAATACGGTCCAATGATTCCACCAGCGTACAAACCACACCAAACATTGCATTTTTCGGGATGCATGGGCAGTTCTTGAACGGCTTCTGGTTGCTCTTCACTCCAAATGCGGCAATTTTGCTTATTTACGTAGCCATTCAACCAGAAATGAGCCTCATCGCTGAACAAAATTTGTCACATTTGAACATTTCGAACCGAACACTGATTTTGGTAATAAAATTCAATGATTTGCAAGCGTTGCTCGTTAGTAAGTCTATTCATGATGAAATGTCAAAGCATACTGAGCATCTTTCTCTTTGGCACCATGTCCGAAATCTCACGTGATCTGTCAAATACTAATGCATGAAAATCCTATCCTCAAAAAAATCACCCATTACTTATAAATTTTTCTGTACCCTCGCTTTTAAACATTTTATTTATGTATGTTGTTAAAAATTCCTAGAATATAAGTATTTTAGAAAACTTTATCTAAGTTTTATTTATTGAATTTTAATTACTTGAAATCAACTTATCGGTATCAATGTTTGCAGCAAATGAAAAAATATCTTTAATGGTTCCGACATCTCTAAAATTCTAACAACAACAGCTTCTAAAAATATCCAAAGCGTTTTATTTCTAATAGACTTTAAATAATTTCGAATTGGTTGCGCTTCTTCGGACTATTTAACAAATAATTGTGTCAAAGTTTCTATCGATGATGGAAGTTATAAACAAGCGTAACAACACAACGCCAAAGAATTATTAACAAGTTATTGTTAATAAGTTATTTTTAATAATAAAATGTGTCTGTCCAGGTTGTATTAAAAGTACAAATAAATAATGCAAACGTGAAGGATTTAAAATCGTCAAAATTAGGATATAAATCGTCCCATCGTCATCATTTCATTTTTAGGACCCAAAATCGTCAAAATGACGATAAATCGTCAAATCTGGCAGCTATGGTTATAGTACGTTTCCGCGGAGCCCAATAATCATTCTTCGCTCTCTCATTCGTGCTTCACACTCCAATCATGTTTGAATCAACGTACTTCGCCATACAAAATTTTGAGAGCGAAGCACTTTGTTTTGAGATGATTCAGTTTGAATCTACTTGCGAAGCATGAATAATTTCTACTTATCTTCTCTAATTTTTATCGCAAGTTTATCTGAACTAGCTCTCTTTTGTAAACAAAGAAAAAAATTAAATTAAAAGTTATGTTTAAACATAAATAAATAAGCACATAATTAAAATATAACTTAAAATTAATAAATAAAACAAAAACAAAAGTAAGTAATCAAGTGGTAAAAAACAAAATCGTGCAATAAATTTTAAAATCCAAACAAAACGAAGCACGTATGCGTCGTGGAAACGGTATGATTCGCAATCATGATTCAGAGAGCGAAGCAAGTGCTTCGTTTCGTCGTGGAAACATGATATTTGGCAGTTAGTTTGAGATTTTTATCATATTCATTAACCGAAAACTTCACATCACTTGGCTCTCTTAATAGTAGGGTAATCGGGCAGTGAGCTATTTTCTACGTCGCACACCGGCGCCTTTTCTTAAAACCCGTGGCAAAAATACAAAATTTAGTGAAATGAATGACAACATTAAATGAATGTGGAGCTGCTCAAAGTCGACAATTTTTTAGAAAGCAAAGGGGTTTGATTACTACTTTTTTGCTATTTTTTTAAGGTATGTTTGTTTTTTGTTAAAGGAAGTAGTAAAATGTTTAGCAGATACCCTACTTTTTCGGCAGTAGCCGCTCTTTAAACACCCTATATTTACTTAATTTTTACAAATAAAATAGAGCGTATCTAAAAATGGTTTTAAATGGTCACGCCAATATTTTCTGAGCATATTTGCTACATAATACTTTAAATAATTTAATAAAGTTTGGCCGCCGCAAGTTGCCGCTATAGGTGAAATAAGAAGAAAACTGTTACAACCCCATAGCGAAAACGAGAAAAAAATTTTTCTCGTTTTTAAATTATGTAACAAAGATGTGTGCAAAAAGGGAAAAGAAATAAAAAAGGGTTTCGAAATTTTTATCACTGCAGCAATTTTAGTGTAAAATAAAGTTACTTGTTGTATATTTTTATTGCTTCTCGTTAAATAATAAATAATCAGCCTTATTACGGTTCTCGAAAACGTGCTTCGACTGTTGTCGTATTGCCTGTCAAATTTTTTTCTTTGTGGTACTACGTAAAATTTTCGACTGCAAGGAATTTGTAACAGAATAAAAAGAAGACAGTGGCACAAAATGTTAAAAATATATAAATATTGTGAAGCAGCCTGTTGTGAACTGTCAAAAACAATAATAATAAAAAGAAATTGGCGGCAAGAAAAATAAAAAAGTTAAACAGTTTTTTTTTCCAAATTTTTAGGTAATTGTGATAAAAAAACATAGACTAATAACTAATAAAATAATTCTGTGATAAAAAAGTTAGAAATGTTGAGTTGTGCGTTATTTTCATCCTCTGATGATGACGATGAGTATACAGTGGCAGGACGAATACTATGCGAAGGGAAATTAGAAATTCTTCAAATATATTTGCTATACCAAATTCAAAGTAAGTAGAAGGATCAAAAAAAAAAAATTAAAAGTTTTATAATATTCTTTTATATATTCGTTAGCTACTTCCCATTAAATAAATCGGCTTTTAAATACGTTTTGGACATGATTGAGCCTAAATTGAATGAATCGAAAAGAACTTCGGCAGTGCCAAATATATTGAAACTGGCAGCAACAATGCGCATACTTGCGGAAGGAAGCTACCAGAAAGGAGCTGGTAATGACTACAATGTAGTTCTTTCCCAGTCATCGGTCAGCAAAGCATTTAAAGAATGTATAAATGTTATGAATACCGAATTATGCAAAAGGTGGATTTCTTTTAATATGACTGAAGAAGAAAAGTGTGAAATTAAAGAACATTTTTACAATAAAAATGGATTTCCTGGTGTCATAGGATGTATCAATGGCACACACATTAAAATTTTAGCACCAAGAACTCTGGAACGTTTTAAATATTACAACAGAAAAGGTTTCTACAGTATAAATGCAACCGTGGTATGTGAAAAATCTAATTTAAATTATGTATGTTAAAGAAGAATTATATTTACAAAATTTGTTACAGTTTTGTGACCACAAGCTGCAAATCAGATATATAGCATCTCACTATCCAGGATCAGCTCACGATTCATTGATATGGAATGCAAGTGAATTAAAGCAATTTTTAAAAACCAATCATAATAATGGATATTAGGTGAGATCAATATAATTGAGCAAAATCATCTGAAACAAACTTTTTATGCTTATTCTTTTCAAGGTGATGCAGGCTATCTGCTTGAGCCATTCTTAATTACACCGTTTAGATCAACAGGAGAGGGTACCCCTGAGAGCCGATTTAACCACATTCATTCTCAAACCAGAAATGTTGTAGAGCGCACAATAGGGGTACTTAAAAGTAGGTTTCGCTGCATACTAGGAACAAGACAGTTACACTACCCACTAAATATATCGTCAAAAATTACAATTTTGTGCAGCCTTACACAATATTTGTATTTGCTATAAAATAGATCTCCCAGAAATAGATATTGAAAATGATAATAGAGATAGTTTTAATATTGAAACAACTGAAGATTTAACAGCTTCAAATATAAGAAATAAAATAATGCAATCAATGAACCTTTAATATTTAAAATAAAAATACATTCTTGATATATAAAAACTTAAAATTTATTAATTCCAATTCAAGGTACATATGTATGTAATTGTGTTGTTTATAAAATAACACACACATTATATTCATGTATTAAATAATAGAATATACTAAAAAATAAAATCACATTTCTTTCATTTGGTTTAACTATGTAAATAAGAATGGGTAAATAGTGTAATAAAATAAAATTAAGATCAGATTTCATTAGTCTTTGCGTTTGAAATTAGCCTTCTTACAAACTTGCAATTTTTGCTGCAGCAGTTCTTTTACATTCTTTTACAAATTGCAAGTCTGGACGTGGACTTAATTAGTAAAGAGAAAACATTTGAATAAAAAGATGCCAACCTACTGGTTAAAACGATTTTTAAATTCCTCGAGTTCAACTCTTCGTTTCTTAATATCGATTTCCTCTGTTCTCAATCGTAGCATTAATCTCTTGTATTCGTCCATTTTCTTAGTTTCTTTCTTGTACAATTCAAACTTTTCCTTTTTTATTTTTAGCTCAATTTTATAAATGCTTAGACTTTCCTCCTTTATTTTATGTTGTTTGCGAGCATATCTTTCTATTTGCTTTAAAGATTCTTTCACCTCATTATACAAGTCTGTTTGGACCTTTAACTGTTGCTCAATTAGATCATGTTTTGCGGAAACATTTTTTGCAGCCTTTCTTCGAATATTTCTTGGCGTACTTGGGACAAGTATTTCATCATTTTCATCAATTTCAACACGAGAAATAAATAAATTTAAAAAACACCTGTTATATACATAAGTAGGCAGGTAGTTTTATAACTTTTTTATACTGAATAAAATATAAACTGCAGGTATATATTCCCTTTTTTTAATTTTTGGGTATAAATTAAATCGCAATTGTATAATGCAGCCAGTTAAATTTTTACTTTGTAAAACTAGTAATCAGTAACAGAACGTATACAATTTTATTTTAAGGTGAGATAATGTCATTTACCAATTTAGAATTGTTTGAGTTATTCAGAAGCTCAGATAATGACAATGCATTTAAATTGGATATTGTGGAAAAACTACACGCTTTACCAGGATACCACGAAATGGATGTTCATAGCAAAATTCACTTCGTTTTCCTAACAATTAAAAAAATGGCTTTTCTCACACCGTACGAAAAAACCATTTATGAAAAACAACCCAGACTGGCTAAATGGAGTTAAAACTTTTGAAAACATCGAAAAGCCGCATACATCCTCTGACAGAAAAAGAGGAAGACCTGCAAAAACTTTTAACGATTGTTCTGAGTACCCAAGAAAATGTAAACTTGAAAATGCCACAAAAGATATATCTAAATCGCATCCTTCAGATCTTAAGTTTGTAAAAGATAAATCAAGGTCCGACATTACAAAAGCTGTGGTGCTTGCAAGCCCAGTTCGACTGCAGAGAATCAAAGGGAGTATTCCTACTCCACCAAATACTTTACCCACAAAGTATAATATAGAAGAAGCCTTAGCGTTGTTTATGGAATTGGGATTTTCAAAGGAAAAATATTCTATTTTACGAAGCTCTTTAAAGAATCATAAACTGAAGTATCGGTAGGGGTAAAACTGCAAGACTTAATGGATAATACAGCCAAACGCCTTATTCAAAGTTTCCCTGAAGAGGAAGCAGTATCACTTCCAGATAGGCTTACATTGACAAATAAGTGGGATCATCCGGTCAAAGTGCTTACAAACAAACAATATCGACAAATGACACAGCTATTACAGATACAAATATCTTTATGGCTTCAGTAGTTCCTTTACGACTGAGAAGTGAAATCGCTGAGCATTGGAAAAATCCTCGTCCATCATCAGTTCCTTTTTGCCGTCCGATATTTTTTCAATATGCAAAGGAGTCTTCAGGGGTATGGAAATACTAGCGATGGTAATATGTCCAGAGCATTTTTTGAAAATGATGAGGTAACAGCCCGAATTACTGGGGTCGACAATAATATTATTAAAGGGTTGGCAGTTATCCTAAATGTTAAAAGCTATAGAGAAATGGTAAATGGCACAAAGTAAAGTAAAAATATCTAATTGTTGTTAATTGCTAACCAAAGGTTGGCTAATAGCAAGACAGATATATAACATTTTCAAATAAAAGAAAATATATAAAGAAAATAAAAATAAAGAAAAATGTTTGCTTGCTATAGTATAATATAGAAAAGAAATAGAGTTTACAAGTGTAAAACAATTTCAAAAAGCTCTATCTCCTATGAAATATAATGTAAAATTAAAATTTCTCATATCCTATTTCTTTGATAAGTTTGTTTAAATAGAAAATTAATAACAATTGAAACTACCTGGTAGATCGATACGAATAGTACTGATGACGGACGTAGCTGTCTAGAAAATGCATTCTGCTTTGCTAGAATCTAATTTTTCTTTATCTCTTTATAATTAAGAACTTAAGCCTAAATAATAAATTTATTTATTCAAAAATAGTTCAAATAAAATGCATATAATTTAACATGTTATATTAGAGTGTTTTTTTTTTCTAAACTTTGCAAAGCGCACCGGGTTAAACTAGTTACTTAATATAAATTTACTTAGATTTAAATATTAAATGTATATAAAAATGTGTATTTGTGATACAAATAAAACACTTATATTTAAAAAAACATGTTAACATTTAACTGGAAAAAATGTCCTATTTTAACCGCAATTTTTGGAGCACCCTGTACCTCTAGCAGTATTTTGAAGCCTAAAGTGTCCTCTGTCAATATCTTTTTAAATCTTTAAAATATCTTAATTATTTCAAAAGTTATGATTTTTGCAACGAAAAAAGTCAAAAGGCGCCACTGTGCGTAGCTAATAAATCTTGACATTGATGTAATTTTTTGATGGTTGGTTTTAGTAACTATAGAATAATTTTTTGGTAAGGCTTCTTACGACGCCAAAATCAAATACATCAGTCATTTTTTCCAATCAGTAGGCTAATAAGTTGGTTGTCCACCAGGAATTTCAATCAAATCTATTCATTGGCGTCTTTCGGGTGCATACGAAATGAAAGAACTAAAGTTGACCCTAAAGCCGTAAATTTTTCGTTGGACTCAATTTAAACTTCCATCTTTTAATATCATTCCAAGTCTTTGGAAAGTTTTTTAATTATTGAGTTACTGATTCTGCACAAAAAAGTCTTGAATAGTTCATAATGTTTGTTTCAGAACACTCCACAATATTCCACAATTCCATATTGTTCTGGAATGTCGGACGAAAATTGTGCACTTGCTTTTACAATACATATTTATATATTAATAATTGATTATAAGGAAAAATTAACTTGTGCGTTAGACTTAATTTTTTAAACATTTACATACATATATTTTTTTAAATATCTTAAACTTAAACATTTTCTCTAATTTTTCATTAATTTAGGTCAATATAAGCCAAGAGGAGTATGTTACCAAATATCGGGAATATTTGCAACGTGTTCATGAGCGAAAACGTCATGAGGTTCGGGACGTAATTGATGAGTACGATACAAATTTTGCAAGACGATTGGGAATATTTAGCATTGTAAGCAATAGTACCTTACTAAGTCAGGACCAAGAACACAACAAAATTGTTCTAATACGACAAAAGCGAAATTCTCTTGGGCTGAACAATGAAAACATCAAAGATGATTATGATGGTAATGATGACGAAGATAGGAAACAAAGTCTGGAAGAACGTATCAGAAATATTTTATTTTTAAAAAAGAAATATCAAAAACCTAGAAGTACAAAAAAGGAAAGAGATGAACGTAAGACCAATATTCGCTTAATGTTTGCTCTTAAGCCAGAAATTTTAAATTTAAGCTCTAGTGATATAGAGGAAGCCAACATTAGACTGGTGCTTATACATAGTCCCATTTTAGCTATAAGAAATTCTAGAAATAAGAAAATACGTACAAAACCTAAAAGCAATTCATGCAGTTCGAACAAAAGCGAAGGCCAAAAAAACCTCTCTCCTGTAAACATACTGAATTTGAAATTGTATTTTCTATCTAGAGCCGGTAAACGTATACTGTTGGAAGGGCAAAAGATTGACATACACGTAGATCTTACTAAACCAGATGAAACCCATACTCAGTGGTTGCAGTTTGACGTCTCGAAAGCCGTTAAAATCTCTATCGATGACAAACGTTTACAGCATGTTGTTTTAGAATTGCAATGTGATAATTGCAAGCGCATAGGAGCTCGTATATTAAATGATGCCTACAACACAGCTGCTGATGCTCTAGCAGATGACATATTTACCGAAGGTCACCAACTTATGCCTGTACTTAATATAATCGGCCATTTTGATCCCTCCCACCGCTCTATCAGGCCTTACAAGCATGAAAGCCTACACAGCGATTCAAACGACGAAGCCACAACACAGCGTCATTATCATCATCAGACTAACAATAATAACAAAAATCGTCACAACCGTCGCACCAACTGTCACAAGGCTAATCAACGTTGCTGTCGCCATTCAATGGAAGTAACCTTTAAGGAAATAAAAGGTTTCGAATTTATAATACAGCCAAAAGTTTTTGATGCCGGCTACTGTCATGGTCGTTGTCCGCCCCGTTACAATCCTGCCCACCACCATGCCTTGCTGCAGAGTCTTATTTGGAAACAAAATCACCATAAAGCTCCAAGACCTTGCTGTGCCCCTTCAAAATTAGTCGAACTAGAAGTATTACACGTAGACGAAAAGGACAGTGAGAAATTAAAAATATCCACTTGGAGCGACATGAAAGTGGTCGAATGTGCCTGTTCGTAGGAAATCAAATGTTTAGAAAAAAAGTTTATTATTAACCAAATAAAGAACTCATTCTCAAGTCTTGATAAATACGAGATTAGTGTTTAAGTGTCTTACCAATATATAATTATTTACACACAATATAACATTTTATAATACAAATTTAATTCATTTTAAATCTGCTCTAGTAAAACTTTATTTTATGTTTATGAAATACACACAGAAAATCCTTGTTGTGGTCACGATAAATGATACCATTCCATTTTTTTTATTAAATTAACAAAATAGATGTTTGTCTTAGAGCTAAATTAAAAATACAGAGCGGTCGTGTCATCTATCATCATCATAGCCGTGTCTGGTGAAAATTTTTCTTTTGCTTTTCATTTTATTTATTGTATCTTCAAAATATATGAAGGCTGAATTCCAAAATGTATCAATACAAAGTCTGTATACATATATTTGTGCTACCATATTTGCATCATGTAGATATGCACGAAACAATGCATCAACTTTAAAACTGGTGCCCTAATTGCTTGTTACAAATTCTTGTCGACGGAGTTTCGTCGGCACTTCGTTCGAAGGCAAAACAATTGTCGTTTTGGAAGTCAGCCGAACTATCAATAAGTACTCGTATCTTAGGACTAAAAGTAAAAAATCAAAAATAATATATTTGTATACTTAAGTCCAGCCAGTGCTAGACAAAAACCTTAGTCAAACTTAGCCAAGCTCATTGAGGATGTTGAGGGTCAGCGGATTTGGATGCATTTCAAGCTTCTTTAGATGTGCTGCTGCATGTCTTGCTATTACTGCCTTAACTAGTGGCACGTTTAGACCTTTGTGGATGGTCGAGTTTTTAAAATACCAGGGTGCGATAGTTATGGGTAACTGATAACTATAACACCATACTGGTTTATGAATCGAAATATAAAGAAGAGGCTTGCAATCTAAGCATATCGTTGATTTTCTGCAAAGGAGCCAATTTATTTGCCATGCTTTTATCTTCATTTGGGTCAATGTGACTTTTCCAGGTTAAACGTCTATCCAGGTGTATGCCGAGGTAATTGACCTTTCAGTGTCGAGGTATGGTTTGGTTTTTATTCGAAAAGGAGGGCATGAGTCTCTACTCAGTGCGGAAGTTATTTGACTAAATTTTTGTTCTCCATTTTTGAACCAGAATTTCAAATAAAATCTATGGTTTTGTAAGTATTGGGATGTTACTTGAGGACTTTTTAAAAGCTTATAAGAATTAGTGGGCAAGTTTTGCTTTAACTTGTAATTGAGGCTTTCATGCCATACTTTGTCGAACGCTTGAGAAACTTCTATGAAAAGCGGGAAACAATATTTTCTTTCCTCGAATAGCAGGGCTACACGCTATGACGACACTGTTTTGGTTACTGTTCCATTCTCTATTTGCACAATCTTTGTTGGCCATGAACTAAACAAAAACTATTTAAGGACCTTAGCACTTACACACTGTATACTTATGTATGTAGAAGATAACATACATATTTATGTACATACATATATCAAAACGGATAGCCAATTCGTATATAAATTTGACAAACGGGTGCCCAATTCTGTTTTTAAAAATTTTAAAAAATTAAGTTGTTTTATTAGAATGACATTGTTATTTTAATGACATTGTTATCAAGTTTCAGGAATTGTAATTTTTATTAATTAATTTTATTCTAAAAAAGATAAATTTAAACAGAGTTGATAAAAAATTGTTTATTTTTATTTAAGAAATTCTTTTGTAAAAACGAAAAAAAAAAAAAACAATCTTGCAAGTGAAAACGTTTGATATGTTTTTAATGGTAACACTGTTTCATTTCTTTCTACCTATTTTGTCTTCTACCTCACACATAGTATAAAAGTAAAAAAGATTTACAAACTATTTTTACACTAATTTTTTTAATTTTTTTTCGAAGCAAATTTCATTTTACTTTCGCTTCTACAAAATCAAATCAAAAGTATTACAGTCTAAATATACCTGTAGGAATAAGTATTTAATTTGTGTCTGTCCTAACATGAATAAAAAAACATAAATCATTCGTATTCATGCTTTGTGTTGGGTTTAAAATTTATTTTATTTTAATTTATTATTTATTTTTTAAACTTACATATCAAATAACTGTATTAGCAAATCAGGGTTTATTGTATTTGTATATTTAAAAACATTGTTACAGATAAAATGCACATATTTTTATCTAAATAAAATGAAAAAAGTATTTTTACAACGACAAAAAAAAAACGTTTTTTTAAGGTTTGTATTTTTATATTAATTTTACTTTATTTGGTATATTTGGGTAAGTTTAATTAAGAATTTAAAAATTGCTTAATATTCCATTCAGGCTGTCCCACATGTAATTATGTAGATCTGTCGAATGAAGAAAATAGAATAGTGTAGAAGTAAAGGGCAGTTTAGACAGTAAGACTTTACGTACGTAAAATCTAAGAGAAAATAAAATGAAATTCAATCCGTATGAAAATATAGAGATTAAAAATCGTATGGTTTTTTTCTTACGTTTACACCGTTGGTGTTGAATAAAATGAAGTAAAATTGAAACAGCTGTTGTTAAAATAAAAAAAAGTGTAAACAAATAAATAGTGCGCATACTTGTAAAAAATATGCCAAATTTTAAAAAAAGTAACAAGGAAAAGGTTCTTGGTGTTGTACTAGCCATTGCCATAATAAAAAAAACTGGAAACCAACAACTAAAACAAAATTAAAAATGTTTCACGTTCCTTTTCAAGTTTTTTATTGTTTACAAACTTATTTGTGATGCCAATTGGATCTATTTTGCACTATATTCAGCGGTTTTCTGCTATTTTGACGAGTTTTGCTTTTGAAAAGTTAGCATTAATAAGAAAAACGCAACCCTGATCTAATGAAGTAGAATAGTTTTTGAAAAATTTCAAAACATAAAGAAGGCCGTAAGACTGTCAAATTTCCATCCGTATTTTCTCTCAATGTCGGACAGTTTCATTACATATTATGTTTAGACGATACTACTTGTACTCTTCTACATAAAAATTTGACATGTCGTATTACTTGTAGTATAATGTAAACCGCCCTTAAATTGTACTGAGTAAAAGAAAACATTTGTCAAACGGATAGAAATATGACAAGTGGGTGGTAACATTGATTTTTTTGGGGGGGTTTTAATATTTAAATGGCTAACACTTATAGGCTATATTGCCAGGGTCGATCAACATATCGGATTTTTCTTCCGGAAAATCCAGCCGTCCTGCACATTTGCGCAGGAAGTAGGCTCACCAGAGTCCACTCCTAGAGTATTATTGGTCTCTACCAGTATCAATCTCAGTTATTTTTGATGTACTGCACCACGTCAAAAAATTGAGGTTACACCCTCACTTGTGAATTTTAATTTGGTTCTCCACCAGGTTCTTTCATCCGCTTTTTAAAAGATGTTTATCTTCTTGTCTTTTATTTTATAATTCTTTTTTAATACATCCAATAATTTGTTTTTCTTTTTTTTTGTTGCGGTTGATTCTTTTAATTGTTAATAATTTTACCATTTTCACAGTTCCACATAAAACAGATAGTACAATTTAATACCTATTTACAATTAACATTTGCATATATACGAATGCATGTGGTCAATGGAAAAACCCACCAAATACTGTAAGAGCCAACTTACACCATGACATTTTTCATGAAACTGGTTGCATGCAATTTTAGTTTGCAATGGCATATGCTTGAATTTTGAGGGGATTTTTTGACACTTGCTTTGTGCAATTTTCGTTCGTTCAGAGTTGATTTCAATAAATGAAATTGTTTGGTTTAATTATGTATACATTTCGGTATGATTTTAATAAATTTTTGTAAAATTTCGTTATTTGCTTGTTTCATTTTTATTTATTTTGTATTTCAGTACGAGTGCATATATTTTTTTTCAAATAACGCATAAACAATAAAAGTTACGAATATGAAATCAAAAGAAAATGTCAAAAACAAATTCAAGCCGATTGCATGAAAAAATTCATCGTAAAAATGTGCCATGAAATTCGCTGCAACTTTAAAAGAGACATGAAAAAAATGGCATGAAAAAATGGCATCGTATAAATTCGGTCTAACTCGAAACAGTTAGTCGAGACACACCTTTAGCTAATGCGATAGTGAGACGCAAAACTCTGGTGGTGAGTTAAACAGAATCAGTTGTTTATCAAACCGCAGCTGCTTTACGACTGACATTTATTTTTTAAACGATTAGATAAAATTAAGATATCTTATTAGTGCTTACCCTAGTCCACACGTGATGAATTTTCATCATAACTTGTAATAGAGGGTGATTAAATTTTAAGGGCCGATGTTGATTTTGAATAAAACACAAATTATTTAAGAAATTATTGTCATTTCTTCTTATTTCGGCGGCACACCTCCATCCGCTGCTTCAAATTTTCGATGACGCTGAGGCATAATTGAGGTTATATGCCGTTAATGTGCCGAATTATCTCATATTTTAGCTCTTGCTCTTGTTGCTGGCTTATCGACGTACACCTTTTCTTTCAAATAACCCCAAAGAAAGAAGTCCAACGGGGTCAAATCACATGATCTAGGCGGCCAATTGACATCGCCACCAAGTGATATAACACGGCCATTGAATTTGTCGTGAAAAAGAGCCATTGTTTCGTTAGCTGTGAGGCAATTGGCACCGTCCTATTGATACCACATATCGTCCACATCCATATCTTCCAATTCGGGCCATTAAAAGTTCGTTATCATCTCACGATAGCGAACACCATTCACAGTAATTGCCTGACCGGCCTCATTTTTGAAAAAATACAGTCCGATGAATCCGCCAGCCCATAAACCGCACCAAACAGTCACTCTTGGTGGGTGCATTGGTTTTTCGACAATCACTCTTAGATTATCATTCGCCCAAATGCGGCAATTCTGTTTATTGACGAATCCACTGAGGTGAAAATGTGACTCATCATTGCAGATGATTTTCTGCAAAAATTGATCATCCAACGTTACCATTTCTTCCCACCATCCTGACCATTGACGATTCGATGGTTCAAATTGAGTTCTGAAAGACTGAAATTGAGAAATGTCAAATTAAATGCAGAAAAAAAACTTTACTTTTAGGTGTGGTTCGCATGCAACGTCGGCCCTTGAAATTTAACCACCATATATAACGTCGGCAGAGCTTCTGTCAATATCAATACATAGAGGAAAACGTTGATGCAATTGTATTATGATGAATCATTTTAATTTTTCGCCGCGAAGTTAAGATATGAAATTAACCTTTAATATATGTTTAAAATTCGTAAAAGAAACCAAAAATCACTGTTGACAGCTTTTTCTTGGGATTTCCCGCCAAATTTGTATTGAAAAACGCCAGAAACCGCAAAATTTTTTGATTAGCGGTAATTAAAGAAAACAAAAAATTGCTAAACATATAAAAATTACATTTAAATTCCAGTATATTTAAATTTTAAAGCGATTTCTGTTCATTTAAATATGGATATTATTCGATTGTAAAATGACCAAGGAAATTTAATAAAAATTAAAGGAAATTATTCAGTTAATCGACAGCTTGTGCATTCTAGGCAAATTTGAAAGTAATTTTTATCAGATATAGGAACGATTTATTCGTTTCTGACAATTAAACCTTATAAATAAATCCAAACGACAACAGCCTGCTTAGTTCAATTTTAATACAGTAATATTAATGTAATGTCGAAAATCTTCAGAAACCTTTTTAAAACCTATTGCCCCCAGGCTTTTTTGTTACAGTTGCTATTAAATTCAAAAATGTAATTTAATTTAAACGCATAGTAACTAATACTTTTTGCTAAAGTTACACAAATGCAACCCGCAAACTAAAAGACAAGAACACTTACTTGCCTACCGGAGCACATCCAGATGAAGTTGTTGGTTTGTTTACATATCATCCTGGTGGAGTAATGCTTCCCATGTATTTATGAAATAATAAGATTATTTTTGTTCTGTTACTTACATTTAGAATTTGTAAATGTTAAAAAAAATACCATGTCACCTACCACATAGTCACCGTAACAATCGATTTATTGTGAATAAAATTTTAACCCAGTGCTAGTTATTTAGCTTTTATGTATATCTTATTTTAACTTTAAAAAACGGCACTAAACGTTCTGTTGCTGAGAAGTCGTGGTTTTCGCATGAAAGATGTGAGAACCACAAAGTAATGAAAACAATTTTCAACTGTCACTGTCTGTGGTTTTGTTCCCCCAGCATGTTTACTTTGTTCAAATGCATTGGACATTTGACAAAAATTTTATCTCTTAAGACCAATTAAAAAATCGCTACATTTCCCGTTAACCGCTAAGAGACCATTTTCCCCACGATGGGCATTGCAAAAATGCTAGATTTTGCTGCAAAATCTCCAAATTGGCAACAGTGCCTTAAAAATATACTTTTTTATGCATGCCACACAATATTAATTACTTTTTATTTAAAAAATTAGTGAAAGAAATTAAAAATTATCTTTTTCCCTTGTCCGCTTTTTTGCAATAAAAAAATAAACGTCAGTTTAAAAAAAAACAATTGAAATGACGTTTTACATCATAATATAATTATCTGCACATGAGCTCTGATGATTATACTTATCATAACGCTGATGTAATGCAAATAAATGAAGTCTACACGAGATGAATTTTCATCATGACATAAATTCATCAGGTGTGGACTCCGGGTTATGGTTGTCAGATGTGGCGATTTCACTCCTCCAAACGTGGCGATTTTCAAACTTGTTTAGCGATAAAATTTTTGATTTGGCTACATGGCGATTTTTAAAATAAATTGCGATTTTGTTGGCGATATTTCATTGACTTTTTGTCAACATTAGAAACTGAATTAAGGTATGTATATCAAAATGTGAATGAAGAAATTGAACGAAATCAAAAGTATTCATACTGGGCTTTTTGACATTTGAGTTAATTTCGCAAACAGCTGATCACGCTTAGTTGCATTTGTATAATTTAATTCTTTTGCAAAAAGCTTTCGCACAACACTTTCGCATTGATTTAAAATATACACGAATATTAAAAACAACACTAGAACAAAATTAATTTACATTTCCATTATTTCATTTGGCTTTTAAATTTTTTTTCAAACAAAACGGACTTTCGAGGTTGTAAATATGGTCATGGTTGAAAAAAAGGTAGCTTTTCCTACAAAGCCAGCGTTGTCTATCGTAATTTCAAGTTAACTTCGATGAAATTGAGTAGAATGAGTTAATTTGGGCAATGGTAAAATGTATGCGAAATTACAAAATTTCAAATTGATTTCGGCCGAAATCACAAAATGACTTAATTTCGTGGCAGCCTGAACGGGCTATTAGGCTTAAGTTTGTTTTATTCTCTCTAAGAATACTTTAGGTGATTAATTTTAAATAAAAACGAGATTTTTTTAATTTATATGCTGCTAATAACGGGATAGAAAGATCGTTTTCAATAATGAATTCCACCAAAAAGCGAATGTGAAACAGAAACAGATTGTTAGATGCTATAGATTTTTAACCGACTTCAAAAAAGAAGGATTTTATCAATTCGTCTGAATGTTGCTTTTTTATGCTTGTGCCCGCAGAACTCAGCCATTTCTGAACCGATCTTTTTTCTTTATTAGAACAGTTATGCTTACAGATTGGTCCCGTTTTAAAAACAGTTCATTATTTTAAAAATTTAAAAAAAATTGCGTATCACTACAGCTCCCACCAAAAAAGAGTAATAAAAAAATAAACTTAAAATTTAAAGGGTGTCCCGATATGTGACGTAATTTGACCTTTATGGGCTTATTTTTTGAACCATTAAAGACAAAACCTTGAAAGTTTGACAGAATGGCGATTACTATGACCTTTATAATAAAGAGGATAAATATTCAAAATTATAAATTAAATTAAATGTATATTTAAATTTGATGTATATGCCCATACTTAAGAACAGTTGTACACCGACCGTTAAATTTACAAAGAACCTGTATTACTAAGTCCGCCATAACAAAAAGTATAAAATTTGAATTTGGAAATAAAAGGGTGTCCCAATAGTTAATGTAATTAACTATTAATAGTTAATGTAATAGTTAATGTAATTTTATGAACCGTTATAGACAGACAGCTGAAATTTACAAGGAACCTGTATTACTAAGTACGCTATAACAGGTATATAACTTGAATTTATAAATTAAAGGGTGTACCCATAATTGATGTAATTTGGCCTATATTGCCCTATCTTTTGAACCGTTATAGACAAACACTTGAAAATTAGACAGAATTTCCACTACTTTGTCTGGTATACTGACTAGTATAAATATTTAGAATTGTGAATTAAAGGGTGTCCCAATAGTTCTGTAAATTACTGTATATGACTAAGCCTTTGAACCGGTACAGGAATACAATTGAAATTTGCAAAAAATCTTTGAGGCCAAGTTCTCTATAACAATAGGTCTTTAATTTAAAACTGTAAATTAAAGGGTGTCCCAATAGGTGATGTTATTTGATTTATGTTGCCCTATCTATGAAACCGTTATAGATAGAGACTTTATATTTACACAGAGCGTGTATTATTATGTCCGCTATAAGAATTTATAAAATGAAAGGGTGTCCATATAGTTAATGAAATTTTATGTATGCCTTATCATTTGAGCCGTTTTAGATAGACAACTGAAAATTACATGTAATGTGTACTACAATGGTCGCTATTACAGCTATAAAAATATAAAATTAAATAGTGTTCCCATAAATGACGGATGTTGGTGAAAATAGCTTAACTTTTGAACAATTATAAGGAGATGCTTTCACATAGTCTTTACTTCTTTTCCTGCTAATTTTGGCGCATTTTGTTGATATTTTATTTGTTTTATATATAGTTCTTTCAGATTACTTCTTACATTTTTAATTTAGAACTGGTACCCAACTATCTGTTTTGAAGTCGGTATTTTTTTGCAAGAATTATATGAATTGAAATAGGGCATGTTGCACACATAAAATATATTCTAAAAAATACAGTATGACAACTACCTTGAGGATGGTTATGTTCAGGTGACCATTTATTTTAATAATTACTATTTTTAATTTTTTTACGTAAAAATTGTACCCTCTCGTATTCAGTAGACATTTTAAATAAAAAACGAAATATATTTATATATTGGTCACTTTTTTCTATTTTGGCGAGTTTTAGCTTTTTCGAGTAAATTTATTTTTTTGCGATTTGTTAAAAATATTTTTAAAATTAAAATCTAATGTACATACGAGTATTATAGGCAAATTTTAAAAAAAATATATTTTAATGATTTTTTACATCGATTTTGGCGAAATAGGTTAAAAAAATCTGACAACTCAGAAAGAAAGGAACATTGGAGCGTCATTGGTATCACGCTTAAGATCAATCAGGCCGTTCTTGCTGCTTGGCCTTCGAGGCTTCCTCGAATAGCCGTACTGTGGTACAGTTACTTATTGATGTTCGCATTAATCAGCCACGTGCAATGGGTTTGGTTATCGTGTATAACCTAAAATTTAATTTAAATATTAACAATAAAAAATATATAAATTAAAACAAAAAATGATAATATAAAAGGAAAAATAATTATATATTTAAAAAAAATTTCAGTGTTACATTTAAAGGTTCATCATATAAAATATTTAAATTTTAATTAGTCGAACTTAGTATTTTTGATGAATTTTGTAATGTTAGGCTTATGTTCGTTACTTTGGGTAGTGTTAGTTGCAAGCATCTTCTATTTCAGCCAGGGATCGCAAATAATGATTATCCATCACATTTTAAAAGAAAAAAATCATTATGTTAGGGATATGCTACATGTACAAGGAGTACACCATTGCAATCGTCTTTAAGGGGACTGTCCGTTCCGCCAATGTTTTTTATTTTTTAAGTTTTATTGAAAAAAATCAAAAATAAAAATTATTTTTCGAGTTCTATTTATTCCTCAGACATCAATGATTACTTGTTGAGTTTTATTTTTCGCTTGGAAAATAAAAATTATTCTCCGAGTTTTATTTTCTGCTCAGAGAATAAAAATTATTGTCTGAGTTTTATTCTTTGCTCGCTATTTAATGATTGATGTTTACGTTTTATTTTCTGATTGAAAAATAAAAATTACTCTCTAAGTTTTATTTTCCGATTAAAGAATAAAAATTACTTTCTGAGTTTTATATTTCACTTAGAAAATAAGGATTATTTTCCAAGTTTTATATTTCGCTTAGGAAATAAAAATTATTTCTTGAGTTTTATTTTTTACTTAAAAATAAAAAATATTTCTTTTGTTAATTTGGACATATGTAAGTATATAAGTAGTACTTTTTGGTAATTTTTATTCTTCAATCAGAAAATAAAACTCAGAGAGTATTTTTTATTCTGTAATCCGAAAATAAAACTTAGAGAGTAATTTTTATTCTTCAATCAGAAAATAAAACTTAAACATCAATCATTAAATGGCGAGCAAAGAATAAAACTCAGACAATAATTTTTATTCCCTGAGCAGAAAATAAAACTTAGAGATTAATTTTTATTCCCAAAGCAGAAAATAAAACTTAATAAATAATCGTTATGTTCTAAGCATTAAATAAAGCTCAGAGAATAATTTTTTTTCTTTGAGTAGAAAATAAAATTTAAGAAATAATCATTAAAACCCAATTTTTAAAATAAAACTCATAATCATTACAATCTCTGATTTCAGCAACCAAACCCAGAATACGAGAAAAACTGTATTCAATTATCATCGTCAGTTGGTGAGAACGAAGTCTACCACAACCCAAAGGTTGCCTTTTTGTTTGATGTTTTTCATTTAATATTTACCACCTTATATTCCTTGTTGCTTTAGCCTATAGTTGGGGGTAGCGCACTAATTATGCAATCTTCACTCACACTGAGTGATATTGCAAAATTATTGCATTGATTTTTTTAATTTTAATGGTGATTTCAAAATTTGCAGCCTCAATCAACATTAGTGATAGTGAGTTACAAAAACTTTGCATTAAAATTTAATTGTTTTGATTTCAAAAACAGCAATCAGCAATATGTTGCAACATATTTTCTTCACTCAAGTTGATTGCATCATAGAAAGTTTGAATTCAATTTGAGGGTCAATTTGATTTATTATTATTTTTGTGCACTAATCCAAAAGTGAAGACTAATACTCCAAAAAAATTAAATTTTATTTATTAATAAAATTTTTGGGAATTCAAATATTAATTATTTAATATTATGTTAATTACCCATAACGTTTTTTAATAAAAATGCAATTTATTTGTTGGGGGAAAGAGCTAGTCCCTATACGTATTTCACTGGTTGCTCAGGCCAGATCAACAGGAAACCTTTTTCCTAATTTTAGAGAAGCCAAAAATACTCTATAAGTAATAAAATTCTACAAAACACAATGAGAATTATGCATGTTAATAGAATAATATTACAGAATATTAAACAAAAAGTACATACATATGTTTTTAAATGTTATTTATTTTCTAGGAACCACTTGAAAAAAACTAATATTGTTGACTAAAGTACAAAAATATACTAGTGATAATGTCTCTAGTAAAGTACCGCATTCTTACTATTGACAGTTCCTATATTAAAGTTCAAAAAGTGTTGACTTACTGCCTATTTCACAACGTCACACGAATTCGTTCTTTCACACAATTACATTTAAAACAAAAACAACATTTGTAAATTTGTTTTTGTTTTAAATGTAATTGTGCGAAAAAACGACTTCGTGTGACGTTGTGAAATATGCAGTTAGTTTTAGAAACGTACTAGTAAAATTCTGGTTCGAATGTCTCCATATGGTCCCATTAGGACTACCTAGTCCACTATTTTTCATTGTCATTTGACATTTTCAATGAAAAGCACATGTTAAATGTCTACAACGCGAAACATTATATGGGGTGTAATAAGAAAGTAGTACTGATGACTAAGTCAAAAGCGAGTCAGTACAGTTTTTTTTATTGATATTTCCTTCAGTTATATTACAATTTTTTTTATATATACATTTATATATTTCAAAATTTCCATGACCAATCATTTTTGAAAGTTGATTGAAAGTATGAATAAATTTTTATTAATTGCAAGTAAAAATTTTGAGTGACTGAAGAATTTTTGCACTAAATCTGCGTTGAGTGGTAGTACAAACATTTGCACTACCACTAAATTTTTTTTTTGATTGCTATTGAATATTTGTAGTTTATCACTAATCTGCAAAAAAGTAGTGCAATAATTTCTTTTGCACTATGATTTAGTGATAGCGCAATGCTGATTTCAATCCAAATTTAGTGCACTACCGCCATCTATGCTTTAGCCAACCTTCGGTTAGCAATGAGAGCTCATTCTCATTTTTTCTTTAAAATTAATCACTTAATTATTAATTAATATTCTTTCAACTATGCGAGAATAAATGTTAATGTTGTTGAATTTACGTATAATGTACTAGTACTATTTACTGTTTTAATGTCTGTAAGGATATCTAAAATATAAGAATAAAATAAATATAACTTCAAAACATTCATTTAGATTAACCATATATTTAAATTTTAAGATTTAAGTTTCATTTCTTTCTTTTCTTCTACTGCACACTAATAGTGTAAAAGGAAAAAAACACTTTCAACCGATTTCTATTGCCAATTTTTTACCTACGGAGTATTTCAATTTTGCAACCACAAAAATATTTCAGTCTAAACATACCTATTTCGCGTTGAACTGGAACCTGGGGATATTAGATTAAAGAAGCACGAAACGCATCCCATTTATAATCTAAAATATCTTTTACACCGCAGGATAAGTGTAGAGGAACCACATAAGCGGTCAGGACCCGTTCAGTGTTTAAATTGCCAAGAATACGGCCATACAAGGGCTTACTGCAAGTTGCCTTCGGTTTGCGTTGTGTGTGGAGAGCTTCATTGTTCCGCCCAATGCGACAAACCAAAGGATGACTCCAAGGTTAAAAAATGTAGTAATTGCGGTGGAAATCACACTGCTAACTACAGAGGCTGTCCAGTTTTTTCTGAGGTAAGGAAGTCAACTCAGAAATTAAATACTCCTGCTAGGCAGCCACAATACCAAGCAACTGCTCATTACCCTCAGTTAGCTCAACCCACAACCAAACATGTTTCATACGCGGATATAATTATTAAAATCCAATCATGTTTTAGCACACAAAGCGACACCTACAAACAATTCTACCCCAAATATGCATCCAGAAGCTAAAGAACAAACTCCATCTGGTAACTACAATCGTCTCGAAGCAAGTATCGAGACATTAGTGCATTCGTTAAACAGTTTTATGAGCTCTATGAGCAGCATGATGCAAGAAATGGTTCGCATGCGGTACTTAACAAACCATGAACTGTTTAAAAATATGTTTCTGGAAGGCAAACGGCTTACGCCAACACAAAAATGAACTCGAGTACTTCTTGAAGAACCAACAAATTGATGTCATGATGGTTTCAGAGACTCATTTAACAACAAATAGCTTTTTTTAAAATCAATGGTTATATATTATATGACACTAAAGACCCCCATGGCAGAGCATGTGGTGGTTCAGTAATACTAATAAGGGCTCGAATTAAACATCATTTACTGTGTGATTTTTGTGAGGACTACCTTCAAGCAAGAAACATCTGTATTGAAGAATATCATCAAAACTTTGTTATTTCTTCGATTTATTCACCTCCTAGATTTCAAATATCAGAGAGTCAATATATCAACTTTTTCAAATCACTAGGTCCCTGTTTCATAGCATCAGGCGACTACAACGCTAAACATACGTTTTGGGGATCACGCCTAATAACTCCAAAAGGTCGTGTTTTGTTTGATACAATTTCAAAAATGCGTCTGAATGTGATATCAAGTGGACAACCCACCTATTGGCCTACTGATCGACAAAAAATACCTGATGTTATTGATTTTGGCGTGACTAAAGGTATTTCGAGAGAAATGATTAAGGTTGAAGCGTCACTCGAATTATCCTCAGATCATTCACCCACTATTGTCTATATATGGAATCAGCAAGCATTAATTGGTTGAAATATAAAAAGTATCTCAGTACTCATTGTTCGGAAAACATACCGCTAAGAACACCAGAAGATGTGGACCAGAGTCTAATTTATTTTGATCAAAACCTTAAATCAGCTGCCCAACATGCGACAGAAACCAGACAACCAGCTAGATACAATCAAATTTATTTTGTAGATGTCGAGCGGCTCTTGGCTGAAAAAAGAAAAATTAGAAGAGAGTGGCAAGCACACAGATCTCCTCAAATCTAGACTTAAAGATTGCACGAAACGACTAAGACAGCTGCTAGAAACTCGAAGAGAGGCATCTCTGAAAAATTACTTGGAAGACCTCGACGCAACTGCACAATCAGATTATTCATTATGGCGTGCATGTAGAAACCTTAAAAGGCCAGTCGTACGTAAGCCCCCCTTGCGAACTTCTTGTGGAGTCTGGGCAAGAAATGATACCGAAAAAGGTAATTTATTTGTTGATCATTTGAAAAAGGTTTTCACTCCAAATATGTGTACTGATATAGTTGAGTTGCCACCAGTAGAGACTAGTGCCGAAGTACACCTAAGATTTGAATTTAGCGATATTGAAAGGGCAATAGCAGATTTAAACACCAAAAAAGCCCCTGGCGTTGATAAAACAAGTAACAAGATGTTAGTTGAGTTGCCCCGTATAGGTCGCAGAATTATCCTGTTTGTTTTTAATGCCATCTTACGTCTTGAGTACTTTCCCACAGACTGGAAGGTCTCTTTGATAACTATGATTCCTAAACCAGGAAAAGACCACACAAAAGTAGAATCATACAGACCTATAAGCCTTTTATCAAACGTGTCAAAGTTATTTGAGAGAATATTAATAACTAAGCTGAATCCAATTCTTAGCGCCAAAGGATGCATTCCGAACCATCAATTCGGCTTCAGAAAACAACATAGTACGATCCAACAAACACACAGATTAGTAAATGTAATTAAAACGACCTTTGAAGAAAAAAAAATACTGTTCTGCGCTCTTTATCGACGTTTCTCAAGCATTCGATAAGGTTTGGCACGAAGGCCTAATATTTAAGCTAAAGCTGAACTTGCCCGAAAACTTGTATAAGCTCTTAAAAGATTATTTAACGAATCGCAAGTTTTTATTAAAAGAAGGTGTCTTTTTAAGCTCGCCACAGCTCATTGAAGCCGGAGTTCCCCAAGGTAGTATTTTGGGACCAATTTTATATTTACTGTACACATCGGATATGCCAATTATCACCCTAGTCCACACATCAACTTTTGCAGATGACACAGCTTTTTTAAGTATTCATGAAAGTGCCCAAGTAGCTTCACAACTTTTACAAGACCACATACTCAATTTGGAAAAATGGCTAGAAAAATGGAGAATAAAAGTGAATGAACAAAAATGCACTCACATAACTTTCACACTGCGCAGGGACTCATGCCCTCCTATTCGCATAAATAACCAAATGATACCACAGCTTTCAGACGTTAAATACCTGGGTCTACATCTTGACCGTCGCCTTATTTGGAAAAGCCTCATTGACTTCAAGTTAACACAAATGAAACTAAAAGCAGTACAACTAAATTGGCTTATTGGCAGAAACTCCACCCTGAGCTTAGATTGTAAACTTTTACTGTACAAGTCGGTCCTCAAACCAATTTGGTGTTATGGGATTCAGTTATGGGGCTGCCTCAGCTAGTAATGTAGAAAAAATTCAAAGGCGCCAAAATAAGATTTTACGTATTATTACATCTGCTCCCTGGTATATAAAAAATTCGAACATCCACAAAGACCTAAACATGCCATCGGTTAAAGCAGAAATAGCGAAACATGCAGTCACATATCTAAAGAGGCTTGAATCTCATCCAAACCCTTTGGCGCGTAACATGCTGAATGAACCTGGTTACATTCGACTAAAAAGAAGAGATACTGTTTTTCTTGGCCGTACATTAGAGGGATGATCCGCAAATGATTTCGAAATCCGTGAAACAAACATTATTTTTGTCTAGCACTGGCTGGACTTAAAAAGAATATTTTATTTTAGACTTAAGATACGAGTAATTATTGTTAGTTCAAAAATATTAAAGATACAATAAATAAATTATGAAAAAAAAAGTCTAAACATACCTTAAGCGACAATAAACAGATCTAGTTCTGCCAATATAATAAAATATCTGAATTGACATATATATGTATGTATATAAAATTTTTATTTTTATTATTACTAATGGAGTTTGGCAGTTAAACTTACTCTTTTTCCCCTTAAATAGTAGTTTAACTGTCAAACTGCATATTCAAAATTTAAATTTTTCCCTTAATAATTCCCTCTTCGTTTTACTTTATTTAATATGTTTTGCATATACATACATATATTTAAAAGTTTACAAGATATACAATAAATTTTATTTGTAATATATTAACGGTTTTCAAAATTTTACCAATAGATACACTGTAAATTTTATTTAACAGTTGCAAACATTAATGTGAAATCTAAATTCGGAATTATTAAATTTATTAGCCGATTTTAAGTTTACATAAAATCTACTTTCAGCAAGGCCAACAACTTTGTATAGGTAACAATAGTCATATATTTGACATTGTAAAAATCGTCAAATCGGAATTTTTAACTTTTTTGGACAAAAATCGTCAAAATGACGATAAATCGTCAAATCTGGCAGCCGTGGTCATAAGTCTACGTAAAAGAACCATTTTTTTAATTAAATTACATGTTGTATTTTAGGCACTTTTATTTACGAGATCTTTTCGTATTTAATTATTTATAGTTTTTCTACAAACAAAACCAACATTAAGATAGTGCGTCCAAATGCGGTAAATAAAAAATTAATGAAAACTAAGTAGCGCATTCATGATCTCGACCTTTGACAACCATTCTAAGGCTGTATTGAATTGAATTAACCAGTAGTGCGATTCACTATTCAATTTTAACGATTCTTGACTCGTTAAAAAAAATTAACAACAAAACGAAAGACTTTGCTATTCAGAAATGCTTTTTAATAAAATTTCATATTGTTATAAATCAGCTGTTTTTCTTAACAAGTCGAGTATTGTTAATTTAACTGCAACTATTTTTGTGTCGTATCAAAAGATAAATTAGATGTAAAATGTAAAATATTCTAACCCCCATATTAATAACAAATAAAATATATTTGAAATCTATTTTAGAACTAATTTTTCATACAAAAGTTATTTTAAAATACATTTCAAATAAGTTTTATTTTTTATAAATATGGGGGTAAATAATTAATATGTATAATTAAAACACATACATATGTATTTTACCTACCTTATAAAAATGAATTTAAACCATTTTTTAGAAATAAAATTAAAAATGAACAAAAAATGAAGCACTTTTGTTTATTATTTTTCATTCCTCTTTGTTCTTTTCGCTATTTTGCCATTTTGTTTAGCAGCATTGCCATTTATTTTTGTTTGTATTTTTCATTAGTTAACCATAGGTTAGTGAATCGCAAATGCGTTAGTGCAAGCAAAAAACATGTTGATATATTTAACAAGTGTTAGATCGTTAAAAAGTAGTGAATTGCACTACAGGTGTGGGATCTCTTCGGACGAAATCTTTTCTTGCCGGTTATCGTTCGCTAGAGCATTTTTCTCTTCAGTAATGCCCATATTCTATCTATTGGTTTCATAATTGAAGATTATGGAGCCAAAATTTAACAATGTCAAAAGTGGTTTTGGGTCGTTGCCATGCTGAAAGTAAAAATCAGAATATTAAATTAAGCAAATCTATGCATTGTTCAATCCATGAATTCAAAATTTCTTAGACGTGTTGTTTTTATTGTTTTTAGAAATACTATTCATAATTATTTACCAAAAGATCTCCTATATTAAAGTTCACGAAATAATAAATACATTTATTTTAATTAAATAATAAATATTAATTTAATGTTGTTTTACTGTTATATTTTATATGGCGTTCACACAACTAAAATTTAACGTGTTTAAGCGAGTTGTTTAACAAACTAAACCAATTATCGTGTTTTAGTTTGACATTTATTCAGCTGATCACACAGCTGGTAGAGAAAATAAAGTATAGTACTTAAAAAAATGGATAAAAAACAAATAGTGGAATTAATGGGATATTATTTAAATTATACAAACGATGCAGTAATAAACATTGATGAGCTATTTAGAAAAGAAAAAGATAACAGGCGTCGTTCTGCCTTATTTAAAAATATTTTAAGTTTGAGAATGGAGCAACTGCAACTCTTATTAATGTAAATATATTTATATTAAAAAACTCGCTTATCTATTCAATTTGTTTACACTTTTTGACATGACGTTTAATTTACGCTTGCCGCCATTATGAAACATGTTTAGTTAACACAAAAATGCAAAAAATAACTAAACGCACATCAAGATTATATCCGAACTCTGACTTTGAAGTGTTTCGCGAAGTGTTTAAATCTAAAACATCTCATTTTGAAGTGTTTTCAAAACACGCCAATGTATGGGAAAACATCTCAAAAACAACTTGTTTTGCCCTTAAACACTTCAAAATTGTTTAAACACCTAAGTGTGAACGCCATATAATTAACTTTATAATATTAAACACTATGAGAGCGTAGACTTATAAGTTATACTCCTCGTGTACATACATGTAATCCAAGTCTTCATTTTCTGTGTACAATTATGCTACAGAAACAATAAAAAAAACTCACACCGACGTTTGTTCTATTCTATTTCAGTTTGATTTCAGTCGTTAATTGAGTCAAAGAGAACCAAGAGATGAAACGGCATATAAACAGGAAGGCAAAAAATACTAATTCAACCCGTCTCTTTCACACGTTCATTAGTTTTCTTTTTTGTTATTTCGTAAACATTGGTTTTCTTTTGTGCTATTTTCTTATTAATTATTTTTTTATTAGTGTGAATGTGCGTAACTTTCATTAAATATATTTCTCAAGCTTATTTCACACCAAAGAGTTTTGATTGTTTGTTTTAATTATACTTTGTTGTTTAATTAATATTTTAATGGACAAATTAACTTTTAAAGTACAAAGTTTTAAACAACGAACACGCCTTAAAGGAAAATTTTCAAAATTTTTAGTTTTTGTTTTGTTTATTTTTCCGATGTTCGTATAAATTTGTTACTATATTTGTCTCTTTCTTGACAAGCTTAGGAAAGTCTGATTATAGCTATTTTCATCAATCACTATTTACATCTCTGTGTGCTTTTTGATTGAGTGTTAACGAGTGCACATGTGCGGAAGCTTACTGCTTTTTTCAGCTTTATTGTTTTTTCAGCTTTATTTTTTTTTCAGATTCGCAGTGGTAAAAAAAGGAGTAAAGATACCTTCAAGAAGGCCTCTTTACTCCTGCTTTTGGAGGCAGAAGGCCTTCTGTTTACATTCCGTTCGCATTCTAATCTCATGTCTTTTTTACACAGGTTGTCATTGCGGAGCAGGCCTTCCACTTTCGCTTCTGCCGGCAAGCATTCCAGAAGGTTTTCCGAAAATTGTCTGATAGAAGGCCTTTAATGTAATGCCTTTTCGTAGCAAAAACTAAAAAAAAATTCTGGGACAAGTTTTTTATTGCTGTTCTAATTTTATTATTAATTTATTTTTAATTGAAATATTAAATTTTTTGGGATTTGAACCGTCAACCTACAGTCTGATAGACTAGCGCACTATCAATCAGTCTATCGAAGCATCTAAATTGCGATCAGCGATGAAGTAGATAAAGGGCATTTCAATGTACTTTTGTGTTTTATAAATGAGAAATCTAAAAATAGAAAAATATGTTTTTGCCATACAAAATGAATACACATTCCGACTTCCCTACTAAGAGAAGCGAAGTAGGAATGTGTACTGGATCTTTTAGAAGAAAGAGACAGGGCCTTCTAAAAGGCCTTCTTTGGAAGGCACACAAATACGAGGATTGTATCCGAGAGAAGGTCTAAACATGCCTTATAGAAGGCCTGAAGTGAGAAGGCCTCTTTAATTTTACCACTGGGTTTAATTTCAAAATAAACCAACAAACAAAATAGTATAATGGAAGAAAGAAATTTTTGTTTTGTCATTAAAAATGCTTTTGGTAACATTCAATGTATTTTATGTTACCAAACATTTAAAACAAAGAAAAAATTTTCAATTAAAAGGCATTTTGAACTTTTTCAAAAAGAAATAAATAAATTAAAAGATGAAAAAAGGAAAATGTTTTTTCTTGAGCAAAAAAACCTCTATATGCAAAAAATTATAGAATGGGTTCTGCAAGAAGAGCAATATTAAAAATGGAGATTTCATAAAGTCAATTTCCTTGTCACCCCAAACTGTGGCTAGACGTATTGCCCAAATAGTAAATTCGGTGGAGTCTTCTATTAAAGAAAAATTGCTAAATTGTAAATTTCTTTCGTTTTGTTTACATATGTAAATAAATACAGATATCAATGATCTTTGTCAACAGTTGTCTGTATAAAATGCAGTGATGAACATTTTAATGCTTTTGAATCAATGTTGACAATGGAAACCTTTTATGGACATGTAACTGGAAAGCTTTTGATGGAAGTTGTAAGTAATAAACTTTTTTCTTTTGTTGATGTAAACAAAATTGTCGGTGTCTGAACAGACGGGGCAAATGTAATGGTAGGAAAAAACACAGGTTTGATAGGTAATATAAAAAAGTGAAATGGCAATGCAAAACAATTATCTTAAAATGTTCACTGAGGTACGTTGGCTCAGTCGTGGCGACTGTGTTAACCGACTATATGATTTAAAAAGGGAAGTCTTAGAGTTTGTAGAAAAAGAAAATATCGATGAGTCGGCAAAAATCATATCAGATCTAGTTGATACAACTTCTTTGCTTAATGATTTCTACTTAGAGCTTCAAGGAAGAGGTAAGAATATATCTGATATTTGTATAATTTTATTTAATTTTAAAACAAACCTTTTTCTTCTACTTTGCCAAGTTAAGTCAAAAGACTTTTCCAGTTTTAAAAAAACATCTCTATTGCGCGAATCGCTGTGCGATGCTGCGAAAACTAAGAGAGTTGAGATTTTTGATACATTGCTCAACAGTTTTGAAGACAGGTTTGCAGATTTTAAGAGTATACAATTGCAGTTGGATTTATTTAATAACCCTTATAACTGTGATGTTACTCAATATGAGTTCGATATACAATCAGAACTTATATTTCTTCGAACCGAAGTCCAAGCTCCGGGAAAAATGGGAATAGAATTGTGGAAAAATCTAAATGATTTCGATTTTCCAGAGTTAAAAAGAAATGCTTTGAAATTGTTATTCCTTTTTCCTTCTACATATTGCTGTGAATAAAATTTTTCCGACTTAAAATTTATTTGTTCCAAGCAGAGAAGTAAATTAAGTTCTTCAAATTTAAAATTTATTTTGTTAATAAGAAATTGTTTCAAAATCTTAAATTTGGAAAACTTAATTTATAATGCCTAAATACACTTAATTTTTTAAGTTTTATTTGTAAATTAAACTCGACCAATCAAATATGTGTGAAAAAAATGCTTAATTCTGTAAAAACTGAGGCATATTTTTGTATTTAATTTTATTAACTTTTTTTAAACTTTTTGCTTTTAAAAGTAAAATTAATTACATTTGCAAAGCTTAGTTTTGTGTTTGCTGGGCAATATTATCTTATCCAATACAGACGCATTTCATTTATTGAGAGTTTTGGTTCACAAAGTACAAACACGTGTAATAAATTTTACTTTTTAAAGCAAAATATATATTAAGTTAAAAAAAGTTAATAAAGTTAAATACAAAATATGCCTCAGTTTTTACAGAATAAGGCAATTTTTTTCACACATATTTGGAGTTTAATTTACAATTAAAACTTAAAAAATTAAAATGCATTATAAATTAAGTTTTCCAAATTTAAGATTTTGTAAGAATTTCTTATTGACAAAATATGTTTTAAATTTGAAGAACTTAATTTATTTCTCTGCTTGGAACTTGGAAATTTACAATTTATCAATTTTTCTTTAATAGAAGACTCCACCGAATTTCCTATTTGGGAAATACGCCTAGCCACAGTTTGGGGTGACAAGGGAATTGACTTTATTAAATCTGTTCTATAATTTAACGTTTGAAAAGTTTTTTGTAAAATATTTTTTTCTAGCACCAAATAGAGGGGAAAAAATTAAGACTATTGAATGTCAAGCCTCTCCCTATTACTGTTCAAAAGTTAAGCTATTTTCACCAGTATCCGTCTTGTATGGGGACACCATTCAAGCCTCTGTCTATAACGGTTTCAAAGATAGGGGCACACAGATCTAATAACATCACCTATTCGGACACCCTTTAATTTACAATGTTAAATTAAAGACCTGTTGTTATAGAGGAATTGGCCACAAAGATACTTTGTAAATTTCAACTATCTGTCTATAACGGTTAAAAAGTTTAACCATATATATCAAATTACATGAACTATTGGGACACCCTTTACATAATAATTCCAAATATTTATATTTGTTATCATACCAGAGAAAGTAGTGGATATTCTGCCTAATTTTCAAGTGTTTGTGTTTAACGGTTCAAAAGATAGGGTCATATAGATCAAATTACGTAATTTATGGGGACACCCTTTAATTTCTAACTTCAAATTGTATACTTGCTGTAGTGGACTTTGCAATACAGGTTCCTTGTAAATTTCAGCTGTCTGTCTCTAACAGTTCAAAAGTTTGGCCACATACATAGAATTACATTAACTATTGGGACACCCTTTTAGTTCCAAATTCAAAATTTTATACTTTTTGTTATAGCTGACTTAGCACTACAGGTTCTTTGTAAATTTCAGCGGTCTGTGAACAACTATTCAAAAGTTTGGCCATATACATCAAATTAAATGAACTATTGGAGCACCCTTTAATTTAAAATTTTGAATATTTATTCCTTTTATTATATGGGGACACCCTTTAAATTTTAAATTTTTTTTATTAATTTCTGCTGTTGGGAGCTATAGCGGCACGCAACTTTTAAAAATTTTAATTTGCTGCCATTTACGGTTCTTAATACACGAAAAAAACATGTATGTTGTATGGGGACACCCTTTAATTTTTAATATAATGAACTGTTTTTAAAATGGGACCAACCTGAAAGCATAACCTTTCAAATAAAGAAAAAAATTTTAAAATCAGTTCAGAAATGGCTGAGTTCTGCGGTTACATACATAAAAAAAGCAACATTCAGACGAATAGATAACCTCCTTCTTTTTTGAAGTCGGTTAAAAAGAGCAAAAAGCCACACACATTATTATATACATTTGCATGTACATTGTGTGAATACAGTTTTTTGTTTTTTGAAATTTGTGTCTTGTTTTACCAGCTATATTTTTTTTTTCTTTGAAAACACATTGTAGCAAAAATATGGAATTTGTATGGTAAAAATGTGTATTTTGTTGTTGGGTAAATAAATCGACATCAGTGAACAATAAATTAAATGCTTCCATCCAACCCTGGATTTTAAAACAAAACCCCCAAACAAACAAAAAACACAAAACTACAAGATCAACGACTGCTACGAATATTATATGTATTATTGTTGTGAAGAAAACGAACATCATCGAGTTTTATTTTAAAGTCGTTAGATCAAAGTTAAAATACAAAAAGTGAAAACCTGAAAAACACAGGATTAAAATATAAAGCTAAAAAGGAAGGTGAAAAGGCGATACTTACCAAACTAACTCCTATAGACAATAATATAATTCTTGCAAAAAAAAACCGACTTCAAAACAGATAGAAGGGCACCAATTCTAAACTAAAAATCTAAGAAGTAATCTGTAAGAATTAGATTTAAACCAAATAAAAGATGCGCCAAAATTAGAGGGAAAAAAATAAAGACTATTGAATGTCAAGCCTCTCCCTATTACTGTTTAAAAGTTAAGTTATTTTCACCAGCATCCGTCTTTTATGGGGACACCATTCAAGCCTCTGTCTATAACGGTTGCAAAGATAGGGGCACACAGATCAAATAACATCACCTATTCGGATACCCTTTAATTTACAATGTTAAATTAAAGACCTGTTGTTATAGATAATTTCAACTATCTGTCTATAACGGTTAAAAAGTTTAACCATATATATCAAATTACATGAACTATTGGGACACCCTTTACATTATAATTCCAAATATTTATATTTGTTATCATACCAGAGAAAGTAGTGGACATTCTGCCTAATTTTCAAGTGTTTGTGTTTAACGGTTCAAAAGATAGGGTCATATAGATCAAATTACGTAATTTATGGGGACACCCTTTAATTTCTAACTTCAAATTGTATACTTGCTATAGTGGACTTTGCAATACAGGTTCCTTGTAAATTTCAGCTGTCTGTCTCTAACAGTTCAAAAGTTTGGCCACATACATATGATTACATTATCTATTGGGACACCCTTTTATTTCCAAATTCAAATTTTATACTTTTTGTTATAGCGGACTTAGTAATAAAGGTTCTTTTTAAATTTAACGGTCGGTGTACAACTGTTCAAAAGTATGGGCATATACAACAAATTTAATGAACTATTGGAGCACCCTTTAATTTAAAATTTTGAGTATTTATACATTTTATTATAACGGTCATAGTAGTCGACATTCTGTCAAATTTTCAAGGTTTAGTCTATAACGGTTCAAAAGATAGACCCAAATAGGTCACCTATGGGGACACCCTTTAAATTTTAAATTTATGTTTTTATTAATTTCTGCTGTTGGGAGCTATAGCGGCACGCAATTTTTTAAAATTTTAATTTGCTGCCCTTTACGGTTCTTAATACACGTAAAAAACATGTATGTTGTATGGGGACACCCTTTAATTTTTAATATAATGAACTGTTTTTAAAATGGGACCAACCTTGAAGCATAACCTTTCAAATAAAGCAAAAAATTTTAAAATCGGTTCAGAAATGGCTGAGTTCTGCGGTTACATACATAAAAAAAAAGCAACATTCAGACGAATAGATAACCTCCTTCTTTTTTGAAGTCGGTTAAAAATAAATTGCTACTTACCTCTATTTAATCCTTCATACAAATTGTGTATGTATAATTTCCCTACATATACATACATAAATTAAAAGTTATAGAACTTACCTTATTGTGCTTGTGTTAAAACCTAACCAAATACTTACCATTTAAACATAAAATTAATATAAGCTAAAATTTCTTCCTTAAACATAATAAGAGTAAATAAAAATTTTTTATAACGTTTTTAAAAATAAAAGAAATTTCGTTCTTTTTTATTTGATTCCCGCGTAAGATATAAACTTATATCGTCGGTACCCTCCAACCCGTTAAAATACATATCAGTTAAATACGAAGTTGAAATAAAAATAATGTTTTTTGTTTACTATTTATTAATTTAACTTTTCAAGTTAATCGGTTCAATATTTTAACCTTTTCAGTGTTCGATGATTTGTATTTACATATATGTTTCCCATGTAGAATGATTCCGTAATAATATAAGGACTAGTAAATTAAGCATCTCCATCCTGTGTTTATAACATTCGTTATTTTGTTCAAACCAAAAGGAATAAATTGTAAATTTGATACAATTGACACATTGTTCAACAACAAATTTTTTATTGATCTGTCTTTTAAAAAATTGTTTTCAAAGACGTTTATGTGCATTTTACAATCTTAAAAAAATAAATCGGATGGAGCACACAAACTTCCAAAGTCTTATTCTTTTTCGTAATTTTTAGCATGCACAAACATTACTGGAGGATATGTCAAAGTTTGCTTTGGTTTTATTATTTATATCCATACGACATTTAACGCAAGATATTCGATGTGCTATGTAACCAACAAAATATCGACTTGATGTTAATTCTATTGGCAAATTGTTGGAGGTAAAACAATCGGCATCTTCATAAAAATATTCTCCATCTGCGATGTTTAATTCAGGGGTTTGGGTACTTTTTGATATACTGGCACTCCTTTGAGTATCTTCTTAAATTGTTTGAACCTCCATTGCTAAAAATATCGCATCATCGCATCATTATTGGAAATACATGCTGTTTAAACAATCAAAGTAACTGTCGAGCTTTTTTATAAACGCAGAAGTAGAAGTGGCTACTGCTGATGAACTTCGTGTAAACTGATGATTTTCATTAGCAGATTGGATTGCAGCAGCAACTGAATTGTTCAGAGTTTGGACAGCTGTGTCAACACGTATCTTTTAAAAATTTTTGGGTTTATGTGTACTGTTGTTAATATTGTCATTTTTGTTGCTTTTCCATATTCTAGCTCGAAAATTTTTCTCACAACATCGAACCGTGCTACTTCATTAAATTTTGATTGAAATCAGCATTGCACTACAACTAATTCATATTGCAAAAGAAAATATTTTTTTGCAGCTTAGTGATAAACTGCAAATCTACACTAGCAATCGAAAAAATTTAGTGTCAGTGCAAATGTTTTCACTACCACTCAACGGAGATTTCGTGCAAGAATTTTTCACTCACTCAATTGATTGCAAAATTTTTACTTGCAATCAATAAGAAGCTGCATTTATTCATACTCTCAATCAACTTTCAAAAATGATTGGTCATAAAAATTTTGAAATAAATTCGTTTTTTTATTTAATATTCGGTATTCGGCCCTATTCCCGTTGGCGTTGTAGTTTGAAAACGAAATAAAAACGACAATTTGGCATTACCGTTGGCGTTAACGACACGTTGAAACGAAGATAGAAACGACAATAAAACATTCGTTGTCTGTCGTCATCATTGTATTGTAGGCAACGAAATTCAAACGACTACAAATAAAAAAATGTTAAATGAAAAAAAGTACATTAAGTTCGAAATTTTAGTTTCATAAATGGAAAAACATCCCGTTTATGCTAAGGATTTTCGAAAGGGCGTAAAACCCTAAAATTTTGTGATTTTTGATGCGAAATTTAATCCGTTTGGGCTCCATTTCTTGATGTAGAGTTAGACTCACACACGTAGGGTTCCGTACTTTGTTTAGTAAAACTTTAAAAATACAAGTTATTAATTTTTTCATGTCTTATGAGTCACCCTTTAATTAAATTATATTTATAGTCGTAATTAATTAAAATTATAGTCGTAATCGCGAAAATTGCATCGCTGTTGGAACACCCTTTAAATATTAGTAATTGTTGTTATAGCGGCCATAGTAATACACCTTCTATAAAAATGTACATGCGCCTACCTATTGCGGTTCAAAAAATAAGGTAATATACGTGAACATCATGTTACTGATGGATCACCCTGTTACAGCGGCCGAAGCACCACATTTGTTGTAAACATTTCAAGAGTCTACCTATTACGGTTCAAAAAAGATGGCTATTTACGTACAAATCATGTCTCTGTCGGAAAACCCTTTAATTTTGTAAATTGTTATAGCCGCCATGGCAATTCTCTTTCTATGAATATATCAAGAGTCTACCTATAACTATTAAAAAAATAAGTTACTATACGTGAAAAACATGTCACTGTCAAAACACCATTTAATTTTTAGTATTTGCCATAACGGCCATGGCAACCCATCTTCTATACAAATTGTAAGAGTCTACCTATTACGGTTCAAAAATATGTCGTTATACATGCAAAAGACGTCACTGTCGAAAAACCCTTTAAATTTTTATTGTTTTTATAGGGGTCATAGTAATACACCATTTGTAAAAATTTCAACAGTCTATCTATTATGGTTAAAAAATTAATCAATGTGCATGCAAATCACGTCACTGTCGGCACACCCTTTAATTTTTACTATTTGTTATAGTGGCCATAGTAATACACATCCTGTAAAAACTTCAGTAGTCTACCTATTATCGTTCAAAACCTATGCCATATACATACAAATCACGTCACTAACGGATCACCCGTTAATATTTAGGTTTATTTTTTTAGACTTGTTTATAAAGCGAACTAAGTTTTAATTACTGTTTGTAAATTTTTAGTGTATTCCTCCTACAGTTCATGAAATAAACACATATTCGTGAATAACACCTCTCTATCGGAACACCCTATAAGCTTTAATTTTTGTTGCTATAGCGGCCACAGCTATACACCTTCTGTGAAAATTTCAAGAGTCTACCTATTATGGTTCAAAACTTAGGCCTTATACATGCAAATCACACCACTATCGGAACACCCTTTAATTTTTAGTTTTATTATTTATACTTGTTTATATAGTGAACTAAGTTTAAATTACTGTTAATTACTACAGTTCAAGAAATAAACACATTTTCGTGAATAACACCTCTCTATTGGAACACCCTATAAGTTTTAGTACATGTTGCTATAGCGGCAACCGCTATATATCATCTGTGAAAATTTCAAGAGTCTACCTATTACGGTTCCAGAGATAAATGGCGCTGACAGACGGACAGACATTGTAGCGAAAACAATAAGGTTTCATTTTTACCCTTTGGGTACGGAACCCTAAAAAAGTGATTTAACGGTATGAATTTTTTATTCAGTATTGAAACAAGGTACATAATGGTAACAAATTAATTATTAATACTATATAACAGTTACATACAAATTTTCAAAGTCAGTTCGAACAGTACTAGATAAGTTAGATTCCTAGATTTTAGTGCAATTGACAAAGTAAATAAAACGATTGTTTAAATAACTAGTCTTCTAAAATCTTTGATATTAGATCCTTCAACAGTAGAACAAAATAATGGATTTTGAGACTGAATTGGGTTGTTTTAACAAATATCCAGTAATTAGGCAAATGTTTTTAAAATTCAACACGCCTTTGCCTTCTTCTGCACCAGTAGAGCGTTTGTTTTCCTTTAGTGGACGCTCATAGAAGATAAAAAATTTGGTGATAGCAGTTTTGAAATGCTTGGTGAAAATAATTTTTTGAATTTTACTTTTTATGTATCCATTTTGTTTATTGAAATATAAAAATAAATTTTTGAAGGCCTAGATGCACATACTCGTATATTTATGTTATATAAATTAATTTACTGTTTTCTATAATTATTAATAAAATAGTTTGAATTTTATTTTTAATGAAGTATTAGTCTTCACTTTTGAATTAGTGCACAAAAATAATAATAAATCAAATTGGCCCTCAAATTGAATGCAAAATTTCTACGGTACCTGGAATTTATACAATAAAATATTTTTAAGATTGGCCAACCATTTTTTTCATAACTGTACACAAGTAAATAAAATACATATTTTATAAATAAACTCTAATAAAAATCCTTTCCATGTAATACCACCCATAAAAATCCTTTACCTGTAATACTATTCGTAAAAACAACACACGTGCAAGAAACTAACGGATCTTTTTTATATTCTCATTATTTTCAACACATTTTTTTTCTCACCGTCTAAAGCAAGTATAAATATTTGGTGTTTTTGTATAATGTGCTCAAATATTTTCAGAAATTTAGGAATTTTTTCGCGTTTGATTGTCTAACAGCCGCTTAAGCGTAAAATGTGTTAAAAAAATAAAATATAAGTTGAAATTTGTGTATACTTCTTCGGTTTTTCCACCAGTGTGACGGGATCTAACAATAATTTGCTTGTAATCATATTTTGTATTACCAAAATTTATGAAATCAGTTCATATTTACCCCAATCATAAATACTCTCGAGAAATTTCTTTCGCACGGAAAAATTTTTTCTCAATAAAAAAAATTTTTATTGAGAAAAAAAATTTTTTCTCAATAAAAAATTTCCCCAATCATAAATTCCTAGGGAATGCAAAATAAGGAAGAGGGAAAATATAATTTTCGAAATCAGCTGTTTTGCTTAGTTCCATTTAATTTTTTAGTTATTTACAAACGTTCATCGGAAAATTTTCTTTTATTTCAATTAAAAAAAGAAAAACATAAAATAAAATAAAAAGTATTGCCTTTCGGATGCTTGTGGAAAGTATGCCAGTTGAAGAAGATGAGGGACAACTGAGAAATCGAAGAACTGAAAGAAGGCAGTTGCGAGATTTGTCTAATCCACTGGAATTACCATCTTTGTAAACCGGGTAAATAAACCAGCTTTTCGTTACTTGTTGGAAGTGTTGACAAAGCATTCTCAACAGGCCAAAAAGCAATTTGCTATTCCACCGATAGTCAAGCTTAGAGGATGCTTCCGTTTTTTTGCCGAAGGTGGATATCAAACTAGTATTGGAAAAGATTGCGACGTGCATTTAGCACAGTCTACCTTTAGTATGGAATTAAAAGAAACTGTAGATATATTTGAAACCAATCTTTGTCCAATTTTGATTAACGTCGATTGCATCGATGGAACCCATGTTCAAATAATTGCTCCATCTGAACAGGGTTGTCAGATTTTTTTTTCACCTATTTCGCCAAAATCGTTGTGAAAAATCGCCAAAACAGTTTTTTGATAAAAATTTCCTCTAATATATACAATATTTTTTATTTTTAAAAATATTTTTAACAAATCACAAAAAATAAATTTAACCAAAATAGCTAAAATTCGCCAAAAATAAAAAAAAGTCGCTAAAATGTATAAATATTTTGTTTTTATTTAAAATTATTATTGAGCAGGAGAAAGGTAATGTTTTTACTTAAAACAATGAAAAATCGTGGATATTATATTAAATGGAGACCTAAACATACACATCCTTAAGGTATTTTTCACAGCGTTTTTTTTAGAATATGTTTTATAGGAATTAAATTTATTCAACATTACTAAAGATTAATAGTGTGTGCCACAAGCCCTATTTTAATTCATAAAATTTATAGCATGTGTTTCGCAGTCGAGTTGTGGTGTAATTCATTGGTCTTTCTAACCAGTAATTACCAGCACATAAATTTATTAATAAAAATATAATTTTACTTTAGAATTAATCACTTAATTTGTAAAAAATATTCTTTCAACTTAGAATAAAACGAATTTAATCCTTACTTCAAAACTTCCTTTGTATGTAAAAAAATAAGTATAAAAAATTCATTGAAATTACCAGAACATCAAGTACAAATCTCAGTGCCGGATTAAACGAATCGGAGGCCCTAGGCCCTTGAGAGTATGGGGCCCCCTTTTTTCCAATAACTGTTGAATTAATCCTAAATTTTATCATTAATAAGCTTCAAACAACCTAATCGTGTCATTTCAAGGATCTAAACACAATAAAATAAACAAAAAATTGTATTCTGTTATAAAATTTTTGATTATTAATAACAGTACATTAAGTTATAAAATAAACTTTGGACAACGCCTAACATGACGTTAAAAAACTTTTTTTCTACACTTTCGTTCGCAGAACTCGTTGATGATATCTTCAAAATCAATTTCACGAAGAACATCTGATTCAATCGACATCAAACTTAGAATGTCAAGTCGTTCTTGACTTATAGTACTTCTTTGCTCGTTTTTGATGCGTTTTAGCTTCGAAAAAGATCGCTCTGTTGAACAATTTGTAATCATGAGAGTTAAAAAAATGCGAAGAGCAATTTCGACATTTGGAAAAACAGCTGCAAGATTATCTTGAATCAAACTTTCGTAGAGTTCAGAGTGTGTGAATTTTGGCTTTGCTGGAAATTTTGATTTCATAAAAGTTTGAAACTGTCTGAGTTCAAGGTAAAAATCTTCTAAATCGTCAAAGTAAAATTGAACCAAATTTGTAATCTTTTCACGGCGATCATTTTCTGCCAAATCAAAATCAGCCAAAAATGAAAATCTTTCTGACACCTCTAAGTAAACTTTGCTTCGACGATTGATCTCGATCTTGAGAGTACGACAATTATAAGGAAACCGTTGACGCGAAAATCGTCTCGAGGATTTAATACAACTTCTGCAGCATCACCATCGTTGGGTTGTTTTTTCTTCGTCGAACTCGCGGTACAATGTAATCTGTATCAGCCAAAATTAATCGAGCTTTGTTTTCAAATTCCTCAAATTTGTCTCTCATCTCATCAAACAAATTTTCTAGCGATGAGTACAATAACGCGCATGTAGCCAGAATAATTTCTTCTGACTGTAATGCTTTGCTTGTTGCCCGAAAGTTGTTCAAAATATCGCTCCATAAAACAAGCATGAAAACAAATTCAAGGGTTTGAATTTTATTCGCAAGACATTCAGCTTCGTGTCTACAGTCCTTTTTTTGTGAAGAATCATCAGCAATTTCATTTAGTGCTGCTGCAATTTCGTTGAAAGAATTGACAACTGCCTGAGTGGCGTTCGCGTGAGCTTCCTCGAAAAGGTAATCCTCGTTCAACCAAAGTTATGATGACTGGTATCAATCGTCTGAGTACTTCCTTCCAATAATTTTTTTCTTTTTGGTAGTCAAGTTGAAGTTTGTCGGCAACATCTCCACAGTTCTGTCGCCTTTGAATGTAAGTCAACATACATTCTCTGTGAAGAGATCGATTCTTGTTTTGATGTAATTGAAAAACATTTTTCCAATCATTAAATCCTTTGCCGGTAAGTTTGTTTTGTTTGTCTTTGGGAGCGAACATTTTACACACAAAACAATAGACACAACCAGCTGTTGGAGAATAAATCAGCCATTCGCGCTTGAACCTCTCTTCATTTGCTTTTTTTCCAAAAAACGTGTTTTCTGAGCAACTTCTTGCTCTTGTCTCTGCATCGTAATACCTACGTGACTTCTCAAATGGTCCAGAGTGATTTTGGCACATGTTTGGACCATGATTGACCCAAAAATTGACGTCACCGGCAGTGAAATCACCCCGTTTGAAAAAATAAAACAAAATTAAATTGAAAGTAAAAATTTAAAAAAATTTTGAAAAAAAAAATTATCTCAAGTTTTTTGGGGGCCCTTGCTCGAAGAGGGCCCCAGGCCATGGCCTAGTCTGGCCTATTGGATAATCCTAGTCTGACAAATCTAATGTAGCTGTACATAATGTAGATTATCACATATTTTAAAACAAAAGTGAATATTTTCTATTATGTTTCATAAGTATCCAAAAGTATGTTAGGATTTAAACAAAAAATTTAAAACAAGAAATTTTGTTTGTGAGTCAAGCTTAAGTTCGTTTTATTCTCTCTAAGAAAGAATAATTTAAATTACAAATTAGGTGATAATATTAAAGAAAATTGGAAATGAGCGGAATGCACATTTTCTAGATAGCTATCAGCACTCTTCGTATCTATCAACTTTGGGTAGTGTTAAATTGTAAACTTTAAATAAAGTTTCCAGACTAAAATCATATTTATGTAGATATGATAACCATTTTTAAATATGAAAATGGAAAGATATTCGTGAACTTTAAATAAATTTATATGTTTCGAAAGTTTCCGGTTTCCAGAAGTAAAATAATATTTAAATATGAAAAACAATTTACTTTTGAAACTTAAATTTTTTTGTTATCCATTTTGATATTTCTTAATTCAGATCCAAAGTTGACCAAAAGTCAATGAAAAATCGCCAACAATATTGCCAACTATTTTAAAAATCGCCAAAAAGTCGCCATGTCGCCAAATCCAAAATTTGATCTCCAAATAAATTTAGTTACTTTAAAAAAGCAAATAATTTATATTTTTATAAAACTAGGAGATGGGGGATATCCTTTGGAGCCATGGCGATGTGGGGTTACATCGTATGCCAGAAGATGGAACCCCAGAAATGAAATTTAATGAGGTCCATTCAAAGTGGCGAAATATTATTGAGCGCACTAACGGGGTGCTGAAAAATCGATGGAGGTATCTCCTTGGCGCAAAAGAATTACACTACGCTCCGAAAAAGCAGCCAAAATTGTAAATATATGTTGTGCTCTACACAATATTTGCATTCACTACAAGGTAAAAGACTTATGCTGCGAACTCGCTGATGTAGCCATGCCGGAAGAGGAAGTAGTAACACCAGTATCGAACCAATACTTAGCTTCAGCTCAAGCTATAAGAGCTAACATTGGGCTTACACTTTTATACTTACAAATAATTTTCACTGAACACTTGTGTATTGTTTTTTTATTAGTTGTTTAATAAATAGTAAAATAAAAGTTACATAATAAACAAAAATGATAAAATGCATTTAAAATAAACATAAAAACAAACAAAAGAGACAAAATTCATTTTAAGGATATCACAACTCATTTAAAATAAACATAAAAACAAACAAAAAAGAGACTAAATTCATTTTACAAAATAAGGCACATAACGTTGCATAGAACCAATTCGGGTAATACGACTTTTTTACTTATCTAATTTATTAATAAAAAAACATATATTAGAGAAAACTTTAGAAAATATTTTACTATATACTTACCTTTTGTATTCCCGTAGGTGCATTTCTAATCTATTCTTTTCTAATTTATACTCAACTTCTCTAATTCTCTGTTTTTTCATAAAAGCATTATGCCGCCGTAATTCTTCTATTTCCTCCATTTTAAGTTTTTCCATTCTTTTAAAATGTCTTTCATTATTTTCACTAATCTTCTCTAGGGACCGGTAAATTCTTATTGTATTTTGTTGCTGCTCCTTTTGATTTTGTGCTATTATTTTCATTGTTTCCACTAATTCCTTTTGAACGTTAAGATCAGCTTGAAGGGCTTCATAGGAACTTTTTGGTAGTTCCTTTTGTGAACCTAGTTGTGTTGGAATTTTTTGGCATAATGGCGACAGAGGCGTTTCAATATTTGCTGACGACGTATTTTGTGGAATCTCTTCTATTTCATTCAGTTCCTGCAGCACTTCATCCTCCCAAATATCTGTAACTGGCAGACTTTCTTTTTGAATTTTTCTTGTGTTAACCCCAAAGGATTTTGCTGCCACAACTTTTACCGCGGACTTCATTCCCACGAGGTTGTAAATTCCTTCCTCTTTGTTCGGGTCTCCCGCATGCTACATCTGCGTTGGCTTCCATCATTGGGAGCAAGTTGTTTATTTGTGTGTTTTGACCTACAAAGAACATTTTAAAACTAAAAAAAGACTTAAAATGAATAAATTACTTACATTTTTGTTCAAATTCCCCTCTATATAGCAGGTGAAAAAAAAAAACTTGAGAAATAAACATGTTTTTCCCTTTTTTTCATTGATGATACCTTCTTTTTTTCCCGCCGAATTTTTTTCTCTTCCCACATTTAAAAAAGAGGGAAAAATTTTATTCATAATAGGAGAAAAGGGAAAAGTGAGAAAATTCACGAGGAATTTTTGTTTATGATTGGGCTGCTTATTCATGTTCAAAGATTTTCTGTGTAGTGATTTAAAGTTAATTTCGAAATCACACCGTATTTGGGGGAGCATTTCTTTATAAAAATTTACGCAGTTAATAATAATATTGTGAATTTCTGATTAATAGAATATAAGAATAAATTCAATCAATTGAAAATCAATTGATTTGATTAAATTTTCATTTTTGTACAAAAAATCGGAAATCGGCTTTTGTTGACTTTTAAGTGTAAAAATCGGCAAAATGCCTAAAAATCGGTACTTTTGGCAGCCCTGACTATTACTGTCACTTTGAGAGTAATACCATGTTTCCACGACAAAACGAAGCACTTGCTTCGCTCTCTGAATCGTGATTGCGAATCATACCGTTTCCACGACTCATACGTGCTTCGGTTTGTTTGGATTTTAAAATTAATTGCACGATTTTGTTTTTACCACTTGATATACTTTTGTTTTTGTTTTATTTATTAATTTTAAGTTGTATTTTAATTATTTGCTTAATTATTTATATTTAAACATAACTTCTAATTTTATTTTTTTCTTTGTTTACATTTTTATGTAAAAAAGAGAGCTAGTTCAGATAAAATTGCGATAAAAATTAGAGAAGATAGAAATTATTCATGCTTCGCTAGTAGATTCAAACTGAATCATCTCAAAACAAAGTGCTTCGCTCTCAAAATTTTGTATGGCGAAGCACGATGATTCGAACATGATTGGAGTGTGAAGCACGAATTAGAGAGCGAAGCATGATTATTGTTTCCGTGGAAATGTGCTATAAAATTACAAACAGAGATTATAGTTCTCAGCAAACTTATTCTCATCAGAGAAATTAATTCGTATATGCGTGTGTGTATTTACGTCATGCATACCCAACCAGAGAATGCTGTTAAAACTGCTTAAAATGATAATGTATTGGTGTTTTTCACTGAAAAAAATCACATTGTTTAACACTAGTAAATACAAAAGCGTTAAATTTTGAATGAATTCAGCAAATTTTAATTTAAGTTTTTTGTTAAGATAGATTTTAAAAGTAGCAATGGTAGCTTATGAATATTTTATGGTTATGAAAATTCCACACAAAAGGTTTTTGTAAAATATGAAGAGTATGTATAATTAAATTAGTTTTCTTTCGATTCTTAGAATTAAGAAATAGTCATGATTATTAACATGTGTATGCGTATGTTGTGAAAATTCCGTACAAGCGATTCTTAAGAAAAAAATTTACCATATTCATTAACAATGTTAAGAGGTAGAGAAATCACACAATACAATACCGCTTGTTTAAAGTGGTTTTACACGACGTGTATTTGTCATATGACCTGTCACTTTTCCATGTGTAAATTCTAAACACGTCGTGTGAACCCTTTCAAACATAACATGTGTATTTTCCATGTGTACAATACATATGACATTTTTCATTTAGAACGTGTTCTAATTTGATGTGACAAAGCATCTGACATCATGTAAAGCCAACTTGATATTTTGCTATTTTAGGTTTTTTGTGGTACCAAAAGCACTAAAAGCGTGGCAAAAGCATTACGTTTCTATCTTTGCATAAGCTGTGGTTGGTAAAATTATATATTATAGGTTATGTCAGATGTAATTACACATGTACGTTTGAAACCGTATGTAAAATACCTATTTTGACAAACATATGAAATTACATATGGGTTATCAAACTGACAAGTCATATGACAAACACACGTCGTGTGAAACCACTTTTAGAAATGCGTATTACTGTCATAAGACCCTTTTGTGTAAAGTTTCTTCCAACCATAAAACATAATTACGTTAATTTATTTTTCATTCTGATCTATGAAAACTAATTTCGTATTTTCCAAATTAATAATATGCAAATAAACTATTCATGCATACCTGTATATCATTCTTTGTAAAAATAAAACGATATTCTAAATAAAATATTTTTTATATTTAAATAATTCAAACTAATGGTTTTGGTTAATTATGGTTATATATTTTCAGTGTACTTATTTTATTACAAAATGCGACATAAACCCGCTTTGTTGAAAGTTGGCATGCTACTGATTAAAAATGTTATATGTTTTGTTCTCTTTGTGAGAGTCTCGTTGAGATTGTGTGTGTGCACACAGAACTCTGAGGGGTTTTCGTGGGTCTCTATGATTTACGTACACTAACAACCCAAAAAATATACATTCGCATTCATGCAATCAATTTAAATCATAGTTAACCAAAACTCTCAATAAATGAAATGCGTCTGTATTGGATAGGATAATCTTGCCCAGCAAACACAAAACTAAGCATTACAAATGTAATGAATTTAACTTTTAAAAGCAAAATGGAAATTAAGTTTAAAAAAAGTTAATAAAATTAAATACAAAATATGCCTCAGTTTTTACAGAATTAGGCAAATTTGTTCATACATATTTGATTGGTCGAGTTTAATTTACAATTAAAACTTAAAAAATTAAGTGTATTTAGGCATTATAAATTAAGTTTTCCAAATTTAAGATTTTGCAACAATTTCTTATTAACAAAATATTTTTTAAATTTGAAGAATTTAATTTATTTCTCTGCTTGGAACAAATAAATTTTAAGTCGGAAAAAAATTGTTCGCAGCAATAAATAGAAGGAAAAAGGGATAACAATTGCAAAGCATTTCTTTTTAACTCTGGAAAATCGAAATCATTTAGATTTTTTCAGAATTCTATTCCCATTTTTCCCGGAGCTTGGACTTCGGTTCGAAGAAATATAAGTTCTGATTGTATATCGAACTCATATTGAGTAACATCACAGTTATAAGGGTTATTAAATAAATGCAACTGCAATTGTATACTCTTAAAATCTGCAAACCCGTCTTCAAAACTGTTGAGCAATGTATCAAAAATCTCAACTCGCTTAGTTTTCGCAGCATCGCACAGCGATTCGCGCAATAGAGATGTTTTTTTAAAACTGGAAAAGTCATCTGACTTAACTTGGCAAAGTATAAGAAAAAGGTTTGTTTTAAAATTAAATAAAATTTTACAAATATCAGATATATTCTTACCTCTTCCTTGAAGCTCTAAGTAGAAATCATTAAGCAAAGAAGTTGTATCAGCTAGATCTGATATGAATGGTGTATCTTTCAAAAATTTTTTACCGACTCATCGACATTTTCTTTTTCTACAAACTCTAAGACTTCCCCTTTTAAATCATATAGTCGGTTAAGACAGTCGCCACGACTGAGCCAACGTACCTCAGTGAACATTTTTAGATCATTGTTTTGCATTGCCATTTCACTTTTTTTATATTACATATCAAACCTGTGTTTTTTCCTACCATTACATTTGCCCCGTCTGTGCATACACCGACGATTTTGTTTACATCAATAAGAGAAAACAGTTTATCACTTACAACCTCCATCAAAAGCTTTCCAGTTACATGCCCATAAAAGGTTTCCAATGTCAACATTGATTCAAAAGCATTAAAATGTTCATCAATGCATCTTACACAGACAACCAGTTGACAAAGATCATTGATATCTGTACTTTCATCTAAACAAAACGAAAGAAATTTACAATTTATCACTTTTTCTTTAATAGAAGACATATTTGCGCAATACGCCTAGCCACAGTTTGGGGTGACAAAGGAATTGACCTTATGAAATCTGTTCTATAATTTAAAGTTTGAAAAGTTTTTTGTAAAATATTTTTTGCTAGCATTCCATCCATAAATGGTCTGCCTTGCTGAGCGATTTTCAAGCTTATTTGGCTTGAAATCTCCATTAATTTTGAAAAATTTCCTCATTTTGCTCTTCTTGCAGAGCCCATTCTTTAATTTTTTGCATATCAAGGTTTTTTGCTCAAGAAAAAACATTGTCCTTTTTTCCTCTTTTAATTTATTTATTTCTTTGTAAAAAAGGTCAATATTCCTTTTAATTGAAAATGTTTTAAATGTTTGGTAACATAAAATGCATTGCATGTTACCAAAAGCATTTTTAATGACAAAACAAAAATTTCTGTCTTTAAATTTAAATGCGAATAACCCATGTAAACCAATGTTACCTATTGTGAAATTGCATAGTAACAATATAAGTTTTATTGTTGTAGAAAATAAATTATGATATAATTACGACATTTATAAATTAAATAGCATAATTAAATGCTAACATTTTTTTATGACTTTTATTATTATTCTAAGAAGGATAACATGCAAATTATTTTCATAAATAGTATGGTTTTTATTTAAAAATAAAATAAAAAAGTCAACGTTGTTTGAAGAAAAATGTAAAAAAAACATTATTAAATATATATATTTTTCAAAAAGAAAAAAGATATGACAAATTTTAAATTTTCTTCAAATGTAATTTTGTCTTTATGCCAAAAATGTAAGTAAGCCATTTTAAAAATAATATTTTTTATGAAGTGCAGATATTAAAAAATTAAAATGGGCATGGACATGTAAGGAATCCTTGTTGTAAGATGAATAGGGAAACTCACCTATATAATATAACTTGTTTTCAGCAATGCCAACTTAGCTCTTTTCGGGCTGTTTTTAGCTCTTTTTGACTACCTCCGATGCGAAATTTTAAGCCTTAACACTGTTTCCAAAAAAAGAGCTAACATAGCTCTTTTCATTCTTATGAACATAGGAACATATAAAAAGAAAATAATAATTTGACTCTTTTTAAAAATTATTGTTTTTTTTTGCTCTATTAAAAAAATATATTAGCTTTTATTTTTTTTCTCCATTAAATCCATTATTTATGTATATACAGTGGTTGTCATATAATTGCAACATAATTGCAATCTATTATCATTTCTCTTTAACGATATAAAGATAGCAAGATACATATCTTATAAAATCATGCATGTTTTTACAATAAGTTTCGCAAAGTAAAACGCAAAATAAAAAATTTCGACTTTACTTTAATAATAACAAATTTTGACAATGTTTCATAAAAAGAATGCTGCAGAGAAAAAAATTTTTGCACCAATTAAAGCTTTTAATTAGTTTCAGATACAGTTTTAATAAAAATTTTAATTGATTCAATTATATGCTTAATTAAGAAAGAACGCAATAAAATATTAATTAAATAAATATTTGAATCAATAAAATTTTAAATTAAATTAGTATCTGTAACTAATTACAATATTTTGATTTTGATGAATATATACATAGATGTAATATTTTTGTTTTTTTTTATATGTATATGAAAAGTAAAACTAATAAATCACCGCTCTAACGAATATTTTAATTATATGACCACCACTGTAAATATTTTATGTTGTTTTTTGTTAGTGCATCGATTTGATAGTAAATTTAAATGCTGCTGTTTTATTAGAACATTTTTATTTCAAGCAAAATTATATTAAGAAACAAGGTATAATATCTTGTCAATGGCCGAATTGAAAAATAAAAATTTTTGATCAGCATCCCTAAATTAATCTAGAAAAATGCAATGCAAAATTTAAATATTTTCGCTGTAAAGCAGTTTTACTAGCTAGATAAAATCAAATTTAACTTAAAGAATGCACGAACCGGCTGAGTGACATGCTGGAATCTCGAAGAGTAGCATCCCTGAAAAACTATTTGGGAGACCTAGACGCAACTCCTCAATCAGATTATTAATTATGACGTGCTTGTAGAAACCTTAAAAGGCCAGTCTTACGTAAACCTCCCTTGCGAAATACATCTGGAGGCTGGGCAAGGAGTGACACCGAAAAAGGCAATTTATTTGCTGTACATTTGAAAAGGGTTTTTACCCCAAATATATCGACTGATATAGTTGAGTTGCCAATAATCGAGGCTAGTGCTGCAGTACTGATAAGATTTGAATTTGGTGATATTAAAAAGGCAATAACGGATTTAAACACCAAAAAAGCCCCTGAATCATGTATTATTACATATTATATTTAAGGAGTGATAAACCTTTTGTATATTTTTATTCTTGTTACCACTTTCTTTATCTGTTATAAAAATATAACTATCTAGTATGTTTTATTGATTTTTGAATAATGTATTTTTGATGCTGAAAAATATTTTGTTTCAATAAAGACTTACATATTTTATAATAATAATATAAAAAAAGCATACATTTTATTTTTAAAAGAAATAAAACTTAATTGGCGCAGTCGGTCATTCGAACTATATATAACAAATACCAAGATAAAGTGAAAATAAGAAAAAAGAAAACGAGCTGTGAAATTTATTTTGACAAATGGTGTAATAACTGTGTAAATACAAGAAACAACCTGAAACAACCAAGAACAGAAAGTGGAATCACTGCTTTAATTTTTCTAAAAAGCAAGGGAAAAAGAATATTCGATTATATTGGAAGCATTCCAAATTTCGATGGCAAACCGGAGGAGTTAAACATCTTTATAAGACATATAGATGAAGTGCGCAAATATGTTGAACCAACATTTTATCCCCTTTTTGACATCAGAGTAAGGAACAAAATTGTAGGTAATGCTAATATTACTTTAATAAATAATAATAACCCCTTGAATTGGGAAGACATAAAAAATTATCTTAAGATAATTTTTACAATATCAGAAAGTATTGAATCGTTAATAAACAAAATGAAGATGGCAGATATTAGGAATAGTATAAGTAGTTTTTATGATTATCTATTAAGATTATTAACAAAACTTAATTTAAAAAGTAATATGAAAAATGAGTTATGGTATAGTTGTGAAAGAAATGAGAATATGGTTTTGAAATTTTTTTTTAAGTAAGTTACCTAACGATCCAAAATTGATTTTGTATGCAAGGAATCCCACTTCTCTTTTAAAAGCAAAAGAAATTTTAATAGAGACCGAATATTTCTACAGAAAATTTGAAAGTAAAAAAAATAATTTGCAATCTACATCATCAAATGTAAGCAATAGTAAAAAAATTCCAACTTCATATAATAACAATAACCCAAGAAGATTGACTGAAAATTCACATTCTGGGAATTCTAGGAATAATAGATACTTTAATGAAAATCGTTATAGCATTAGCAACAACAATGCTGTAAATACACAGACATTTCAGAATAACTATCAAAATCCGATGGAAATTGATGAGAGTGTTCAAAGATCAAATTTTCAGTTAGTGGCCGAAGAACACTTCTCTGTATATTAGTTGCCACGAAAAAGTCATCAATTAAACTTTTAATAGACTCTGATTCAAGTACTTCACTAATAAAAAGAGGACTTTTTCATAATTCATTTAGAACAAAACTAAATCCACCTATAATTTTAAATAGCATATCTTCAAAAACTAGTGTAACTACAAAAATTACAATTCCACTTTTTAAGGAATTTAATAGGCCTAATACAACAATAGATTTATTAGAAACTGAAATATTGAATGATTTTGATGGCATTATAGGTTGCAATTTATTAGTAACTCTTGGAGCTAAAATAGATTTTAAAGAGAAAATGCTGATTACAACTGCTAAATGTAATTTTTAACGAAACAACTTGCGGCTTAACGAAAAGTGATGAAAATTATTTAAATTATACTATTATTGACATAAATTTCCAAAAACCTGATATAGGCGCGTTGTTAGAAAGACTAAAAATCGACAATTTGAATGATGAGGAAATAACTTCTCTAAAAACTTTAATAAAAACCTTTAAGTCCACATTTTACTTAGATGGTACTGAATTGACGGTGGTTGGTAATTACCAGCATCATATTCCAACAATTAACGAAATTCCAGTTTAGTCAAAAATATATAGATTTCCAGAGATTCATAAAACTGAAGTACATAAACAAGTTAAAGAAATGTTAGAGTCAGGAATAATTGTAAAATCATTTAGTCCCTACAATGCCCCAATTTGTATTGTTCTAAAAAAAATAGACAATTCAAGCAAACAAAAGTGGAGATTAGTTGTAGATTATAGGAAGTTAAATGATATAACCATAGAAGATAAATTTCCGATCCCGAATATAGAAGATCTTTTATCTAAGTTAGGGAATTCTCTATATTTTACAACATTGGATTTAGCCAAAGGCTTCCACCAAATATCAATTTCCTCTAATGACAGACATAAAACCGCATTTTCAACTCCTAATTCCTGGCGTTGATAAAACCAGTAACAAGATGTTATTTGAGTTGCCCCGTATAGCTCGCAGAATCGTTCTTTTTATTTTTAATGCCATTTTACGTCTCAAGCATTCGATAAGGTATGGCATGAAGGCCTAATATATAAGCTAAAACTGAATTTGCCCGTAAACCTCTATAAGCTGCTAGATAGTTATTTAACCGAACGAAAATTTATTGTGAGCATTCACGAAATACCCGAAGTAGCATCACGATATTTACAAGACCACATATTTAATTTAGAAAAATGGTTGAAGAAATGGAGAATAAAAGTGAATGAACAAAAATGTACTCACATAACTTTCACACTACGTAGAGAATCTTGCCCCCCTATTCGGATAAATAACCCAATGATACCTCAGCTTTCAGACGTCAAATATCTCGGCATACATCTTGACCGGCGCCCTACATGAAAACGCCAAATAGAAACAAAGTTTACCCAAATGAAGTTGAAAGCAGTCCAACTAAACTGGCTTATTGGCAGAAATTCTACTCTAGCTTTAGATTGCAAACTTTTATTATACAAGTCAATTCTAAAACCAATATGGTGTTATGGCATTCAATTATGGGGCACTGCCTCAGCTACCAACGTAGAAAAAATTCAAAGGCGCCAAAATAAGATTCTTCGTATAATTACATCTGCTTCTTGGTATATAAAAAACTCGAACATCCATAAAGATCTTAGCGTGTGATCAGTTAAAGCAGAAATAGCGAAACTTGCCATAAGGTATTTAAAGAAGCTTGAAACTCATCCGAATCCACTGGCTCGTAACATACTAAATGAACCTGGTTACATTCGACTAAGAAGGAGGGACACTGCTTCTCTCATCCGTACATCATAGGGATAAACCGCAAATTACAGTAACCGTGAAACATACATTTTTTTTGTCCAGCACTGGTTGGACTAAACAAGTATATTTATTTTTTTAGACTCAATTATATTGAAGATACAATAAATAAAAATTGCGAAAAAAAACCAAAGTGTTGAAAATGTCGTTTTTTCTTTATTTAAGTCAAATTGGAAATTATATTTATTTATTACTTCATCTTAAGGCCAGCGGATAGACAATGTATTTTGTTTTTTTATTAGGTGTAAAAACGTACATATAAATCTTTTGGCTTGCCAACTCGGTCGTGTGAAAAACATAAATTTTCCAAAATTAAGCCAGCAATAGTTAATGATTTGTAAACTTATTTTATTATTGCAAAACAAATCAAAAAATCACAAAAGCAGTCAGCCAGCAATTGAAAGCAAAGTTTTTTTGAATGTATTTTTAACTTATTGTACAATGTAGCACCTTAAAGTGGTTTCACACGACGTGAATGATGTAAATATTTTGTAAATAAACCAAAAACTCGGATTTTTTAATGCAACATTTCGAAAGTTTTAAAATTTTGATATTGGATTATTATTAACATATGTTTTTTGTAAATATCTTCGGAACTACATAACCGCTTTAAGAGTTTGATAACTCGTTTTGAAAAACATGAGAACGGTTTTCAAAAAAAAAATAAAATAAGAAAAAGCAAAAAAAAAATATATATGTATATGTCATTAGTGGTGCAATATGAAAATTGGATTTTGCCACGCCCCTCCGCTCGCAGACCGAAAATATATATGTATATATAGATAGATAGATTTTTAACGTTTATAAATGTACATACATATACATTTATGATAATTCTTGCAAAAAAAAACCGACTTCAAAACAGATAGAAGGGCACAAATTCTAAACTAAAAATGTAAGAAGTAATCTATAAGAATTAGATTTGAATCAAATAAAAGATGCGCCAAACTTAGAGGGAAAAATAAAGACTATTTGAATATCAAGCCTCTCCTCTTTTCATCAGCATCCGTCTTTTATAGGGGCACCATTCAAGCCTCTGTCTACGGTTTCACAGATAGGGGCACACAGGGCAAATAACATCACATATTCGGACACCCTTTAATTTTCAATGTTAAATTAAAGACCTCTTGTTATACAGGACTTAGCCAGAAAGATTCTTTGTAAATTTCAACTATCTGTCTATAACGGTTAAAAAGTTTAGCCATATATATCAAACTACATGAACTATTGGGACACCCTTTACATTATAATTCCAATTATTTATACTTGTTATCATACCAGAGATAGTAGTGGACATTCTGCCTAATTTTCAAGTGTTTGTGTTTAACGGTTCAAAAGATACGGCCATATAGATCAAATTACATAATTTATGGGGACACCCTTTAATTTCTAAATTCAAATTGTATACTTGCTATAGTGGACTTTGCAATACAGGTTCCTTGTAAATTTCAGCTGTCTGTCTCTAACAGTTCAAAAGTTTGGTCACTCACATAGAATTACATTAACTATTGGGACACCCTTCTAGTTCCAAATTCAAATTTTATACTTTTTGTTATAGCTTACTTAGCACTACAGGTGCTTTGTAAATTTCAGCGGTCTGTGTACAACTGTTCAAAAGTATGGCCATATACATCAAATTATATGAACTATTGGAGCACCCTTTAATTTAAAATTTTGAATATTTATACATTTTATTATAGCGGTCATAGTAATCGACATTCTGTCAAATTTTCAAGGTTTTGTCTATAACGGTTCAAAAGATAGACCCAAATAGGTCAAATTATGTCACCTATGGGGACACCCTTAAAATTTTAAATTTATTTTTTTATTCATTTCTGCTGTTGAGAGCTATAGCGACACGCAATTTTTTAAAATTTTAATTTGGTGCCCTTTGCGGTTCTTAATACACGTAAAAAACATGTATGTTGTATGGGGACACCCTTTAATTTTTAATATAATGAACTGTTTAAAATGGGACCAACCTGAAATCATAACCTTTCAAATAAAGGAATAAATTTTAAAATCGGTTCAGAAATGGCTGAGTTCTGCGGTTACATACATAAAAAAGCAACATTCAGACGAATAGATAACCTCCTTCTTTTTTGAAGTCGGTTAAAAAAGAACATTAATAAGAAGAAGATAATTTGTCACTTATCATGTATGTACAAACATATGTTACAAAAACGAACAGGTACACGCATACATGTATAAACAAACATAGGCAGAAAATTTTTTGTTGTTCGTTTATGAGCATGAAAAATAAATAAAGATTTCAAATTTCCCATTTATGAAAAATATCATGAATGTTGTTTTTTTAATGTTCATAAATGAACAATTTTGAACCCTGATTTGTAGTCTTTGGTTATATTATTCTTTTTGCTAACAATATTAATTTTAGTCACAGTATATATTTTTAATTAGTTCATTTAATTTGGGTAGCTGTAAACATTGTGCCGAACATAGCCAGATTTGACGATTTATCGTCATTTTGACGATTTTGAGTCCTAAAAATGACATGGTGACGAAGTTACGATTTATACCCTAATTTTGAAGATTTTCAATAATTCAAGTTTGCAACATTTATTTGTACTGTTAAACTCAGCACAGCTGTTGAAAAATTACAACTATAACTTGTTAACAATAAAATGCGACATTCTTTAGCGTTGTGTCTAAAACTTCTATCACCACCAGAAACTTTGACGAGAAATATTTACAATTATTTGTTAAACAGTACGAAGAGGTGCAACCAATTTGACAACATTTTAAACCTATTAGAAATAAAACCAAAAAAAAAAAATGTTACATTCCTGTCAGACGCGTTAGTTATCTCTGTTGTTGTCAGGATTTTAGAAATGTACGATCCATTAAAGATATTTTTTCATTTGCTGCAAACATTGATAATATTGACACCGCTAAGTTGATTTTTTTTACTGGTTGCGGTCTAAAATGTATTTAACAAAAAAGTAAAAGAGAGTCATTACAACCGAAAAAAATAAAAACAACCTAAAAATGTTAAAAAAATATAGGTAGGCTTAAATTTTACAGACAGACGGACATCGCTAAATCAACTTCTCTATTTATAAGGATCCAGAATATATATACTTTATGAGGTCAGAAATCGGAAATTATTATTGTAGAAATTACACACGGACTGACAAACTTATATATACCCTTTCCACCTGTGGTGAAGGGTATAAAAACATAAATCCAAATAAACTTACAAAGTAATTTATAACATACATACATATGTATATTAGATACTAGCAGCGCCCGCCACACCGTCGCACATAGGGGTATTTTGCCAATCTAGCCGGACATTACTTTTTTGTTTAGCTTATATTGGCTCTAAAAATTTACTGAGTGCACCTAGGTCAATGAAACTTTGCAGAAAAATCTGTTATGGTGATTGGCTGTCAAAGCTAGGAAATAGTAAAAATCAGACCAAGGAGAAAAAAGTTCCCCTTGGAAGAACTAATCCTACCTCTGAAAATTGCAAGTTTTTTTTTAATTTTCCCGGTATTTTGTTTAGCAATTACAACTTTTAAGGTCAAATAATGTTCAAAAACTTAAAGTTGGACTTAAGAGATTTTTAAATGCCATTTTTAGCCCCGCCCCTTTTGTGGGCGGTTAAATAAAATATTATTTGAAAAAATAATGCAATTATTCAGAGAAATAGATTTTATACTTCTTAAAACCATAAAAATTTATTTTAATGGGCACGTATTCCTCCAATCCCACCCCCAACACGTCCCTGTGAAAAATTTTTTTTTTTTATTTTTTTGCCAATTTCCTAAAAATATTAATTTTTAAGCTTTCCAATGCCTAACCAATCCCCGCCTCCCAAGAATATTATTAAAAAAATATTTTTGTAATTTCTTACTTTATATTTTATTTATCGGAAAATAATTAATTTATTCATAGTAATAACTTATTTATGATTGTAACGATAAATTTTATTTAAAATTATAACAATTAATTTATATAAAACGACTTCTCCTTTGCACTAAGATGATGATGAGTGCCACGGTTCTTCTTCGTCTGATTCTTCAAAAGTCACTTCCGAATCTGAATCCTCTTCAGCGTTAAGTGCTGGTGGAAGCATGAAAGAAATTGCTTCTTTCGTAAAAGGTAATGACCTTTTTTTTGGAGTGGGTCTTATACTAGTAATTAGTGGGTCAGAACTTAGCAAAAGCCTATTAATAATATCTAAGTTACACTGAACCCTTGAAAACTTTCTAGCGAAATTCTGCCTGTAAAGCCGGAAATGCTTGTTTCGTGCCTCAGCCGCTTCTTCTGATAATAGCCCAATAGGCAACAATGCCTCATTCATAACAGTTGCACCATGTATTAAAATCTTGTGCATTGTAGGTGTCATAGGATGCCACTCATATAGAGAAACGTAAAGTTTTGCAGTATCTAAGCAATAATCGGCAAACTCGTGTAATTGGATTTTGTGACCACTTGATATTACTTCAATAATAACCTTGATTCGGTATATGAAATCAAATTCAATTCCAGTTATTTCTGCAGCTAATTTAGGATTGAAAAAAAAATCTTCTGCTAGTGTTACCATCATTGGTGTTTCCAAATCCAGCTTTCGGTACATCCACTATTAGCCCTAGTTCACTTCTAAATTTTTCTTGTATATTTTTTTTCTCGCTTTAACAATGGCTTTCTCCGCATCAGATTTTATTTGCCATTTTTTCACAGTCAGCTTATATGACATGTGTATTATGCTCTCAAATAGGCGAATTCTGGCGTGCAAAGTAGATAGTCCGAATGTAAATACCATTGTATGCTTTATGACATACAACTCTCCTTCTAGTGAAAAATTTCTGTTTTGTAATGTACTAATGGCCTCTTGTACATAGTCAATTTCTTCTTGGATTACATCCACAGCTTCTTTAACAAATCTGATGCGAATAGGTCGGCAATATCGTGGTGATGATGGGGTTGGATTTTGCCATAATATATTTTTTCCTTTTGTACCATATATCAGTCGAAGTGGTACGAAACTGCTCTAAAATATATGTGAATCTAAGGCATCATTTTCCATCTTTTGCTTAAATTGAGCCTGATGTGATCCATCGCAGCCCCATTTGCTTATTAGTTCCAAGGAGGTACATCCTTTTATTCTTGAGTCACATACAACATCTTTTAAATATGTTATTAATCTACTTGCAGTATGGTTAAGCAAATCTTGAATATTTATTTGAGCACATGTTTCCGTTATGTTATATGCTTCTTTTCGAGGATAACACTTATTTTTTTCTTTCTGCAGAATACTGTAGCTAGGATAAACTTTCTTATCAGCACTTCGAATAATTTCATATTGTTTTCGCGAAAGATTAGCTTCCACAAATATAGAAAGAGCCTTTAGAGATGTTATCTGGTTTACTTTATCCTCTTGTACAGCTTTGTATGCCTTCTTGAGTTTTGTAGCTCTTGTCGGAGAACGCACAATTTCTTTAAGCAGACTTGAGGCATCTTTCTTCCCACAAGTTTGTAATTGTGTTTGGGCAGCATGCATCAATAAATCAGCCTCGAACTGATATCTCAATATTTCCGTTTTTCTTCTCTTACTTCTTTCGGTTAATTCAACGAAGGGCTTTTGTAGTCGTTTTGAAGACGAACTGCCAAATACAGGTATTGTCACTGTTCCTTTCAGCCATGTGGCATGTATGGTTAAAAAACGATCAATTCTTCTATGTGCGGAATGCCAATATAATTTAAATTTGTTTTTGAAACTCTTTAAACAGTCCTTTACTGCTGATATATCACCATCTCCTTGACATTTTGAAACATCGCACAATTTTCTAAATAAAAATTGCAATTTCTCTTCAACGGTATTAGCATTAGATTCCTGTACTATTTGGAATAACTCCAATCTTGTATATACTTTTTCCATTTTACTCTCGAAGCTTCAAAAGGGTTATGATTACAATTTTGTACAATAACCACAATTTATAGTAAACAAATTGTTAACTGCAGGTCAGATTTGTTTTTTTAAACACTACTTTTGGTTTTTATTATTTTAAAAAATTATTTAATACAGGTACATTTTTGTTCCAGGAATAACGTCATTTACAACGTAGCTGCACAGGTATCTATGTATATATGTAAGCTATGGGGGTGGGTAAAATTACTGTTTTACCTTTTTGCTCAATTTTTTACAGGTAATAACAGTGTTAGATGCTAGATGCAATGATTTAAATAAAAAACATCTACCTTCAGTTATTGAAAACCAAAATGTTTTAACAATATAAAAAGGTTTCTTACTCGTATTTACCTATGTAAGATAAGAAGCAACAGAAAAAGGTGTAATTTTTAAAAAATCGCCAAAAAAATGGCGCACCTATGCGCAAGCTGTTTTTTTACAGTATAAAAGTAGAGATCGCAAATTTTATAGTGATATATAACATTTTTAGGGCCGCGATGGAGATCACTCTTAAAAAGCTTTTTACTTTTTGTTTTTACAAAAAATTTTACAAAAAAAAAAACTTTTTTTTAATTTTGAATGAAATTTTTAATCATTAAAATTTAAAAAAAAAATTATAAAAATTAACATAAGTAGCTACTAATAAACCATTTCACAGAAAAAAAAATCAATACAAAATCTTTATTCGTTTAGCCACCAAAAAATATATTGCAAACCTCTCAAAATCGTTTAAAGTCAATAAAAACGTATACGATATACTCAACTTTCCTGACTTTAACAGTGTCCCAAAACGACAAATCTCAAGCAAAAGCCTTGAAAATTCACTATACGATGCAGAATTTTGTTGTCTATCGAGTTGCATACTTAAATTTTTACATTTCTCAAAATAAATTTTTTGCCTAATGTCCGGCTAGATTGGCAAAATACCCCTCTGTGCGTCGGCGGCCATATAGATCAAATTACATAATTTATGGGGACACCCTTTAATTTCTAAATTCAAATTGTATACTTGCTATAGTGGACTTTGCAATACAGGTTCCTTGTAAATTTCAGCTGTCTGTCTCTAACAGTTCAAAAGTTTGGTCACTCACATAGAATTACATTAACTATTGGGACACCCTTCTAGTTCCAAATTCAAATTTTATACTTTTTGTTATAGCTTACTTAGCACTACAGGTGCTTTGTAAATTTCAGCGGTCTGTGTACAACTGTTCAAAAGTATGGCCATATACATCAAATTAAATGAACTATTGGAGCACCCTTTAATTTAAAATTTTGAATATTTATACATTTTATTATAGCGGTCATAGTAATCGACATTCTGTCAAATTTTCAAGGTTTTGTCTATAACGGTTCAAAAGATAGACCCAAATAGGTCAAATTATGTCACCTATGGGGACACCCTTAAAATTTTAAATTTATTTTTTTATTCATTTCTGCTGTTGAGAGCTATAGCGACACGCAATTTTTTAAAATTTTAATTTGGTGCCCTTTGCGGTTCTTAATACACGTAAAAAACATGTATGTTGTATGGGGACACCCTTTAATTTTTAATATAATGAACTGTTTTTAAAATGGAACCAACCTGAAGGCATAACCTTTCAAATAAAGAAAAAAATTTTAAAATCGGTTCATAAATGGCTGACTTCTGCGGTTACATACATAAAAAAAGCAACATTCAGACGAATAGATAACCTCCTTCTTTTTTGAAGTCGGTTAAAAAAGAACATTAATAAGAAGAAGATAATTTATCACTTATCATGTATGTACAAACATATGTTACAAAAACGAACAGGTACACGCATACATGTATAAACAAACATAGGCAGAAAATTTTTTGTTGTTCGTTTATGAGCATGAAAAATAAATAAAGATTTCAAATTTCCCATTTATGAAAAATATCATGAATGTTGTTTTTTTAATGTTCATAAATGAACAATTTTGAACCCTGATTTGTAGTCTTTGGTTATATTATTCTTTTTTAGTCACAGTACAATATTTTTAAATAGTTCATTTAATTTGGGTAGCTGTAAACATTGTGCCGAACATAGCCAGATTTGACGATTTATAGTCATTTTGACGATTTTGAGTCCTAAAAATGACATGGTGACGAAGTTACGATTTATACCCTAATTTTGAAGATTTTCAATAATTCAAGTTTGCAACATTTATTTGTACTGTTAAACTCAGCACAGCTGTTGAAAAATTACAACTATAACTTGTTAACAATAAAATGCGACATTCTTTAGCGTTGTGTCTAAAACTTCTATCACCACTAGAAACTTTGACGAGAAATATTTACAATTATTTGTTAAACAGTCCGAAGAGGTGCAACCAATTTGACAACATTTTAAATCTATTAGAAATAAAACCAAAAAAAAAATGTTACATTCCTGTCAGACGCGTTAGTTATCTTTACAAGCTGTTGTTGTCAGGATTTAAGAAATGTACAATCCATTAAAGATATTTTTTCATTTGCTGCAAACATTGATAATATTGACACCGCTAAGTTGATTTTTTTTACTGGTTGCGGTCTAAAATGTATTTAACAAAAAAGTAAAAAAAAATCATTACAACCGAAAAAAATAAAAACAACCTAAAAATGTTAAAAAAATATAGGTAGGCTTAAATTTTTACAGAAAGACGGACATCGCTAAATCAAATTCTCTATTTATAAGGATCCAGAATATATATATACTTTATGAGGTCAGAAATCGGAAATTAATATTGTAGAAATTACACACGGACTGAAAAACTTATATATATACTTTCCACCTGTGGTGAAGGGTATGAAAACATAAATCCAAATAAACTTACAAAGTAATTTATAACATACATACATATGTATATTAGATACTAGCAGCGCCCGCCACGCCATCGGCGTCCTGACAACATTTTGTTCTGTTTTGCATTGATAGTAATTCACGCCAAATTTTAAGATTTTTACTCCTATAGTGCAGTCGATATGGTTTATGTATTTAATTTATATAGAGGTACCCATCCCTGGGTAACTATCCAAGATTTTAAAACATAGGCTTTATATAAAATTCAAAGTTATTGTAGCGTTCTGCGAACAGTATTAACAATTTCACTCCTTTGAATCGGTAAAATTGAGTACTTTCACTACTTTTTCTCTTGAAAATGGGCTATTTTTACGGGAAGAAATTATCCTATATTTGCACAAAATTTTATTAAAATGAATCCAGTAGTTTTTACGTGATGCGGACAGACAAACAGACAAAAATTCCAAAAATTGGTGTTTTGTATACCCTATCGACTAATATCTGCACCAACAACAAAACTTTCAAAAAATATTTTATGCACAAAAAAAAAAGATATATGTACATACATATGTAGATTAGATAGTTAAAAACGTGCAGGCAGTATATTTATAAAATCCTTTTCTTTTTCTCCATATTTGAATATTTTTGTTTGTGATTAGGAATTAAACTTATAGAATATATTTAAAAATCGTATCGTTCTTATTAAATATTTTTATTAAACATAAGTTCTTGTGAATTTCAAACATTTTTATTTGCACAAACAAAGCTTTACCCCAAACTTGTGTTAACATTTCCGTAAGCATAGTACTTAAAGTAAGTAAAACCACATTTTAAACATTTTTAATTTAGTACGTAACCCTTTTTTTTTAAGAAAACACTACCTGCGCGAAGCTTTTAGCTTGGCTCCATAAAACATCCATAATCTTTGGAGGGAATCGAACCCGCATCTATCTAAATTGAATGGCTTCATGCAAAATGACCCTATGAAAAATCGCCCAAAAGCAAAAATGAAAAATTGCCCAAGAAATCTTCACACAAAATTGCGTGATATTTCATATGAAAAGTAACCCAAAAATTTTGGGTGTTTTTTCGTCATTTTTGGAGAATAATTCATTTTTATGTTTTAATGAAAGATCACCCATTTTTGCTAAAAGCGATATATTTTTAATAAAAAATTATCACTAATACGAAGTAGTTATACCTTAATATTACCTTAACCGCAGAAGTGTTAACATTAAAAATTTATTAGGATTTAAACTGGAAAAATAAGCAACTTAGTATCTCTCTCTGCTTTCCCAAAAAACTGATTAATTTCCAGAAAATGTATTGACAACACATTTAAGGTTGTACCAATGGCAGTTTTCAAAAAGCTTCTGATTATTTAGGTAAATTGTTCTGGCGAAAAAGTACAAGCTTCTTTGTTTTCATGTTTTTATAAAACATGAAAAATTTTTCATGTTTTAAAAAAATTTTTTGCCAGCGGCGCCTAATTCTAAGGTTTAACAATAAACAATAATTATTTTTTTAATTAAAATAGTTAATTTCAACTTATATTAGCAATCTATTTGTACCTTTATTATTTTTTTTATTCACATATATTTCCTTTCATATTTATTTTAATGAACGCATACAATATTTATTTGCGTATATTGGGAAAAATATATTTAACTTGGTACCAAAACGCATCCTAACAGACTGATCACAGATTACATACAACTTCTTCTCAAAGCTTGCTCGATAAATTCAATCAACGGTTCAATTAATTTAAATCAACGATTTAATTTAGCAACGTTTGTAGCGACGGTTACTTAAGAGTTCCTTTGGCAGCACCGCCAGGAGCAGCAGGTGTCACAGCTTTCTTGGATTTTGATCAAAGATTACATACAGAAGTTGCAAGCTGAAAGCTTTCTCGATAAATTAAACCAATATCAATGCCCTTATTAAAACTATTGACATTTTTATATTATATATTTTTAATATTTATATTTTTAATAAGAAAACTATAAATAAATTTGGGCGATAATTCATTTATATTTGGGTATTTTTTCACATTTTTTGGGCCAAATTCCCATTTTTCTTTTTTGGGCAATCTTCCATTTCAATTTTTCATTTTTGGTTTTGGGCGATTTTTCATAGGACCATTTTGCATGCAGCCAAATTGAATTGAAGAAAAATGGATAAGAAGCAAATAATGGAATTACGACCCCTTTCACAATGTTTGATTACACACTGTGTAATTTTTTAAGTCATGGCAAAATAACCATATACGGACACCACTACGTCATAAAAGACCCCTGTCTCCCAGTTTTGCCCAAAGTCCTCCAGGCTTTTTTATGGGCCCTCAAAGATTTGGGGCCTCGATCTCATTTTTGCAAAAAAAAATGATAATTTCCTCAAGCTCATATTTTGCAAACCGTTTGAAATTTTGATATACTCTCTGAGGCAAAGTTGTAGCTCTTGTCATAAAGAACAATTGTTAACATAAAAAATAAAAAAAACTTCAAAATAGCAAAAAACTTTAAAAAATTCAATTTTTTTTATCTTTTTCCCCTGTTCAGGTCCATAGGTAGCAAACCGTTTAAAATTCAAGGAAACAATCAACTACAAAAATGAACCTAAGATCTCAATAAACAACTTTCTAGAACATATGAACTTCTTAGGAATGATTCTAAACACCGTTTAGGTAGCGCTTATGTAGCCGCAAAAGTGAAAAATTTCCCGAAAATTTTTGAGCGCGAATCCCAATTACAAATAAAACAAAAGAATTTTGGAAAGCTGCCCTTATCGATGATCCCTTGCAAAATGTTGATGACCTTCAAATCACAGCAAATCTTCCATTTATTTTCGTAGTATTTGATTTTTTCCATTATATCCTTCAATGTTTCATAGCTTTCTTTCATGTTAATAACCATTGCTAGCGGAATGGAAGGTTTTCGGTTCGACACATGCAACAACACTGCTTTCAAGCTTGAAACAGAACCATCAATAAATAATCTCCACTCACTAGCGATGTAGTTCATTCCCATTTTTGCCACCAAAGCTTTTACATCGTTGCAGTAAGCGAACGAATTGTCATCATTTAGAGTGTAGAGGCTCTGAAATTCAGCTTGCCGTTTGCGGTACGCCGTAGATTTAACTTTACCATGTGTGAGTTTTCTTTGCTTTAAAAACGCTGTCAAAAATATGGCAAGTCGCTGCGATAGTCCCAATATGGCCACAATGAAATCCATTTCCATTTGTGTTATTAGTTGTGGTCCATCTCTTCCCTGTTGGGGGTCATAATCGGTATCAATTGGATCTTCATAAGTACTACTTGCTCTAGTCATTCCTGTACATTCTGTACTACGATCTGGAGTTGGCGGCCTTGGTGATACAAAATTTTCAGGTGCAAGCACTGGTAATGTGGTTGTTACAGTTGCTTTAAAAATTTTGTTCCTCTCAGCATATCGAATTAGACCACATGTGTAATTTACGCATGTATAGCAACTGGTTTCATCATGATCACCTGGGAGATTAATCCAGTTTACCGGCTTACAATACTTCATACTATGTTTGCCTCCACTCAACCATGCAATGAGATTGTTATAACATTGGCGACACACTGTATTAGGTGTGTAATTTTCACCGGTCAAGTCTACTTTGTCGAAAAACAACTTATATGCTCTCTTGAATTCACTAGTTAAAAGATTCTTTTCCTTTTGCAATCTTGTAGAACTTTTTTTTCTGATTTGATGACCGCAAACGTAGCAAAATAAATCAATATTTTCACAATGCATATTGAAATTGTCAGTTGCCAATGTTGTGTGCGAAATATGATGTAGCACTTTCTCTATAACTTTCACCGCTGAGCTCTCGTTGACGTCGCGCTGTGTAATGCCTCGATGTGACCGTCGTATAGCTTTTATATTGTGTGCTGTGTTGCGTGTGCTGAGCTTACTGCATTGCCTGTGCTGCTGCGGTCGTTGCGTGATCGCGTGATACCTAATGATACCTACAATGTGTTTCCAGGTATTTTTTTATATTTTGGGTTGTTTTTATGTGAATTCAATGCAGCTGTTTGCTTCCAGGTAGTTTTTTGATAGAAGTTTTTTTGATTTTATATGTTCACAATTTTTGTTCTTTATGACAAGAGCTACAACTTTGCCTCAGAGAGTATATCAAAATTCCAAACTGTTTGCAAAATATGAGCTTGAGTAAATGATCATTTTTTTTGCAAAAATGACATCGAGGCCCCACATCTTTGAGGGCCCATAAAAAACCTGGAGGACTTTGGGCAAAACTGGGAGACAGGGGTCTTTTTTTTTGTGTCTTTTATCACGTAGTGGTGTCCGTATATGGTTATTTTTTCCGTGTTGCACTGTGTTATAAATTAACATAACCTTTAACCGCAGGTTAAGTTAAATTGTATTTCAAAAAAGTATGATTAACTTTTACTTGACACAATTTAACACAAAAGATTCTGTTAAATTTAACCGAAGAAAATTTGCTGGTTATTATTTTAAATCTCAGATTTTGTTCAACTTTAACAAAAAATATTTGAAATTCATTTTATATAACCATTAAAATAATTTGTTGCCTGTTTACTGTATTAATGGCTCTTGCTTGACAATCACCAGGGTTTTTCAAGGAAAGAAGGGTTAGCGGAGAATAATTGCTCTTGCTCTTGATAGAGATATACTGGTATTTTGCACTACGAAGAAAATATGGACGTCAGAACATACGTTTTATCATTGGCAGTGGCGCCTTAAGTTCGCAATCCCAAAAAAACAATTCATTACTTGCACTGATGTGGTCGCCTGTTGCAATTAAAATAGGCCTGTTCTAACGAACATTAAACCATAGACGCGAAAAAGTTAACAATGAACCTGAAAAAAATTAGTTTGACTCTTTCCGGCAACTATGAATCTCTTTTCACAGATCCTTCAAAAAAACTGCTTCCATTATATGGATCACACTTCGCCAGGGTCTTAATCAAAAGGTGTACGGTGTACAGCTCGAGGCGATTCGACAGAAAATGAAGTTGCAATGACGATGATAAACTTTTACTTTTGTAGAAGTAAAGGCAAAAATTTTAAACCTGAAATTCAGGCAAGTTGCATATTGACCTTAAAGCAATATTTACAAAGAATGTATCTTTGTCTTATACCACAACATATAAAAATTATAATTTCAATTAAATATGTTTAAATACTGATAATTTCCTTTTTGTTTTTATATTGTAAGGATTTAATTGATGCAAAATAGTAGTCTAATCAATTTGAAGATTTTTAAATACAGTGTGTCAAGTAAATGTTTAGTAACTAACAAAATAAATAATTTTTCTTTTTAATGATGATTATCGACAACAAATTTATTTTCTTGCGTTTTGTTTTTGTAAATCCCGTTAGGTTGCTTTTTGCCGCAACATGACGCCTAAAATTCTTAAAATATTTGTAAACATTACGACAAAAACAACACCAAAATAATTATACCTGTTTTACAAGCTGTCAAGAAAATGTTTTCGTAACAATGGAATATAAAAAAGACCCGTTAGTTTTTTGCGTATTTGGTGCATGTGAGTTAGTTTTTATACCCTTCATCCACAGGTGGAAAGGGTATATACATACATATAAGTTTGTCATTCCGTGTTTAATTTCTACAATATTCATTTCGTATTTCGTATTGCAATTCAGCAACATCGGATCATTACTTTAGAGGCTGCATCCAAAAACCACGCTCACCTATATTTTTTTCACGTTTCTCTTCTGCTTTTTTTGTCAAATAAATTTTAGTCCGCGACAGGTAGATCGCAAGGAGTGCATACAGATCTCGAGGGGTCATTAACCCCCTGCGAGGGGCGACTTTTGTTTGTATTTAGTTTGGTAGGGGGTTTCAGCTTTGATTTGTATTAGAGACCTTTATAGAAAGCAATAGTCAATAGCCAATTGACCCACAGGGTACCCACTGTTAAAAAAAAATTCAATAAAATTAAAAAAAAATTTTTTTTCTTAAACATTTACAAAAAACTTTACTAACCGTTTTCAAAACGAGATTACCACAGACAATTTTTCGGAAATAAATTTTTAAAAAATTTTCGAATAGAATTTTACACAAAATTTTCAAAAAAATATTTTTACAAACAATTTTCGAAAAATTAAAAAAAAAAAATTCAATATTTCTGTGAAAATGAAAATCATGACTGTAACATAATATATTTTAATATTAAGGAAATATGTATGTATATAGAGTAACATATTTTTTTAAATGCGTTTGATTTTTAACTACATGATATATCTGTTAAAAATTAGATGCTTTTAACACATAGTCAACATCAGGATACCGACTACAAACTGTCAAAAATAAAATACACACGTTTAAAAGTAAAGGATTATTTTAAAGCCAGTATAGATAGCTACATGGCTACACGACCACCGTTGTGGTTGTCGTAAACTTAGGCTAATTTCTATTTTATTCAACAAAAGAAAATGTCACAAAATTGCAAATTACAAATTCATATACAAACAAAAAGTTTTGAAGGAAATATTTACAATTTTTTAAAAAAGTTATTTAATTTTATAAAGCAAAATAAATATTTCTACAACAATGTCAGGGTTTACGATGTAGCTGTCGTCTTCAATTTCATTAAGTAGCTGACAACATGGCGACAATTGTAGCCAACGAAATTTGTTGTCATTTAGCTGCGTCGCCGCTGTCTTCTATTTCTTTAAAGTATGAATAATCATCCCAATCACAAATAATTATTCCTATGAAAAAACTCCCAAATTTTTCTGTCGTGAATGCTTCCAATCACAATTTACTTTTATTTTACAGAATAAATCATTCACGATAGAAAAATTTGGGAGTTTTTTCATGGGAATAATTATTTGTGATTGGGGTGAATGAGTTTTTTCTCATATGACTTATTTTTAGAAATATCCATATTGTTAACTCTTTACAACAATATGGATATTTCTGTACATGTCTATATAAATAAAATCACCGTGGTGAAGGGAATAGAACATTTGGCACGGCCGAATATAGCACTTTTACTTGTTATGGATGGTATTGCATGTAAAGGGTTTTTATTAGAGTTTATTTATAAAATACTTAATTTTTATGAACAAATTGGTTGCCGAAATTAATGTTAAAAATAACAGGTAGATGAATTAGGAAAAATATTATTCATTTGGTTTGTTTCAAAGGGAAATCCTCTAAAGAAATTGGTAAAATGTTCTACCTCGACCTCAGGACAGTTTCCAACATTATTACCTGCTCCCAATTTCCAATTAGTTATGACTGTGGTGTATATATCTCACATGGAAGTGATCGAAACGTGCTGTAAAAACATAGTATTTCCATTAAAAATGATAGAAATAAAACCCACGATATCAGTGCGAGACATTCGTGATACAGATTTACGTCAGTACCTGGCCGTGTAGGCCCTAACGCGACGATGGTCTTACCACTGGGTGAATACCATGCGTCCACCAACGCCCCCGTGCAATATGAGTACCAATTTGATACCATGATTTTGGTCATGGTATCCCCCTTGGTTTGGAGCGGAGCCTATCTAAAACTCCAGCCGATCTTTGGGTCACGACACCCGGTTGCGATGCAACTCCACACTGAGCTTGCGCTCTCCCCGCGATTTGGGTATAAACCACAGCCACAACGTTGCCCCCCGAAGGGCCGCACCATTGCCAGGCTGGAACCGTAGTTCCAGGGGCTCCTGACACCCGTGGTACCAGATTAAAGACTCCGGTCAGACTTCGTAACCAAGGTTACTACCGTTGGACCCCAAAAAGTCCGGGACTGGTGACCCACATCAGTGCGAGACAATGAGAAGCAATATCAATCTGCTAATAAACACATTTCTTGTCCTCTGGAGAACTGAGATTACGTAATTCATTGCAGCGAGACGAAGCTGATGCTTTACTATCATAATGGACCAATAAAATGTTGTAACAGACTTCTGGGAGCATTAGAAAATAAAATACACACACCGACGTTTGAAAGATGTGTATTATAGTATCGGATGTTGCACCAAACAAAAGAGTTGAAAATATCAGGATTTTAGACGATGTAATGACCAAGGGAGTTTATATTAATGTAATTAAAAAGACCTTTGAAGAAAAAAAATATTGTTCTGCGCTTTTTATCGAATTTTCTCAAGCATTCGATAAAGTTTGGCACGAAGGCCTAATATTTAAGTTAAAGCTGAACTTGCCCGAAAACTTGTATAAGCTCATAAAAGATTATTTAACGAATCGCAAGTTTTTACTAAAAGGTGATTTTTTAAGTTCGCCACAGCTCATTGAAGCCGGAGTTCCTCAAGGTAGTATTTTGGGACCAATTTTGTATTTACTGGACACATCAGATATGTCAATTAGCACCCTAGTCCACACATCAACACTTGCAGATGACACAGCTTTTTTAAGTATTCACAAAAGCGCCCAAGTAGCATCACAACTTTAACAAGACCACATACTTAATTTGGAAAAATGGTTAGAAAAATGGAGAATAAAAGTGAATGAACAAAAATACACTCACATAACTTTGTACTCACTTCGTAGAGACTCATGTCCTCCTATTTACATAAATAACCAAATGATACCGCAGCTTTCAGACGTCAAATACCTGGGTATACATCTTGACCTTCGCATTAACACAAATGAAACTAAAAGCAGTACCACTAAATGGGCTTATTGGCAGAAACTCCACCCAGAGCTTAGATTGTAAACTTCTATTGTACAAGTCGATTCTCAAACCAATTTGGTGTTATGGGATTCAGTTATGGGGCACTACCTCAGCTAGCAATGTAGAAAAAATTCAAAGGCGCCAAAATAAGATACTACGTATGATTATATCTGCTCCCTGGTATATAAAAAATTCGAACATCCACAAAGGCTTAAACATGCCATCAGTCAAAGCAGAAATAGCGAAACATGCAGTCACATATCTAAAGAGGCTTGAATCTCATCCAAACCCTTTGGCGCGTAACATGCTGAATGAACCTGGTTACATTCGACTAAAAAGAAGAGATACTGCTTTTCTTGGCCGCACATTAGAGGGATCACCCGCAAATGATTGCAAAATCTGCAAAACAAGCATTATTTTTGTCTAGCACTGGCTGGACTTAAAAGTATATTTTTATTTTACACTTAAGATATGAGTAATTATTATTAGTTTAAAAATATTGAAGATACAATAAATAAATTATGAAAAAAAATATTAATACAATGAAATTTATTTTACAATCAAGCTTAAGTTCGTTTTTATTCTCTCTAAGAAAGAATTAATTAAATTACAAATTAGGTGATAATATTAAAGAAAAATTGGGAAAATTTAATTTTTAGTTGGTTGGGCCTTACTTGCCAAAACGTACCTGATTCCTTCCCTGATGTATGGGTGTGAATTATTTGGAAGCTGTGACACAGTTAGTAAAAGAAAACTGAATGTATTGTTTAATAATATTATAAGATATGTGTATGGATTGAAAAGTTTTGATCAGGTCGCCTCTGTTTCTTTTTCTTTGTATGGAGTCTCTTTTGAAAACTTGGTTGAAATCCGCCTACTTACTTTTTTGCATAAAATAATAAATAGTCAAATACCCAGATATTTATTTGAAAAATTACGTTTTTGTAAATCGCCACGAAACCAAAATATAATTTAATACCTCGGCATCAATGTCTAGTGTCTGAATGGCAATTTTATGTACATATATGCCGCTCGTCTTTGGAACAATCTTCCACCAAGTCAACAAAGAAACAGCAATGCTAATAGTTTCAAAACATTTTTATTTAAATTTTATCAATAACTTAATAGTAATAACTTGTTCTTATTGTTTTTCTTTATTTTTTATAATATGTATTTTTATATACTTATGTATTAAGTTAATTTTTTTTATTATCAAATTTTGAAACGTAATACGCTCCAGTACTATAAATATAAGACCCAGTCTTGTTGTATAGGAAATAGAAATAATTAAGCAGGCAAATATATGAAAGCTCCAAAATTTTGAAAACATTTATTTGACAGTGTAAATCTAAACAATTTTTTTGTAGTTCCGATTACAATTTTTTTACTAAAGTTAAATAATTTTTTTCAGTATAATTTAGTTATAAACACATGTGAAAACGTGAATGCTTAAACAAATTTCATAAAAGTTAATCCATTCGCCAAGAAATATACCTGTTTCTTTTTAAGTTTTTATTTTTTTCTATTATTGAAAACATTTATTTGACAAACGTACATAAAAATAGGCCATCGAATATTGTTTCATTTTTATATCTGGATATTAAATAAAACGGAGTGTAGATTCGCATTTAAAGTATGTTTACATTGAGTGTACAAGTCATATGTACTATCAAAATTGCTATCCATATAGAATTTCATGTGTATGTCAAAATCAGTGTTTTACACATGGTTTATAATTTTTGTGTTTAAACGTACACATGTTACGTACATACATATGACATAACCTCCTGTTATTAAAAACAAAAATCAAATATTAAAAACACCTGGTCTTCAAAGTGTGGTTTAGATGGATTATTTTTTTTAAATTATTAGACTATATAATAAAACTAATAATATTAGCTTTAATGGGACTTGCTATAATAAGTTATTAGCCAATTTTGCTTTTTTTTGCCGCCATTTCATTTTATTAGAAACCCGTTAGTGATGTCAACTATGCAAAGAACTACCATTTTGAGTTATCATTTGGGAGCTGCTACAACAGTACAGAAATCAATTTGTAAAAGAGAAGTTATATTAAAACAAAAAGTAATTATAATAAATAATACAATAAGTATTAATTAATATCATTTAAACTATATCAGCAACAATTAAATGAATAATTTTGTTGATGTTAATGTCAATTTATTTTCGCTATTTTTTATTAGGAATAAAATATTTATATCCTAATTCTTATACAATAGAAAAGAATTAAATTTCTTTAAAAGCCGTTGCTTTTGAAAATGAAAGAACTCCATTTTATTTTATTTTGCATTTGAATGACGTTAAAAAATCACAAGCCCTAATAGACTTATTATTTTGTGGTCTTATTGCATGTAAGAATGTTTGATGAAAACATTGATTTTCTTTTACTGGAATGTAATTTTATTACCAAAAAAATTGAATAGTTAATTTACTTACATACGAGGTATGATAAAAAAATAAATTAGTCAAGTGCGAGTTTGACTCACACACGTAGGTTTCCGTACTATGTTTAGTACAACTTTAAAAAATCAAGTTGTTAATTTTTTTATGTCTTATGAGTCACCCTTTAATTTTAAAATTAAAGTCATAATTGCATCACTGTTGGAACACTCTTTAAATTTTAGCAATTTTTATTATAGCGGCCATGGTAATACACTATCTATAAAAATATACATGCGCCTACCTATTACGGTTCAAAATAAGGTAATATACGTGAAAAACATGTCACTGATGGAACACCCTTTAGATGCTAGTAATTGTTACAGCGGCCGAAGTACAACATCTACTGTAGACATTTAAAGAGTCTACCTATTATGGTTTAAAAAATAAAGCTATTTACGTACAAATCATGTCTCTATCGGAACACCCTTTAATTTCGTTAATTGCTATGGCGGCCATCGCAATTCTCTTTCTATGAAAATATCAGGAGTCTACCTATTACTATTAAAAAAATAAGTTACTATACGTGAAACACATGTCACTGTCAGAACACCCTTTAATTTTTAGTAATTGTCATAACGGCCATGGCAACATATCTTCTATAGAAATTGGAAGAGTCTACTTATTACGGTTCAAAAAATATGTCGTTTTACATGCAAAAGACGTCACTGTCGGAAAACCCTTTAAATTTTTAGTGTTTTTATAGGGGTCATAGTAATATACCATTTGTGAAAATTTTAAGAGTCTATCTATTATGGTTAAAAAATTAGTCAATGTTTATGCAAATCACGTTACTGTCGGCACACCCTTTAATTCTTACTATTTGTTATAGTGGCCATAGTAATACACCTCCTGTAAAAACTTCAAGAGTCTACCTGTTATCGTTCAAAACTTAGGCCATATACACACATGCAAATCACGTCACTGTTCCCTTTAATTTTTAGGTTTAATATTGTATACTTGCTTATAACGCGAACATAGATTAAATTACTGTCTGCAAATTTTAAGTGGTTGCCTCCTATAGCTCAAAAAATAAAGACATAAAGGCAAATAACACGTCACTTTACGAACGCCTATAAGTTGAGTATGTGTTGCTATAGTGGCTACAGTTACAAACCTTCTGTGAAAATTTCAAGAGTCTACTTATTATGGTTCAAAACTTAGGCCTTACACATGAAAATCACACCCCTATCGGTACACCCTTTAATTTTTAGGTTTATTTTTTTAGACTTGTTTATAAAGAGAACTAAGTTTTAATTACTGTTTGTAAATTTTTAGTGTATGCCTCCTACAGTGCAAGAAATAAACACATAATCGTGAATAGCACCTCTCTATCGGAACGCCCTATAAATTTTAATATTTTTCGCTATAGCGGCCACAGTTATACACCTTCTGTGAAAATTTCAAGAGTCTACCTATTATGGTTCAAAACTTAGGTCTTATACATGCAAATCACACCACTATCGGAACACCCTTTAATTTTTAAGTTTATTTTTAGATTTGTTTATATAGCGTACTAAGTTTTAATTACTGCTTGCATATATTTTAGTGTATTCTTCCTACAGTTAAAGAAAAAAGCACATATTCGTAAATATTACCTCTCTATCGGAACACCCTATAAGATTAAGTATTTGCTACTATAGCGGCCACCTTCACCTTCTGTGAAAATTTCAAAACTTAGGTCTTATACATGCAAATCACACCACTATCGGAAGACCCTTTAATTTTTATTTTTTATAGTTGTTTATATAGTGAACTTAGTTTTAATTACTGACTGCAAATTTTAAGTGTATCCCACCTACAATTCACGAAATAGGCACATATTCGTGAATAACACCTCTCTATCGGAACACTCTATAGGTTTTAGTATTTATTGCTATAGCGGCAACAGCTGTATATCATCTGAGAAAATTTCAAGAGTCTACCTATTACGGTTCCAGAGATAAAAGGTGCTGACAGACGAACAGACATTGTAGCGAAAACAATAGGGTTACGTTTTTACACTTTCTGTACGGAACCCTAATAACCGTTATTTTCAATTTTCGCGAGGTACGTATGTTCGATTTTCGCTTTTTTTTAATGTGGGTACACATGTCAGTTATTTATGTTGACAATATTAGCCGTTTTGGATTGTTCGTTTGTTTTTGACAGATAAAAAGGTTAGTCGTGTTTTGGTGTGCTCTTCGATTTTTTACTATTTCAAAAAATGGATCTAAGAAACTGTATTAAGTTTTGTGTAAAAAATTAAATTAAATGTGCAAGGACATAAATAACATAACTTTATTATTAATATCACCTATGAGGTAACGATATAAATCTTCGAACATTAAATTACTAACAAAAGTTGGAATAAAAATATTGGTTAATTTTAAACTCCTGAAATTCATAATAAAAATGTTTGAGCGGAATTTTTTAAAATAAAAGTGAACATCACTGAAAACAGCTGTTGTTATAAAGTTTTACACATCAAATAGAGCGTGCTTTAAATAAAAACTAACACATGTGTACTTTGTTGACACATATTAAATCAGAAAAGAAAACACGATAAAAGCTTTTTTCTCCATTTTACTCTATTAAATTAAATTATTTTGTTGCATTTTGTTCAAGGCATATTTAACCAGGTGACTGCACAAGGCGGAGCTAATATTAAAGAGAAATTTTTTAAATTTTTTTTATATGGAGTTTGACATTAATCAGGTTTTTTAAGAGAGAATAATATCTATTTTACTGTCAAAATCCATATAAAAAATAGAAAAAAATTTTTGCTGAAACTTCCTCTCCCTTACGCTATCACCTTGTTTAATATGCTTTGATTTTGTTTTATTTTTGCTTCCACTCAACACAAAAATTTAATTTTGAGAGAGAGCTTTCAATTTTGATAGAGTTGAGCTTTCAACGTACGTCAAAAGTTAAAAGTTGCTCGACTTTCGTACTTTGCTTTGACGGAGACGTACTGATTGTGACAACACTCATTAGAAAAGTTGTATTTCAACTCTCTTGTGCGCTGAAAATGTTCACGTATAACGTATGACGGATTCTAGATGCTTTTTTATTTATTAAAAATAATAAAACATGCTCAAAATTTTGTTTTTAATTAAAAAAATTAAAATAATAATCTCTATATATATAAAAAGAAGTGTACATTTTGATTGTCACTCCATAACTCGAGAACGGCTCGACCGATTGCCATAAAATTTTTAGGGAAGGTACAGGGAGGAGTGATGATGGTTAGTTGATTTCCAAAATCGGTCTAGCCATTCTCCAGTTCTGATTTTTTTCCTGAAAAAATTCAACATTTGAAAAAAAAAGTTTAAATTTCGGTTCGACCTAACGAAAAAAATCTATCCAACCTAATACACAAACTCATACATACACACATTCATTTGATTGACAGCATACAAATCAGAGACCTGCATGATTAGGAATCAAACAGCAACATTTTGCATTTCCTAACATGAATATTGAGCTAGATTCATATTAATGAGACTGTTGTTAACATATGCCTGTCACTGCTTGCAGTTTCTGTTTATTCACATGATTCAGAAAAGCAATGAATCAGTATGATTGTTTTGAATACTTCGTGGAAGAGGCTGCTGACAAATATGATAGTTTTAGAGAAGGTTTTTATTTTAATATGAAAAAATTATTATAGTATATTTGGTTATTTATTTATTGATGATTATATAAAACAGTAAATGAATTTATATTATTTATATTATATTACGAGTAGGAGTATCAATTAATTACTTATTAATAATTTAATTTAAAAATAATTTAATTGAAAAATTTAGACACAGATTTTTTCATTTTATTACGTACATAGGTATTTACATATACAAAAATATTTAGTATTCATACGTATATATGCAGATATTTCGAAAGAAAATGAAAAATGGACGTTAAGAAAAAATAAGAAAAATGTTTAAACAAAAAATTTAAGATTCGTCAATATATAAATAACAAAAAAAAATATCCTTATTATAAAAGTAATAAAATAAAAAGTAATAAAATAAAATAAAAACATTATTTAGCAAGTGGTTTGCGCAATTAATGCGATTTTGGTCATTGAGAGCCTTCACAATATTTGATCCCCTGTCAGTAACGAAGGTAATATTTTTTGTGCTATCTATATCAAAGTCTTGCAAAATTGAATTTAGTTTTGAAAGCACATTATTAGCAGCACATCGTTGAAATATTTTGTATTTACAATCTTTTTCGTTATAAATAATATGCATATTTTACAATCTTCTTATTATTTTTTTCTAAACTTTTTCTATTCGAGAATATGTATATTTTTATTGATATCGTAAGCTAGAACAAAACAAAAATATAATAGCGTAGACAGACGACAGAGTTAATTTGCATTAAAAGCTCATTAATGTGAATTAAAATTTAACCCTGATAGACGACAGTGAAGTGCATATAGCTTTCATTTCCAAGTAAATTTATTTTGATTAAATTAATATAAGGCAGAAAGTGAGATTGGCAGCTATACTGTGGGTGAAAAATGTATTTAGATTTGTTAGATTTATACTTTTTCTTTATCCATTAACACATATTTGTCAATACATATTTCGTTTTTTCAATTAAAAAATTATTGCTGTATACTTTGTTGTCAAAAAACCCACAATTTACTTTTCTATACATTAAGTGCATAAAATATTATTGGAAAAATAGAATAGGAATGCATGTATTCCAGGAATACTTGCAATCTGTTAACCCTTCTTTCAGCTGAATTTAATGTTCATCATTAGGCTATTTTCTTATGCAAATAGACCATTTGTGACAGGTAAAAGAATTTTATTTATTTTGCATGTAAACACAGAAATGTCTTGCATCTAAATGAAAATAAAATACTTTAAACAGATGCTAAAAACTGTTTACCTGTACTTTCAATACACTTTAACACTCATTTAACAATGAATTTGTCATAAAACTCTTTCACAAAAAATCATTTTTTTTGTTACTTCTGTATATGACAGTATTTTAAAAAATACTTGAAATTTTTATTTTATTATACTGCCCGCTAATTTTGTCAAGTATCAGGTAAATTAATCTTAAAATAATAATTATTTTTCATAAAATTTAACCCAATTTCAATTTTCTTTCAAAATGTGGATGTTTCAATATTTGTTATAATAAAATTGCAGCCATACATACAAATTGTAACATTGCAGTAAAAAAATTGATGCCGAATTTAATTGAAACCACAATATTGACCGGAACAGCGAAAGGTGAAATTGTGCTCATACCACGTATTCCACTGATTCCAACAGACATGCCATTTGAATTTAAGCGTTTGCAATTCCCAGTGCGTCTATCATTTGCCATGTCCATCAATAAGGCGCAAGGACAAACGCTTCAAATATGCGGATTAAATTTGGGGGAGCCGTGCTTTTCACATGGACAGCTATACGTGGCCTGCTCAAGAGTTGGAACTCCAAATTGTTTGTTTGTGCTCGCTTCAAATGGGCAAACGAAAAATATTGTATATCCAAATGTTTTGGATTAACATTAATAATTTTTGAATACAATGCATTCATTTCATAAAAAAAATCTAGAATATTTCATTTCTTCTTTTGGTTGGTTGCAACGAAGTGCATCGGGGTTCGCTAGTAAACTTATAATAAAAAACTTGCTTATTTATGCACTTTGTTTACACTCTTGTCACCAATATGAAACATGTTTAGTTAACAAAAAAATGTAAAAAATAACTGAACACACCTCAAGATTATATCCGAACTCAGACTTTAAAGTGTTTAAATCTAAAACACGTCTATTTGAAGTGTTTTGCAAAAAACGTCAATGGCAAAACATCTCAAAAACACTTCAAAACTGCTTAAACACCTAAAGCTGTGTTTACATTGAGTGTACAAGTCATATGTACTGTCAAAATTGCTATCCATATGGAATTTCATACGTATTTCAAAATCAGTGTTTTACATATGGTTTATAATATTTGTGTTCAAACGTACATATGTTATGTACATATAACATAACCTCCTGTTGTTAAAAATAAAATCAAATATTTAAAACAGCTGGTCCTTAAAGTGTGGTTTAGATGGATTATTTTTTTTTAAATTATTAGGCTATATAATAAAACTAATAATAATAGCTTTATTGGGAATTGCTGCAATTAGTTATTAGGCAATTTTGCATATTTTTGCCGCCATTTCATTTTATTAGAAACCCGCTAGTGATGTCAACTATGCAGAAAACTACAGTTTTGTGTTATCATTTGGGAGCTTCTAAAACAGTACAGAAATCAATTTATAAGAGGGAAATTATATCAAAACAAAAAATAATTATAATAAATAATACAATAAATAATAATATATCAGCAACAATTAAATGAAAAATTTGTTGATGTTAATGTCAATTTATTTTCACTCTTTTTTTATTAGGAATAACTTTTTTTATACTAATTCTTATGACAATAAAAAAGAATTAAATTTCTTTAAAATAATTGAGCCGTTGTTTTTGAAAAAATCCATTTGATTTTATTTAATAATTTGCATTTGAATGGCGTTAAAAAAATCACAAGCCGTAATAGACTTAGACCGTTTTTACACCTTGCAACAAACGCCGAGTTTTTTTTTCCTATTCTTTTTGAAAGTTGCTTCAAAACCCTGTATTCTTTTACATTTGAATTTTTTCAAAATATTTATTTTTGAAAGTTTTGTTTTTTATGTTTTTTTGTTTTTTTCTGTGTTATTAATAAATAAACAAAAAACTGTACTGTCAACTAAACGTATTTTATTATGATTAAGCGATTAAACATTTTTAATATAATATTAACACACACACATTATAAATATTAAAAAATATTGTTGTAAAATTTATTTTAATTTGTTTTGGAGTTACGGACCCCTAAAGTTTCTATGTAAAGTTTTGTATATCTCAACTATTTAATGGAATGAGATAATATGAGTATCACTGGAATGGTAGTTAAAAGTACTATCTAACTAAATTGACATTAATGAAAAATAATTTAAAATATCAAGCAAGCACAAAAAAAAGTTTTTTTTAAAGGATTTTCTTTTCTATGTTCTGACAAAAAGAATGAAAATTAAAAAAAATATATTTGTTTATTCACCTAAAATGTTTCCAAAGGTAAAAAGTTACCCAATTGTTTTCGCTACAATGTCTGTCAGCGCCTTCTATCTCTGGAATCGTAATAGGTAGACTCTTGAAATTTTCACAGAAGCTGTATATCTGTGGCCGCTATAACAACAACTACTAAAAATTTTAGGGTGCTCCGAAAGAGACTCGTTTTTCACGTATATGTGTTTATTTCTTAATAAGTAAGAGGACTAAAGTTAAAATTTATATAAATAAATAGTGAGGAGATTTGCATGTATACGGTCTAAATTTTGAACCATAATAGTTAGAGTCTTTAAATTTTTACAGGAGGTGAATTACTGTGTTAGGACAGGGACATATTTTTTACTTATATTGCCTTTTTTACAGCAATAGTTAGGCTCCTATTATTTTCATATAAAGCTATAACAATAATTACTAAAATAAAATTACTATTTCGATAGTGATGCAGTTTTCGCAAATATGACTGTTTTTTTTTTTAACGCGAGTATATACAGAGTGTGTGAATTTATGGAAAAATAGAAAAAATAAAAATAAAGGGTTTTGCGAGATTGGCAAATATTTTCGAATAGTTGTAGCCTAATTTTTGAACCGGAACGGGTAGACACTTTACACCTACTCAAACAAATTTGTCCCCTAGAACAAATAACAAACCCAAAAATTAAAGGGTGTTTCGATAATGACTCGATTTTACATATATAACCTTATATTGACACTTAAAACTTACACATATTATATTTAACAATATCTACAGTAACAACAAGAAACGAAAATAATTTTAATAATAATGGGGTGTTCATTTAATGTCTTAAAGTTACGGAATTTGCCTTTCTCTTCTTAACCTTGTAGGCAAACACTTGATATTTACACAGGATATTTAGTACTATGATCTAGTAGAAAAAATAATTTATAATATAAATAATTTAAAATAGAAAATTATAGACTTGAATTTTTAAAGTTGAACTGAACATAGTTAAAACCATACGTGTGTGATTCTGACTCGCATTTGGCTGATTTATTTTTATTAATTTCATTTTATTTGGATAATACTTTTAATTACCTTTCCAATCGCACGCATATTATCTCGTTCTACCCTAAAATAGTCGAGATTTACCATACTTTACATACAAATTTAAAGGGGTCCGTAACTCCGAAACTAAGAGTACCGCCCAATTTGTGCTTGTGACATTTTTGTTTAAAATAAATTTTTGTATATACATGTATATCTTAAATTATAATTTGGAAATAATTTTTTTATACAAAACAAAAATACAACTCGTCGTTTTTTTCTGTAGTCAAAAAGTAGACAACACTTTAAAAAAATAAAATAAAAATAATCTAAAACAAAAAACAAAAAATGCCTCGTCAGGCTTTGTCATGCAACTTTTTCAACCCCGCTTGCCTCCCAACCCCTCTTACTAACAAGAAAAAAGTTGCATGAAAAAGTTGCGGCGTTTATTGCAAGGTGTAAAAGTGGTCTTAGTTAAATTTAGTTAAATTTATTGAAACTGATTATTTCTAATTTTATTTTTAAGAAGAGTACTTACTTAACTTAACTATAAAATATTATTTTAATTACGTAAATATACATTTGCTTATGCGTCTTGCTTATCTAGATTAAAAAACATTAATTATATGAAGTTAATGTATGAGTTTTATCCGTAATAGAATTATTTTACATAGTCTAAGATAACTATTATTGTTAATATGCAATAAACATGTAAGTTTAAGCTAAAAAAGTATAATGGAATGTAATTATAATACCAAAAAGTTGAATAATTTATTTACTTATATATTTTATTTTAATATGATTTCATTCTTCTTTTTACAGTAAAACAAACAAAAAATTAAAATTATATTTAATTTTAAAGTAAAAAGTGAAAAAAGAATAAAATATTCAATAATAAGTTGTATGTAATTATAAACTTATATTTCTTAGGTTACATAGCGAAGTTTTCCACCATAGTTGCAGAATGAATGCTAAATTCTGTTAATGCTTCTTAATATATTGCAATATAGAAAATAGTACAATTCAACGTGGACTTGTCTCACTTTCAAAATCAACACATTTGAAATATTGTTGACCAAATATAAAATTTAATAACAAATCTATACTGATATTAAAATAATTTTGATTGTTAACTGATTAAAAACATAAAATTATGTTAATTTGTTTAGGTTTAATTAATTTTTTTCACAAAATGGAGTTCTCTTATTTTCAAAAGCAACGGCTCAATTAAGTGACTTGCAGCGACCCACGCTCCAAAGTCGTTAATTAGGGGATATTACAGTTTACACAGTTTACTTACCGTTTTAAAAAAGATTTAAAAAATAATGCACTATAGTAAAGTAAATTTTAATTTAATTTAGAGTTTCTTAGTACCGGTAAATTGGATAAGCACACCTTGCCTTTTATCCCTATAAATATATGTAATTGTGTTCTCAACTTCTATTAAAATTGATTCATTCGTATAAAAATTTCCCTTACACCCTCCTGGCCCTAGCTTTGAAGACACATATATCCCATTGGAACCACAAAAAAATAAAGATCTGTCTATGTTTTAAATTTCATTAAATTCGATTGACGTACAAATAATCAAACTTGCAAATAGATATATAATATATGTATATTAGATTACATAACTTTATTATTAATATCACCAATCTGCGACCATTAAATTACTAACAAAAGTTAGAATAAAAATATTGGTTAATTTTAAACTCCTGAAATTCATGATCAAAATGTTTGAGCGGAATTTTTGAAAATAGAAGTGAACATCACTGAAAACAGCTGTTGTCATATAGTTTTACACATCAAATGGAGCTTGCTTTAAATAAAAAACTAACACATGTTATTGCACATAGATAAATAACATATGTTATGTTTCAAAAGGTTTACACTATGTGTATAGTTTTACATATGGAAAATCTGACATTCCATATGACTTTTACACGCAATTTAAACACGCTTTTAGCGTGAACGCCATATAAGTCTGTATTAGTTGTTGTCGATTTCTCTAGAATAAATGATATGCAAACAAGAATAAAAAAAAATATAGCCAGATCTTTCTAGAATAGAACTATACTTATATATATATATAA
>OX451220.1:11396508-11451274 GCA_949628195.1 Phasia obesa | reverse complement strand
TATATATATATATATATATATATATATATATATATATATATATATATATATATAATATATTATATATATATATATATATATATATATATATATATATATATATATATATATATATATATATATATATATATATATATATATTATATATATATATATATATATATATATATATATATATATATATATATATATATATATATATATATATATATATATATATATATATATATATATATATATATATATATATATATATATATGTATAATCCCATATTTCCGCAAAATTTAATTTCTAAAAGAAAAAGCAGTGAAAGTACGCAATTTCCGGTTTAAAGGTACTATAATTTCCGCTTTGGAAATTCAACCTGGTTTCTCAACAGATGGCGGTGTTTTAAAATACATAATGACAATATATGAAAAATACTTTAAGGAGGCACCTTTTATAAAGTGGGATAATTTAAACAGGACACAGTGGGGCAGAATCAAATTTATTGGGCTAAAGTACACAAAAATCCAATAATTTTGGATTTTTTAAATAGAAAATCTAGTTTTTAACTTAGTAAAGATGCAATCTTCCATCAGCAAAAAATCTAAGTGCGTTACACAGTTTTAGAATCGGCGGAATGGCAGAACATCGGGTTGATAATTTTAAGAAATTGTTTATAAACAAAAAGCCATCCTTGTTTATACGAAAAATTGTATGCAAATGTTAAATAGTATGTATATATTATGTATATTGTATGTACATATGAATATTGTAATTAAGACTGTTCATTTCAAAAAAATTTTTTACTCGGTGTTTGGTAGTTTCAACGGGTCACATATTATTTTCCGGATACGCTCAATGTTTAGTTTTGCTGGCCTCTTCATAATAAAAACTGCTTAATATTAACGTCCATAGTATAATTATTAATTATTACGACATTTACATGTTGTAAATCACAATCGAAAAACAAAGTTAAGTTGGGTAATTAGCATAATATTAAATAATTAATATTTAAATTCCCAAAAATTTTATTAATAACTAAATATGCAACTGCTTGTGCAAACCTTTGGCAACACTTGTTATTTTTCGATTCTCTTGCGAGAACAAAATTGACTTGTGTATGCTTTTCATCACACCTTACGTCTGCATTCAGTGATGGCAAAAAAACATCCAATTGTAGAAGGACAGAAAGGAAAAATAAAAACGTGGTTTGTTTGTTGGTGTTTTGTTGAAGCTTTAATATTCTGTAATATTATTCTATTAACATGCATAATTCTCATTGTGTTTTGTAGAATTTTATTACTTATAGAGTATTTTTGGCTTCTCTAAAATTAGGAAAAAGGTTTCCTGATGATCTGGCCTAAGCAACCAGTGAAATACGTAAAGGGACTAGCTCTTTTCCCCCAACAAATAAATTGAATTTTTATTATAAAACGTTATGGGTAATTAGCATAATAAATAATTAAAATTAAGTTGTGTTGTACCCGACGGGTGAAAATCTTCATTACTATGCTTGAAAATTAAATTAGATTTGTTCTTTGGATGCTGCGTATCCTAGTTTTGTAGGAACAGTCTATTATTATGTTACATATGACTTACACCACATAATGAAACTTCTGTTCTTAATGTTTAAAATTTATTTGTTCATAATTTTGTATGACAAAAAAAAGGCTTTTCAGTATCTTTCTTTCCTATCCCTCTTCTCTCTTTTCGACAAAACATAAGAAATGCGGAAAACAAGCTTAATGAAACTAATTAAGACACTAATTAAGTATCACGATTAGCTATTTACAAAATTGTAGTAACGAAAACATAAGCTCGCTTAGGCAAGAGTACAATATAAGTTTAGTCAGCTCATTACTGCCATCCGCAAAAGAATCTCTAGAGCTTCCTTTAACGCCTAGGGACGAATATCACAACAATACTGCTGTTACATAAAATAACAATAATAATTGTCGCAAAAGCAGGTCATAATACAAAAGGATTGATTATAAAAATTGTTTTGTCTAGTGGAAATATCTACTGACGAGCCGTATTATTATTAATGTGTCACCTTTACTGTACAGACTGTCGGTACACTAGCGCACCAACATACAGACAATGCTACTTGAAAAAGTCTAGTCCGCAGGCCACAAATTCGTAAAAAAAAACACTATACCTTTGGAATACATCAGTAATACATAGCAATATTTTATTAATTCATAAATGCTTGAAATTTCAGACATGAGTATATTTTTTCTCTTTTTTTCGTGCTGTTACTACCTTTAAGTCTCTGTTGCCTTTGATGTATGAATTCAGAACAATATAACAGAACTGTGTCAGAATAATAAAAATGGGTTCGTTATACTTTAGTGTTACATTTGTTTTATGTTAATAACATTACTAGAAATAACAAAGCAGTTTTCATTAAAAATAAAAACGAACTCTTGAGTATTTTGTGTTAAATCAGGATTTAATCATGAATCCGTTTGAATTGCCTTAAAATATGCAATACAATTTTTAAACAATAATAATATTTATTTAACAAAAAAAAGCAAAAGAGAATCACTGCAACCAAAAAAAAAATAAAAATCAAAAGCACAAAGAGAACTTGAAGTTATAAAGGAAAATGTTTTTTATAAAGATGATTTTATCTGGAAACTTTTGGAAAATATAAATTTGTTTAAAGTTTACGAACATCTTCCCATTTTAAAATGTTGCAATTCGTTATCATAAAAAAATCTATGTTTTAAAAGATTTTTATAGATCCTAACATATCTTTGGATGCTTATCAACCAAATATTAACTTTTGTTTTAAAAAGATTTTAAAAATTATGATATTCTATATGATTTTAAATTCCAATCCACTTTTTTACTTGACTTTTTCAATTATGATCAATTATGATCTTCGAAATAGAAAAAAGTATAATTTTCTTGATGCTATAAATTAAATGAATACATGCAGCGTATGTTGCACTTGATCTTTAGTTGAATTCAAATTAAATAAAATTGAAATAAGACGACGATGACAAATACTTTGAGGGTGGGCTGTATAGCATATTCCCGTATATCCGTATATCAAAACTCCAACTCCAGAATTCTTTTTATTATATTAACCACCTAGCTGTGCCTATACATCCTGTGTGCGTCCTGACAATATTTTGTTCGATTTTGTTTTAAAAGTAATCCACACAAAATTTTAATACTCATCCATCCCTGTATAAAATTCTACAATTTACATGAAATTCTGAAAGCTATTGTAAAGCTCTGTAAAAGGTGCTTAAAATATTTTAATAACAATGTAATTCCACAAAGTAAAAATACAAATTTTATTCACTTGGCTATTTAGCAGTAAGTAATTCATATTTCGTCATTATGTATTTTAAAACAGTGTCATCTGTTGCGCAACCGTGCACAGTGGGGCAGAATCAAAATATTTTGAAAATAACCTAGTCATTTATAAACGGCTAGGCCGATTGATGCAAAATTTGACACGAGCATAACAGAGGAGTATCTTAAGTATTAAAGTGGGTACCATAAACCCTCCAGGGGTAGCGCTATGTGGTCTCAAAGTTGGGAACCTCGTACCTGAAAATTCTTTTACAGCTTGCTTGCTTTCCTCAGTTTTAGTCTGATTTTTGAAAATTATACATGGTCTTAAAGGTCTTCTCAATACCTACAAAATGGTATCTACATTTGCAAATAATAATTTAAAATTATTGAGTTATAAGCATTTGAGGAAATAAAATTTTTCATTTTTCGCTACCCTGGTCCATTTTTTTTTAAATATTGCGTACAAATTTTACTCAATTTTTCTAATTTTTTTATAATAGTTAGCGAGCCAAATTCTAAATATTTTTGATAAATTTGAAGATTGCATCTTTACTAAGTTAAAAACTAGATTTTCTATTTAAAAAATCCAAAATTATTGGATTTTTGTGTACTTTAGCCCAATAAATTTGATTCTGCCCCACTGTGTCCTGTTTAAATTATCCCACTTTATAAAAGGTGCCTCCTTAAAGTATTTTTCATATATTGTCATTATGTATTTTAAAACACCGCCATCTGTTGAGAAACCAGGTTGAATTTCCAAAGCGGAAATTATAGTACCTTTAAACCGGAAATTGCGTACTTTCACTGCTTTTTCTTTTAGAAATTAAATTTTGCGGAAATATGGGATATACATATATATATATATATATATATACATATATATATATATATATATATATATATATATATATATATATGTATATCCCATATTTCCGCAAAATTTAATTTCTAAAAGAAAAAGCAGTGAAAGTACGCAATTTCCGGTTTAAAGGTACTATAATTTCCGCTTTGGAAATTCAACCTGGTTTCTCAACAGATGGCGGTGTTTTAAAATACATAATGACAATATATGAAAAATACTTTAAGGAGGCACCTTTTATAAAGTGGGATAATTTAAACAGGACACAGTGGGGCAGAATCAAATTTATTGGGCTAAAGTACACAAAAATCCAATAATTTTGGATTTTTTAAATAGAAAATCTAGTTTTTAACTTAGTAAAGATGCAATCTTCAAATTTATCAAAAATATTTAGAATTTGGCTCGCTAACTATTATAAAAAAATTAGAAAAATTGAGTAAAATTTGTACGCAATATTTAAAAAAAAATGGACCAGGGTAGCGAAAAATGAAAAATTTTATTTCCTCAAATGCTTATAACTCAATAATTTTAAATTATTATTTGCAAATGTAGATACCATTTTGTAGGTATTGAGAAGACCTTTAAGACCATGTATAATTTTCAAAAATCAGACTAAAACTGAGGAAAGCAAGCAAGCTGTAAAAGAATTTTCAGGTACGAGGTTCCCAACTTTGAGACCACATAGCGCTACCCCTGGAGGGTTTATGGTACCCACTTTAATACTTAAGATACTCCTCTGTTATGCTCGTGTCAAATTTTGCATCAATCGGCCTAGCCGTTTATAAATGACTAGGTTATTTTCAAAATATTTTGATTCTGCCCCACTGTGCACGGTTGCGCAACAGATGACACTGTTTTAAAATACATAATGACGAAATATGAATTACTTACTGCTAAATAGCCAAGTGAATAAAATTTGTATTTTTACTTTGTGGAATTACATTGTTATTAAAATATTTTAAGCACCTTTTACAGAGCTTTACAATAGCTTTCAGAATTTCATGTAAATTGTAGAATTTTATACAGGGATGGATGAGTATTAAAATTTTGTGTGGATTACTTTTAAAACAAAATCGAACAAAATATTGTCAGGACGCACACAGGATGTATAGGCACAGCTAGGTGGTTAATATAATAAAAAGAATTCTGGAGTTGGAGTTTTGATATACGGATATACGGGAATATGCTATACAGCCCACCCTCAAAGTATTTGTCATCGTCGTCTTATTTCAATTTTATTTAATTTGAATTCAACTAAAGATCAAGTGCAACATACGCTGCATGTATTCATTTAATTTATAGCATCAAGAAAATTATACTTTTTTCTATTTCGAAGATCATAATTGATCATAATTGAAAAAGTCAAGTAAAAAAGTGGATTGGAATTTAAAATCATATAGAATATCATAATTTTTAAAATCTTTTTAAAACAAAAGTTAATATTTGGTTGATAAGCATCCAAAGGTATGTTAGGATCTATAAAAATCTTTTAAAACATAGATTTTTTTATGATAACGAATTGCAACATTTTAAAATGGGAAGATGTTCGTAAACTTTAAACAAATTTATATTTTCCAAAAGTTTCCAGATAAAATCATCTTTATAAAAAACATTTTCCTTTATAACTTCAAGTTCTCTTTGTGCTTTTGATTTTTATTTTTTTTTTGGTTGCAGTGATTCTCTTTTGCTTTTTTTTGTTAAATAAATATTATTATTGTTTAAAAATTGTATTGCATATTTTAAGGCAATTCAAACGGATTCATGATTAAATCCTGATTTAACACAAAATACTCAAGAGTTCGTTTTTATTTTTAATGAAAACTGCTTTGTTATTTCTAGTAATGTTATTAACATAAAACAAATGTAACACTAAAGTATAACGAACCCATTTTTATTATTCTGACACAGTTCTGTTATATTGTTCTGAATTCATACATCAAAGGCAACAGAGACTTAAAGGTAGTAACAGCACGAAAAAAAGAGAAAAAATATACTCATGTCTGAAATTTCAAGCATTTATGAATTAATAAAATATTGCTATGTATTACTGATGTATTCCAAAGGTATAGTGTTTTTTTTTACGAATTTGTGGCCTGCGGACTAGACTTTTTCAAGTAGCATTGTCTGTATGTTGGTGCGCTAGTGTACCGACAGTCTGTACAGTAAAGGTGACACATTAATAATAATACGGCTCGTCAGTAGATATTTCCACTAGACAAAACAATTTTTATAATCAATCCTTTTGTATTATGACCTGCTTTTGCGACAATTATTATTGTTATTTTATGTAACAGCAGTATTGTTGTGATATTCGTCCCTAGGCGTTAAAGGAAGCTCTAGAGATTCTTTTGCGGATGGCAGTAATGAGCTGACTAAACTTATATTGTACTCTTGCCTAAGCGAGCTTATGTTTTCGTTACTACAATTTTGTAAATAGCTAATCGTGATACTTAATTAGTGTCTTAATTAGTTTCATTAAGCTTGTTTTCCGCATTTCTTATGTTTTGTCGAAAAGAGAGAAGAGGGATAGGAAAGAAAGATACTGAAAAGCCTTTTTTTTGTCATACAAAATTATGAACAAATAAATTTTAAACATTAAGAACAGAAGTTTCATTATGTGGTGTAAGTCATATGTAACATAATAATAGACTGTTCCTACAAAACTAGGATACGCAGCATCCAAAGAACAAATCTAATTTAATTTTCAAGCATAGTAATGAAGATTTTCACCCGTCGGGTACAACACAACTTAATTTTAATTATTTATTATGCTAATTACCCATAACGTTTTATAATAAAAATTCAATTTATTTGTTGGGGGAAAAGAGCTAGTCCCTTTACGTATTTCACTGGTTGCTTAGGCCAGATCATCAGGAAACCTTTTTCCTAATTTTAGAGAAGCCAAAAATACTCTATAAGTAATAAAATTCTACAAAACACAATGAGAATTATGCATGTTAATAGAATAATATTACAGAATATTAAAGCTTCAACAAAACACCAACAAACAAACCACGTTTTTATTTTTCCTTTCTGTCCTTCTACAATTGGATGTTTTTTTGCCATCACTGAATGCAGACGTAAGGTGTGATGAAAAGCATACACAAGTCAATTTTGTTCTCGCAAGAGAATCGAAAAATAACAAGTGTTGCCAAAGGTTTGCACAAGCAGTTGCATATTTAGTTATTAATAAAATTTTTGGGAATTTAAATATTAATTATTTAATATTATGCTAATTACCCAACTTAACTTTGTTTTTCGATTGTGATTTACAACATGTAAATGTCGTGTATGTCACAGAGTTGCTGCTTATGTTAGTACTTGTTTTGTATTAAAATACATCTCTGTGCACTAAAAACTGTTGTGGTGGAAAAAAATAAAAAAAATTATTTTGTTTGAAAATTTATTATTAATAATTATAACATTTATAATTAATAATTAATAATTATACTATGGACGTTAATATTAAGCAGTTTTTATTATGAAGAGGCCAGCAAAACTAAACATTGAGCGTATCCGGAAAATAATATGTGACCCGTTGAAACTACCAAACACCGAGTAAAAAATTTTTTTGAAATGAACAGTCTTAATTACAATATTCATATGTACATACAATATACATAATATATACATACTATTTAACATTTGCATACAATTTTTCGTATAAACAAGGATGGCTTTTTGTTTATAAACAATTTCTTAAAATTATCAACCCGATGTTCTGCCATTCCGCCGATTCTAAAACTGTGTAACGCACTTAGATTTTTTGCTGATGGAAGCTCTCAACAAAGGAGTGGCAACGATTTTAATATTAGAGTTTCGCAACCCCAATGCATTTTGTTAGTTCAGCTTTCCCCGGCCAATGTCTGGATTTAGTTGCATCACCTCTACGGGCTTTTCCATCTGCTTTTAAATTGTTGTTTTTCTAAGAAATATTTTAAGTTATTGTTATATAAACGCCTAGCAAAACTAATAAAAAAATAAAAACTTACAAATCCTTCTATATTGTAGTTTTTCAACTTGTCGCGACAACAAGACAACAGCTAATAAGCAGTTGTAAGATTTTGATGTGCGTAACAACACATAGAAACACAAGTTGTAAACGATAATTGCTGTAAATTTTCATAGACAACTAAAATTGTGACACATATGTTAAGTGTTGTAAATAGTAATCACAATTTAAAATATAAAACACTAAAATAATTAATGTTGTGAACGATAATCGGGGCCTTAATTTCAACTAGATATCATTGGTGCGCTTCGCTGCCCCTTTTTAATAAAATGAAATAAACACTTGAAAGAAAAAGTATGGCCATGCTTAAACACGCAAAAGGCACGTGTTTCTCTTAAAATTTACTTGTGTTTTCGACTTGCAACTAAGAGAACAACATGTACATACATACATATTTTTTTATTGGAGTTAGTAAGAATTTAATAGACGTACTAGCTATCCCCGGTGCGCTTCGCTAAACCCATCCACAAAAAATACAATAAACACTTGGAAGAAAAGTATGACCAACCTTTAACGCGAAAACACACACTATTCTCAAGTCAAAAATGTTCCCATCCAAGTTGTTTTTTGCTAGACTATACGTATTAACACGATAACAATTTTTTACTTTTAATGGGATGTGCCACTCCCAGTATTCTTCTTCAGTCTGTATTTTGCTAGACTATGCACATTAGTATGAGGGTTACTTGTTCAAAGTTTCAAGACTATACCTAATGTAGTTCCCTATATACACAATAATAATTTTTCACTGTGTATGGGAGGTACCACGCCCACTATCCCAATTCATTCTGTATTTTTTTGCAGACTATGCGCCTTAGCACAAACGCTACTCTTGCTAAGTTTCAAGGCGCTAGGAACACGATAATAATTTTTCACTTTGTATAGGCGGTACCAATACATATACAGGGACCGTTTGTACATATAAACCTTGGTATTGATGTCACCTTTCATATAAAGTTTGCAGAAAGCAAGTTCAAGCATTCCAGAGAACATCAATTACTAACACAATTCAATTTTTTTTATATATTTAGATTCATAGATGGGGGTAGTGCACTAAATTTTGATTGAAATCAGCATTGCACTACCACTAAATCATATTGGAAAAGAAATTATTGCACTATTTTTTTTTTGCAGCTTAGTGATAAACTGCAAAGCTGCACTAGCAATCAAAAGAATTTAGTGGTAGTGCAAATGTTTGCACTTTGCAAAATTTTTACTTGCAATCAAAAAAAAAAAAATCAATTGATTGCAAAATTTTTACTTGCAATCAATAAAAAGCTGCATTTATTCATACTCTCAATCAACTTTCAAAAATTATTGGTCATGAGAATTTTGATATAAATTCGTTTTTTTTTTGAATATTTTACACCAAAATAAAAAAAAGTGATGTAACGTAATGAATTTTTTATTCAGTATTGAAACAAGGTATATAATGGTAACAAATTAATTATTAATACTATATAACAGTTACATAAAAATTTTCAAAGTCAGTTCGAACATTACTAGGTAAGTTAGATTCCTAGATTTTAGTGCAATTGACGAAGTAAATAAAACGATTGTTTAAATCACGAGTCTTCTCATATCTTTGATATTAGATAATTCAACAGTAGAACAAAATGATAGCATATGAATAGAATTAAATACTTCTCTAATGGATTTTGAGACTGATTTGGGTTGTCTTAACAAATATACAGTAATTAGGCAAATGTTTTTAAAATTCAACACGCATTTGCCTTCTTTTGCACCTGTGAAGCCTTTATTTTTCTTTAGTGGAATGGTAGACACTCATAGAAGAAAAAAAATTTGGTGGTAACAGTTTTGAAAAGTTTGTTGCAAATAATTTTTTGAATTTTACTTTTTTATATATCCATTTTGTTTATTGAAATAAAAAAAGTTTGTTAAACTAAAAATTAATTAAATTAATTGTTGAAGGTCTAGATGGTCATACTCTTATATTTATGCTACATATATAAATTAATTTACTGTTTTATATAATCATTAATAAATATAAAATAAATTGAATTATATTTTTAATGAAGTATTAGTCTTCACTTTTGAATTAGTTAACAGAAATAACAAATCAAATTGACCCTCAAATTGAATGCAAAATTTCTTCTTGCAATCAACTTGAGTGAAGAAAAAAAAGTTGCAATATATTGCTGATTGCATTTTTTGAAATCAAAATAATTAAATTTTAGTGCAAAGACTTTTTAACTCACTATCACTAATGTTGATTGAGGCTGCAAATTTTGCAATCACCATTAGAAATCAAAAAAATGAATGCAATAATTTTGCAATATCACTCAGTGTGAGTGAAGAATGCAGAATTAGTGCACTACCCCCAACTATGTTTAGATTACTCCTGAAGTACTGAACCGATTAAAATAAAATAAAAAAATAAAATGAAGAAAAGGCTTTAAAACCATATAAGTCTATCCAAAATCGGTGCAGTATTACGGACGTAAAAGGGATTACAAAAAACGTGTTTGTCTATTAATTATATAGATATGGGGATGTGGGTACAATCAATGTAATGCCTAAAATTCATCAGATGCGAATTTATTTATGGCATCTTTCGTTCCATTGCGCTTGAAAAAAGTTATACAGGATTACAACTATCAACTAGTAGGACAACTGAAATTGGTGTTTATATAAATGAAATTCCCTCTTCAACAAAGTATTGCAGACCAATAAAATTTACATTTAAAAAGGAAACAAAAGGTGTCATAAATGAAGAAATTCAAAAAATAAAAGATCAAACTACAGAACTTCAACCAGTTTTTGATGTCCAGGACATCAAAGTAAATTATAAAATGTGTAACTCAAACAAAGTCATCGTCAAGCAGTCAAAAATACATCAAATCAATTAAGCCAACCAAAACACGATAGTATTAACCTTCCTATAAACGCTCAAATTTTTCTAACAAATATACCCTTGCCATCTCACAGACCGAAAATTTTAAGCCCTGTTTTGTATTTTTTTGAAACAAATAACTATGCATTAAATTTAATTTCATTTATATTATTGATTATCAAAGACCCATCAAAATCGATGGTTTTTTCTTAAGTACTACAAAAACATAACTCAGACATTTCTATTCCTCAAAAAAACAACAATTAACTTTTGCAATCTTAAATCCCAGGATGTTTTAGTGTTCAGCCTTAAAGAAAAAATTAGGACACACCGCAACGGTATGTAACAAACACCCTTCAAAATCAGTGTTTTTTTTTCTCAGCTACTAAAACCAGAACTTAAAAAAAATTTCCTTTTGTAAAACAAAAAATTACAAAAAATACTCTTTTTTCACACTTTACCCACAGATTGATTTAGTTATCAGCATCATAGTGACAATCAGGACATACCACTTTATTAATGTAGGGGGAATAACGAAGCAGACCACTTCCATTATGGGTCACATTTCCGGCCTTCATGATCAAGAAAGCCGAAATGTAATTTACGGCAACCTACTTGCATTGAGTCACGTGCTACAACCAGCCTTTAATCTCGACTTTAGTGAATTTATACTGTCGACTGGTAACTGTCGGCCTTCATTCTCATCACGCAGTCTCTAGTGATCGCTAGCATTTGTTCATTTGATCACTTCCCATATGTTCCGAAAGATACTTCTCATAACTCGTATGATCAGTATTCTTCGGTATTTTTATGCGTCTGCGGACCTTTCTCCGTCTTCTGCCATACAGAATGTCGAACCGGATAGCTCTGCGAGACATGGTAAGTCTGTACGCGACCTTCCTTAACCCTGTCTAGCATATTGACAGAGCACAGGGTAATATCGGTCACCTCTGCCTAACAGAGGTGGGTTCTGCCCCCCTGTTTAGTACCAGCAAATCGCATGGTTCTACAAATTCCAACAAAAGTTGTCCTCTGTAGTTATCGTCTTTACTGCCCCACACCGCATTGTGCGAGTTAGCATCACAGCCCATGACTAACACCATACCTTTCTTCCTGCAGAAATTGACCACGTGTTTCACCTCCTGTGATGGATGTGGGCCTGGTGTCTCATAGGGAAGATAAGCTGACGCAATAAGAAATGATCCCGATCCACTGCCTATCATTACCACAGTAAGATCCGGCGAGCAAAGGTGCTGCATAGGTACTGCTTGTATACCATGCCGCACCAGGATACATGACCTTAGTTTCCCACCTGTCTGTGAGTGGAACAGATTGGCGGTTTGTTGAGACAGTCCCCTTACATTGTTATGAACAATCCAAGCTTCCTGCAGAAAAGCAATATCCAGCTTATCCTCATGAAAACAACGCATCAACATCGCTGAAGCAGCCTTGCTGTGATGAAGATTAAGCTGGTATATACTTATGAGCCCACCATCTTCCCTGGTGGAGCACTCCTTTCAGAGTTGCCTACCCCCGCTCCAGGGAGAACGTCTTGCTCACTGGTCATTCCTGTTGAATTTTACGACGGCCTTGTCAAGTCCACAGTTGAGTTTCCCTCCTGCTTTCTTGATGGCCTCCGCATCCTCCTTCAGGCACCAGATCGTGAGCACTACTCCCTCTTTGTCTGCGCTAGCAAATTTTTTTGCGCGAGTAACTCTCCTTTTGGAAGTGTCCTTCACACATCCATTTTGCTTTTGCAGCCTTTGCAGGATGTTGGCCCTACCCTCGGTAGAACCGTGGGCAACGACCGTCATCCTGACCTCGTTCCGCAGCGCCTGCAGGCTATGGATTCTCAGCTTAGCTCCCTCCCAAAGATTGGTCAGGGAATATGCCAGTCCGACTAACCAGCTCTTTGTCGATTGGTTCTTGTACGTGTGTACAATGAACCCATCGACAAGTTTGGCGTTTCCTACAAAACATATATCACCAGCATCACCTGAGCTGAGACTTCAGGGTTAGTACCCTTAAATCTCTTAACAGGTCTTTCAACTTCTGGAGTTAAAAGACTATCGATCTGATTTGTCATCTTATCAAAATAGCCTTCCTTTCCTTTCGTCGTCTCCTCTTCTGTCTTTGCCTCTCATTTTTAGACATGAGCTGCAAAGACTCCGACTCGACGTTGAAGGAACGTTTTGAGGTGCCTGCTTCTGAAGCTGATTTACCTAATCCCATAGGATTAAGTGCGTCCAACTCATCCGCATTAATCTCCTATCCGCAGGAGTATATTCACAGATTAACCCGTCCACCTCTTGCGAGGTTTTTTTGTCACTCTCATCCAATCACCTCCATTGGTGACAACCGGAACTTCTAGAGGGATTAACCTTTCCACCTCTAACGAGGCTTCCTTGTCCATCCCTGTCGGAATATCACGGTTCAACGCCATAGGAGAACCCTTAGATATTAACCTGTGGGTTGGTCCATCCCTAATGAACTCTTCCTTAGGCCAGTTAAGACTGGAGTTTCTTGAGTGATTAGCCTTTCCGCCTCTTGCGAGGCTTCCTTGCTTATCCCTTTCGGATCCCCTGGTTTTTGTTTTTTGTTCTTTTGTTCATTATTAAATCAATTTTGATCCCACGAATGTTGGAGATAATAAAGTCCACCCACACAGAGCTCATTATGCATGGGTAAGTCTACATTGAAACTGAAGGTCGACTGGTATCCAGAGTTCGCATAATAACGGCCAAGCACCCTCCTGACCACGCATCCCTGGCGTAAGCTGTTCCACCGTGGCTTAGGGTGGGGTTCTTCCTGATTAAGGTTCAATGAACCCTGGCGTCTGGTGCCCCCATTTTCCCCGATAGCACTGCGTCAAAGCTTTGAGAATGAACCGCAATGACAATTAGTACCCCCAGGGGGAGGACATACCATTATAGCATGTTCCTAAAAAAAATACTTTTTGCACGTGGCACAGTTGTAATGGGGTTATCGGTTTTTTACGATTTTTTTTAAATTTGTCTAGTTTTTTTGTTTATTTTTTAAAAGTCTTGTTAATATTTCTTTTTTAGTTTTAAGCATTGTTAAATATGTACTTTAAATATTTTATATTACGGGCAAATTCAGTTTTATCTTATATATTAGGCCTTCATGCTATACCTTATCGGCTGCTTGCAAAAAGTCGATAAAAAGCACAGAGCAGTATTTTCTCTCTTCAAATGTCTTTTTAACAACATTGACTAACCTGTGAGTTTGTTCGATCGTACTTAGTTTTTTCCTGAAGCCGAATTGATGGTTTGGAATACATCCTTTGTCGCTTAGAATAGGGTTCAGCTTAGTTATTAACATCCTCTCAAACATCTTTGACATATTACATAAAAGGCTTATAGGTCTGTATTATTAAATTTGTGTGTGGTCTTTTCCTGGATTAGGAATTATGGTAATCAAGGACACCTTCCACTCTGTGGAAAAGTACTCAAGTTGTAAAATGGCATTAAAAATAAAAAGAATGATTTTTCGAGCTATACGGGGCAACTCAAATAACATCTTGTTACTGCTTTTATCAACGCGAGTGGATTTTTAGTGTTTAAATGCGTTATTGCCTTTTCAATATCACCGAATTCAAATCTTATCACTGGCCTCGACAATTGGCAATTCAACTATATCAGTCGATATATTTGGGGTCAAAACCCTCTTCTAATGACCAGCAAATAAATTGCCTTTTTCGGTATCACTTTTTTCCCAGCCTCCAGATGTAGTTTGCAAGGGAGGCTTACGTAAGACCGGCCTTTTAAGGTTTCTACAAGCACGCAATAATGAATAATCTGATTGAGAAGTCTCCCAAATAGTTTTTCAGGGATGGTACTCTTCGAGATTCCAGCATTTCTCTTAGCCGGTTCGACATCTGCAGAATAAATTTAATTGTATCTAGCTAGTTGTCGGGTTATTGTTGAATGTTGGGTAGCTGATTTGAGGTTTTGGTCAAAATTAATAAGACTCCGCTCTACGACTTCAGGTGTTCTTAGCGGGATGTTTTCCGAACAATGGGTACTTAGATACTTTCTATGTATATTTCAACCAATTAATGCTTGTGCTAGTCGTTGTTGATATGATGTTTTCTTTGTCCCATATATAGACGATATTGGGTGAATGAACTGAGGAAAATTCAAGTGACGCTTCAACTTTAATCATTTCTGTCAGAATACCCTTAATCATGCCAAAATCAATAACATCAGGTATTTTTCTCTTAGTATCATACAAAATATAGCCATTGATTTAAAAAAAAATATTTGTTGTTAAGAGTGTCTCAGAAATCAGCATGGCATCAATTTGTTGGTTCTTGAGAGAGTATTCGCGTTCATTTTTATGTTGGCGTAAGCCGTTTGCGTTCCAGAAACATATTTTTAAACAGTTCATGGTTTGTTTAGTACCTTCGCAACATCATAGATTGCATGCGTACCATTTCTTGCATCATGGTGCTCATAGAAGTCATAAAACTGTTTAACGAATGCACTAATGTATCGGTGCTTGCCTCGAGACGATTATAGTTACCAGATGGTGTTTTGTCTATAGGTTCTGGATCAAATTTGGAGTAGAAGTAGTTGTTGTAACAGCTCTGCTGCTGTCGGAAGTTCTTTCATGGGAAAAAAACTTCCGGTTGATACAGCTGTTGCTGAGTTGACAATCTTTGGCAGAGTGTGACTCGGGTCGTTCCGGAGCGAACATCCAATTGTCGTGGGAACGACAGATGGTGTTTATTCTTTAGGTTCTGGATCAAATTTGGAGTAGAATTAGTTGTCGGTGTCGCTTTATGTACTGAAAAATGATTGGTTTTTAACATATCCGCGTATGAAACATGTTGGGTTGTTGGTTGGGCTAACTGAGGATAATGAGATGTTGCTGCTGTAGGAACTCCTTCTATTGAATTTTATAGTTGATATTTTGCAAAATGATTATTTTTGTTAGTTTTGCCGATGTGTTTTACAAAAAAGTTTTTTTAATTACCAAAATTTGCTGTTACATTTTGTTATGGCTGCCGCTGGTATTGACGTGACACCTTAACGTGAGTGGTCAAGCGAAATTTGTCTATAATACCGGAACAATTTAGAACTTTTATACATCGCAAGATTAGCCATTATTTTCACCATGATTAAAATTAATATTTACCTTTTTCCGTTTTGGATTGGGATGATTCCTTTTGATTTTTTTCGTTCGAAGCACCTGTTATCACCCTCAAGTACTTGATCAGAAAGGCCGGAAACGATTTCACTTCATTCGACTGGTTGAAACAAAACGGAGTTTGCCTCATGATAAAATAGTATCTACAACTGGGATTAACGTTGACATAATATGTGAGAGAACGCCGACAGAATAACGCAATTGATTTGTTGAAATCAATTGCGTTATAGGCCTTCCTTTATTTCTGAAACTTACGAAATGGGAACAAGTTCTCGTAAAATTCTCATGAAATTTCATTTCTAGTTGGCAGCACGGTTGCCAGATTTTTTTCTCTCTTCCCTAAAAGCATATAAAAAACCCCTAAAATCAAGCTTTTTTTTAAAAAAATCCCCTAAAACAATTTTTCTTGATTCTTGATTACATAAATAAATTTTTTTTTCTGCAATTTTCAAAATATAAAATCCAAATTAATTAAATAAAAAAATTCCCTAAATTAATCATTATATTAAAGTATGTAATATAAATATACATATGTATGTGTATATAAAAATAATAAATATACCCAGTGGTAAGAAGAAGGAGTATCAGGTCCTTCTAGAAGGCTTCTTTCCTCCTTTCTTTGGATGCACAAGGCCTTCTTTTATTTCTAATTTTAAGCACTTTTAATTGAAATATTAAAATTTTTTGGGATTCGAACCGTCAACCTCCAGGCTGATAGATCTTGGCACTGCCAATCAGTCTATCGAAGCATCTCAATTTTAAGCAGCAATGATGTATATAAAGCCAACTCAATAAACTTTTATGTTTTATAAATAAGAAATCTAAAAATAGAAAATTATTTATTTGTCATAAAAAATGAGTACACATTCATACTTCCCTACTAAGAGAAACGATTGTTTCATATTTTTAATTTATTGGTTGCAAAAAAATAGGAATAGACCAATTAAGCATCTGATAAAACATAAAAAATCCGCCAAAAAACACCCTAAATATTTTTTTTAACCCCCAATTTTTCCCCCTAACAAATGTTAACCCCCAAATTCTCCCCTAAATAAAAAAAAATTCCCTAAATCTAGGGGAAAATCCCTTGGTTGGCAGTTGTGCAATAAACATCAAATTTCTTTGTTGATTGTGTTTATCTGCATGCATACTTGAGAACATTTATTGCAATAGTGTGAGTGCATTGTAATTCCGCGCGATTATTTGACAGTCGATTTCATGAAATTGTTGTAATGAGATCTCTCATAAAAACGCTCTCATCATAAATTGCATGGCATTGCCATGTAACAAAATTCTCTCTGGGATTGAATTTGATGTTTTTTGAGAGAAATATCCCAGATCTCACCCCAAGTGTAAACGCTTTGTAAGGGTGGCAGCCTAGTGCCTTGCTCTTCAGGCAAATTTCTATTTCAGATATGACTGCTGACAATTGATTTGGTTACTTATGTCAAATAGTACAACAATATGCTACCCATACGAGATCTATCTGAAAAAGCTCACCTTTTAACTTTAATTATAATAATAATAGGTCTGTTTCGGGTGCATAACAAAACAGTCCGAATTAGTCCAAACGCGTTCCATATAACAATGTTTGTTTTTCTTTACATTTAAAATTCAACAAATTTTTAAATAAGGGAAGAAAGTTTTTATTTAAAACTTATTGAAAAGCAAAATGGAAGATTATTAAATAAAGTTTCAGGAGAACGTGCAATAGTTACTTGGCTTTCCATTTTGCAAAAAATTATAAATAACAACTGGCTTTTACTTTTTTCGGTTTATTTTCATTCACTTTTTACAGCTGTTGCCAATACTGCAAAAGATTTGCTTTTAAAATATTATGAATTTAAGCGTCTAAAATCACTAAAATAAAATTAATTGGAGAAAGTAAGCAGCATTAGTATTTTAAGATGTTCAATTTTGGTTTTTGCGTTCCAGCAACTTTGGATAACTTTCACACATTTAGAGAGTAATTTTGTTTTTACTCTCAATAGTCCGGACTGTTTTGTTATGCACCTGGAACAGACCTAATATTATTAGAAGAAATAAAAATTGGAGAAAATTTATGTCCATTTTTTTATAGCCATAATATATATTGAAATGGATTTTTATGTAAAAAATAATAGTTAAAATTAAGACATTTAAATACACAAATAACCAGGTTTATTATGAGTTTATTTCAGTTATATTAAAAATGTAAAAATGGAAATAACTTTGTTAATATATTTAAATAAGAAAAAAAATTTCATAGTTAGTTTTTCTTTTACAGTAAGTATATTGAAGTCCGTTTCAGTTTCAGTTTTTGGGTTAAGTGCGGACGCGATTTTGTTTAAGTTCGCAATTAACAAAAACGTTCATTGTGTGATTAATTTTAAACAAAATCAAAATTAAAACAAAACTGTTTTAATACAACAACAAAGTTGTCTGTAAAATTTTTTTCTCGTTCTTTTTTTACAACGGCATTATTGCTTGGCTACTTTGAAAATAAATCAAAAAAAAGGGGGCTAATGAGCCTCTATAATTTAAGTCAAAAAAATATGGACAATATTGAAATAAATAAAAATAAAAACTGAAAACAATTTTTCTATAAATGCTACGCCAGTTATTCGTGCCCAATCTAGTTCATCGCTTTTGTTGTGATGACAATAAAATAACTACAAAAGTATTACCAAAACTAATATGGATAGTATAGAAAAACCCAAGACGCAAGTGGGAATGGACAGATACATAACTATATTAAAAAGAGGTCAAAGCCCTAAGTCTTCGCAGCTTGCAACAATGTCTAAAGTACATAAAGATAAGGACTCTAACGGAATAAATTCCCAAAATCATTTTGCTATCCCGGATAGCAAAACAAGTGAACCTATAACGACACCTAAGTCGTTCAAACGACCTCCAACTCATTTTATGTAATTCCCATTAAGCGTAGTAACATTGATGAGACAAAAATACAATTTATTGATGAAAGCAGTAAACGAGTTTGAAAGCTGCAAATAGAACTTTTATACCTATCAGGTGAAGAGTACCAAAGGTCTACAGGTTATTAAAGGTGTAGACTTATACGTTGATCCAGTTGAAATAAGAGCTGGCCGCCAAAAAGTAGGATTTAAGATAAAAAGTGTAGATAATCTCAGAAATCGAGACCGTGTCCCCCAACCACTATTTCACGTTGAACTAGAACATGGAGATATCAGATTGAAGAAGAACGAAACGCACCCCATTTATGTATAATCTGAAATATCTGTTACACCGCAAAATAAGCGTAGAGGAACCGCATAAGCGATCAGGACCCGTCCAGTGTCTAAATTACCAAGAATATGGTCATACTAGGGCTTACTGCAAGTTGCCCCCGGTTTGCGTTGTGTGTAGCTAGCTACATTGTTCCGCTCAATGCGACAAAGCAAGGGATGAGTCGAAGGTTAAAAAATGTAGCAATTGCGGTGGATATCACACTGCTAACTACAGAGGCTGTCCAGTTTTTTTCTATAGTAAGCAAGTCGACTCAAAACTTAAATACTCCTTCTAAGCAGCCATAATATCGACTAACATTATCCTCAGTTAGGCTAACCAACAACCAAACATGTTTCATACGCAGATATGCTAAAAAACAAACATACTTCAGTTTAGAAAGCGACACCGACAACTAATTCTACTCCAAATTTCCACCCAGAACCTAAAGCACAATTGTGGAACAAGATTAACGTGAGTACCTGCCTACTCGGCCTAACCTCATGGTGGTCTTACCACCGAGTGAAACTTAGGCGTAGACTAGCGCCCCCATTATGTAGTATAACAACACTTTACAATTGCCACCAATCGCAATTTGTGTGTGATAAAGTTACAATGAGTAGCAATTTATATAATATGGCAAGCCTTATCCAAGGCAAGCCTAGATCCACATTATAACCTCTTGCTTAGGGGTTTGGAGACTATCCAAACTCCGTCTGTTGAGAGTGCAACAGCACACTTGATCGACCGTGCACCACACCTACATAAATCGATCTTAAACCACAATCACCACGTGTACCCCCGAAGGGGACCTCACCAATAACTGGTCACAGAGAGGATAGGCTCTCTGTGGGGCCACCGATTCCCGTGGTATCAGTCCTTTAGGTACTGGTCGGGCCTCGAAGAGGACCCGTGTTATAAAACAACAGACCTTTTCTTCCAGATTTAGGCTCTAGGAACCCTAGCGTCTGGTGCCCCTATTTTCCCCGAGTGAACCGCGTCAAAGCATTTGTCATATTCCTGCAGTGACAATTGGAACCCCCGGAGGTAAAAACCTAAAGCACAAACAACATTTGGTAACTATAATCGTCTCGAAGCAAGCAAACTACGATCTGCTAAAAAATTTGTTTCTGGAATGCAAACGGCTTACGCCAACACAAAAATGAACTCGGTACTAGCAAAATATCGTGTCACCAACAACTAGCAGTAGTTGAAGTATAGAAAATATCTCAGTACTCATTGTTCGGAAAACATACCGCTAAGAACACCAGAAGACGTAGAGCGGAGTCTTATTTATTTTGACCAAAACCTCAAATCAGCTGCCCAACATGCAACAGGAACCAAAAAACTAGCTTGATAAAATCAAATTTATTCTGTAGATGTCGAGCGGCTCTTGGCAAAAAAAATCGAAGAGAATGGCAATCACACAGATCTTCTCAACTCAAATATAGACTTAAAGATTGCACAAAACGGCTAAGACAGCTGCTAGACTCTCGAAAAGTAGTATCTCTGAAAAATTACTTGGCAGACCTTGACGCAACTGCACAATCAGATTATTCAATATGGCATTCATGTAGAAACCTTAAAAGACCGGTCGTACGTAAGCCTCCCTTGCGAACTTCTTGGAATAATGGGCAAGAAATGATACCGAAAAAGGCAATTTATTTGTTAGACATTTGAAAAAGGTTTTCACTCCAAATATATGTACTGATATAGCTAAGTTGCCACCTGTAGAGACTAGTGCCGAAGTACCCTTAAGATTTGAATTTAGCGATATTAAAAGTTCAATAACAGATTGAAACACGAAAAAGGCCCCTGGCGTTGATAAAATTAGTAAAAAGATGTTATTAGAGTTGCCCTGTATAGGTCGCAGAATTATTCTTTTTGTTTTTAATGCCATCATATAAACGTTTTGAGTACTTTCCCGCAGAGTGGAAGGTCTCTTTGATTTCTATGATTCCTAAACCAGGAAAAGAGCACACAAAAGTAGAATCATACAGACCGAATCATCAATTCGGCTTCAGAACACAACTTAGTACGATCCAACAAACACACAGATTAGTAAATCTAATTAAAAAGACCTTTGAAAAAAGAAAATACTGTTATGCGCCTTTAATCGACGTTTCTCAAGCATTTGACATTGTTTGGAATGAAGGCCTAATATATAAGTTAAAGCTGAACTTGCCCGAAAACATCTCTAAAAGCTCCTAAAAAATTATTTAACGGATCGAAAGTTTTAACTAGGTTAGGTTAGGTTGCACGGGTCGCCGGCTACGCAAAAGGGGAAAAGCCGACTCACTTGGGTCCCTTAGGTCCCGTTGTGACGCCCGAAAGAGGGATGAGCAGGATAGATACCTACCGATCCCCACTTTAGGTTTGGTGCAAAAACCAACCGGAGAGCCGGATAAATGAGTTTATCCTGTTTATATCGCAACCCGATAGGTCTGTGAGGTCCTGTAATATCGAGCTGCCTAGCAGCGCCGCCCTTTCCATAGATAAGGCCGGACAGTGACAGAGGAGGTGTTTCACTGTTTCCTCTTCCTCCTCATCCTGACAACTTCTACAGAAGTCATTATGCGGTAGATTCAATCTCCTAGCGTGTGCACCTATAATGCAATGCCCTGTCAGCACAGCCACTAATGTGCCTATTTGACCTCGAGGGGTTCTCAGCAGGATTGCAGTACGTTTGCAAGTTTTAACTAAAAGAAGGATATTTTTTAAGCTCGCCTCAGCTCATTGAAGCCGGAGTTTCCTAAGGTAGTATTTTGGGACCAATTTTATATTTAATGAACACACCGGATATGCCTATTAGCACCCGAGTCCACACATCAACATTTGCGGATAACACAGCTTTTTTAAGTATTCATGAAAGACTTAAGATATGAGTAATTATTGTTTGTTCAAAAATATTGAAATATTAATAAACTCAAAAAAAGTGTATTAAAGTATATATGGTGAACAGGTGGTATATAAGGTAATAAGCTTATCATATCGTTTTATTTCTCTTTTGTTATCTAGATATAATTTTGCTGATCTTCCCTTTTTTCCAAATAAAAAAATTCTTTTAAATGGATTATTTTCTTCCATACCAATTTTATAAAAAAAATTTGGGTGTATCATTCCTTTTGAACCTCATCCAATATACCCAGCAAAAAAATTATTGGGTTTTGGTAAGCAGTAAAAAAAATTCCCGTCTTTCAAAAGCGGTTCTCAGAAGCGCATCTAATAAGCGCAATCGAGAATGCTATAATTGTAAGACAATAATAACAAACTGCATCCTCTTTCGCTTATGCAGATGTAGGTTAGGGTGTCCGTTATTTATAGGGTGAAAAATAAACTTCGTAATTCAGGGTTGCCCACCCCCCATTTTTTTCCTTTTGTTAAAAGATGAAAAATGAGCCCTTACTCATTAGGATCGGAGGTCGGGAACCCGTGCCGCATCAGACCTGAAGTTGAGAATGCGGGAGCCGCGGACCGCGAATTATTCATACCAACACTGCAGCTGGTATGTTGCTGAAAAACTGTTAGGGAGACACTTAGGAACCTCCATGAATTTTCCCAAATCTGTGAGAAGACTGTCACTGGTCCTGGTTCTTGTTAAAAATCTGTGAATAGAATCCGTCTTACGTCATACTTTAACGTACTCAACTGAAATCAAAGTAACAACGGAAGAGGTTAACGCAATCAGTATTTTGTTGACGGATATTAAATCAGAAAAGAAAACACGAGAAAAGCTTTTTTCTCCATTTTACTCTATTAAATGAAATTAGTTTGTTGTATTTTGTTTTATTTTTGCTTTCATTCAAGGCATATTTAACAAGGTGATAGCGTAATGGAGAGGAAATATCAGCAAAAAATTTTTTGAATTTTTTTATATGGAAAATCCAGTAATATTTCTTTTATTCTCTCTTAAAATACATGATTAATGTCAAACTCCATATAAAAAAATTTCTCTTTAATAGGTCTGTTCCAGGTGCATAACAAAACAGTCCGGACTATTAAGAGTACAAACAAAATTACTCTCTGAATGTGACAAAGTTGTCCAAAGTTGCTGGAAAGCAAAAAAACACAATTGAATTTTGAGAGAGAGAAAAAAAGAGAAAAAAAGAAAGCTTTCAACGTACGTCAAAAGTTAAAAGTTTCCAAACTTTAGAGAGTCAAAAAATAATTAGTAATTTAAGAGTAGTAAATGACACGGCAGAGAGGGGTGTGAAATGAATACAACGGTGTGTTAACATCAAACGAAGAACAACGAGAATTCCTTCTTCACTGTGTTGATTACCACAGGAAGCAATTTCCGAATTGCACAAAAACATCATTAAAGGAAAATTTGTTTCGTTCAAACCCGCACAGCACTTCCGCACAGATTTTTAACAAAAACCAGGAACCAGGACTAGTGAAAGTCTTCTCACTGATTTGGGAAAATTCATGGACGTTTCTAAGGGTCTCCCTAACATTTTTACATGCTCGCCAGCAGCAAACCAGCTGCAGTGTTGGTATGAAAAATTCGCGGGCCGCGGCTCCCACCTGAAAGCGCGCAATCTCAACTTCAGGCCTTATGCGGCACGGGTTCATGACCTCTGATCCTAATGAGTGAGGGCTTATTTTTCATCTTTTAACAAAAAGAAAAAAATGGGGGGTGGGCGTTTTGAAATAAAGACTTTTAAAAATAACGGAGACCCTAATGTAGGTATGTAAAAGCGAAAGTTTTTATAAAGTAAAGAGACCTACCAAGTGGGACATTCCTTTGTAAAAATATGTGTTAGAGAGAATAAAGTGAGCAATATAAACATGTCGAGTGAATCAACACAAAATCTGTTATAGCGGATCAAAACATGCTTCGTTTAATTTTTTTTCAAACCAAAACATTGCAATGTTACTAACGGTTGTGTTTTAAAATTAACATTGTGCCAATAGAATGACACAAATCATTTAAATCATTCGTTTGCAATTGTGAAGATGGATAGAGTATATAGAATATTAACAAAAATATAATGTAAAGCTTTTTAAAAAAGATTGTTGTAAATATTTCAATAATTTATTTAATAAGAATTAAAGCTTGTAACTAGCTATGTAATTTAAAAACTTATTTTTCGTTAAAAAAAACATTTTTTAAGAAACAATTTTTTTTCCAAAATTATTTTTAAAATAGATTTTTTTTATAAATTGATGTCAGAAAACGAATATTTTATCTAAAAATTAAAATATTTTACTTGGCCACAAAATTATACCTATTATAATATATACATACTATATACATACTTATATATATATATATATATATATATATACATACTTATATATATATATATATATATATATATACATACTTATATATATATATATATATATATACACATACACATACATACATACATATATATATATTACATATGTTTAAAGGTTTTATTAGGAGCTAAATTTCTTTATATTTAATATTTTTAAGGCCTTTTCCAACTATTTTATTGATTCTTATAAAAATTGCTTACGTATTAAATTTTTAATTAACAATACATCATTACGAAATTTATATTACTTACGAGGGTAATCGTGTAAGTTCTTTTGCAACTACTATTATTTAACCGATGCGCGAAACATTACTGACCTGTTCTAATTCTATGACAATAGATTGCAATAAGATTTTGAATCCATGAGGGTAGTCGCGTAAGGCATTTTCCAACTATTTTATTGAACCCTTTATTATAAAACTTTGCATACTATTAAATTCCCATAAAAATGCAAAATTATGAGAATTTACATTTGGCATAAGTTGTTTTGAAATTCAAATCCAACTTCTGTGAAAATCTCAAGAGTCTATCTATAATGGTTCTAAAATAAGGCCTTGTTCATGCAAAACACGTCACTGTCAGGAAACCCTTTAATTTTTACTATTTGTTGTAGTGACCACAGTAGTACACCTTTTGTGAAAATATCAAGAGTCTACCTATTATGGTTCAAGACTCTAGCTTTTACGGTTTCAGTGATAGAAGGCGCTGACAGACCGACAGACATTGTAGCGACAACAATACGTTTTTACCCTTTGTGTATGGAACCCTAAAAACGGTTAAATAAAATAGTTGAAAAGGACTTAAATAAAAATTATTACATTTATTAAATAAATAAACATATTTTTATGTTTTAAGATTGATAATTTATATTGAAACAACAATTTTTGCAAAATTATACAGTTAACCGCCGCACGGTGGTTCAGAATTAATTTTCATTGGCCAAAACCTATATTTTTTGTTGACACAGATTCTTAAAATTTTTATGTTACCAGAAAGAAAACAGATCAAAACTAAGGTAGCCGAAAAATTGGGTCAAAATATTCGCAGTAGTGGGCGTGGCATGCTGCTAAAGGCAAAGAATTTATGTTAATTTAAAAATAAAATAAAAATTGTAATGTTTGATCTCATATTAATTGCGATTTCTTAAAAACTGTTATCGATATTGAGCTGCGGTTTTTTTTGTTATGTTAGGTGAACTGTTGTTTTTAAGAAATGGTGTATGCGCACCCTGTATAATTTGTAAATAGGGTGTTATGTTTAAAATTGGAAACCTCCATATATTCGCAAAGTTTGAAGTTTAGTAGTATATAACTTCTAAAGGACAAAAAAGGACAAAAAACCGAAACCACCCAAAGAAAGGCAAAAGTTTTCTCTTTAAGCCTATATATACTTTTGCACCCGCCCGGATCCGCCCGTAGAACACTTTTTCTATTTTAATGAAAAAAATCAACATTTTTACAAACAAATTTCTATTAAAATTGCTAGTAAATTTACTTTAGAAGTCATTCACTGCCAAAAGTACAAATTGCAGATAGCAAAACGTAAGGGGAAAGAGAGGAATCTAAATAAAAAGTTAATTTTATTCGAAAATTGAGAATTTTAGTACACAAAACAATTTTTTGTAAAATTTCCCTAAAATCCAGTATAAGTTGTATATGACAAATTTTCCCATAGAAAACTTGTATAAAAAATGGGGATGCCATGGGACTTCTGGACAAAGAAAATGTAAACAATTTTTATGTGAGGATATTTCAGACACAGATATGTTCATGGTGTCATTTGTACCATTGCGATTGATAAAAAACTTAGAGGACTCGGAACCTTCGTCCAGCACAGTGCAAACAAGTTATATTTGGAAAAACCAAACTCCATCGTCTACAAAATACTGCAGACCAATAAAATTTGAATTTAAAAAGGAAACTCATGATACCATTAAGAATGAAGTAAGTGACATTAGAGCTCAAATTTCAACACTAAGGCCATTAGAGTTAGAGATAGAGGAACAGACTATTAAATTGAATTACCAGTTAATACTATCTATGATAGACGGAAAAACTGCCCAGGTTTTGACTGATACAAAAGCTTCATCCAGCTGTATTATATGTAAAGCAACATCAAGTCAAGTTAAACCAAGAACCGACAAAGTCGGAGGATAGTATTGATGCATTTGAATTTGGATTATCACCGCTACATACGAGGATAAGATTTAGGGAACACATACTGAAAATAAGCTATGATTTGGACTTGGGAGCTTCAGGATCAGTAAGAAATAATGACACCAACAAAGAGATAAGAAAATTGAAAAAGAAACAAGTTCAAGATGCATTTCTCAAGCACGGGTTGATTATAGATCAACCAAAACAAGGATCAGGTAACACAAACGATGGCAACACCGCATGAAGATTTTTTTTTTATCCCGAAACTACATCTGATATAACAGGTGTTGATATAGATGTTATTTCAAGATTTAAAACAATTACTGAAGTACTTGCGTGCAATGAACTAATTAATGCTAAAAAATTTGGTGATTACGCCAAGGAAACCGCTGCTATATATACATCCAAATACAAATATAGAAATATGTCAGCAACAGTGCATAAAGTTCTTTATCATAGAGAAGAGGTCATTAAGCACCATTTATTACCAATTGGAGATGGAAGCCCAGGAAAAAAGAAACAAGGATTACAGGTTTTACAGAGAACATATCATGAATTTCTACAAATGAAGATTTATTTCATATATTATTGGCAACTTCAGATCCCTTCATCTGTAGCATTAGAAGTCAATGGAAATTGAATCATTCGGAACTAAATGCCAAAGCTAAGGCACTGCTACAGGACACAGGTAATACAGAGCAGAATATAGAATATTTACAGGAAATATTCCAGCCAAATGAATAATAATTATAATTTGAATTTAGTATTTGAATAAAATAAAGTATACAAACATTAATATTAAATGTTATTTTATTTACCTAGAATCTATTTATAACTATAAATAAATATGTATATAATTAAAGAAAAATTAAATTACACTGTTTTGTTTCAAAATTGACCAAAAACTAGGAAATATGTAAGTATTGTTAGGCATAAAGTTGAAATTTGGACAATCCTAATGAAAATACGGAAAATACCTCAGTGAAAATAGGGGCCACCCTAAGGATAGCAAAATATTGTATTGTCATCCAAGATTGACCAGTGAACCAAAATTGAGAAAAATTGTTTAAGGAAAAGTGGGTCAAAAATGAGTTGGCACATTTGAAACGGAATTTCAAACAAGAATTAGGAAAAGCAAATCGAAGGTTCAATTTTAGGCTTGAATTTCTCAGCAACCGCTGCACCGATTTTAATAAGGCCTAAACTCGGTAAAAGCTTAAGATGTTGTCTATTGACTAAAAAAAGAACTACTAAAAAATCTTTATTAGTTAAAAAGTTACAGAGTTTTGGCCAATGAAAAACGTTTCTGAACCACTGTGCGCCGTGGTGTATGAAATTTAAAATAACACAATTTCATTGTTCTTTTTTACCTGATAAAAATCAACTCATACGATATAAAATGAATTGTTGTCTTTTTCTGATAACTCTACTCCACACAATTGTTTCTCATCTTATTTGAATTTAATCCGTAACTCATTTTTGTAATGCATGTGTGGTTTCATTCGTTTTGTAAACTTCGGCACAAAACATGTTTTGAGTTGAAAATAATGCGAATGATTTAAAAGGCATTTTAAATGCATTCATGCAGATGTCTAATCTATAGCTTATTAAAATTACCGTTAACTTAGTTTTTTTTTAAAGTGGACTAACTGAAAATTAAGGAAAAATGTGAATATTTACGTAATTTGTAGTTATTTTTTTAAAGTTAAAATAGCAGAAACATTCGTTTATTTTTACGGTATTTGCAGTTAATGTTAATGACATTCAAAAAGCAAACAATCAGTAATTCCTACGGAACATGCAGTAAATTTGTTTAAATTGAAGAAAAAACATTTGTTTTTAGGGATTGTACGCGGTTGATTTTTAAAAATTGAAAAAAAAATATTCTGGTTTTACTGAATTAAATTTAGCAATATGCCAAAAAAATCAACTTTTTCATTTTCAAGCTATGAATCCCGAATGATTTTATATGTTTCGGGGGTAGAGTCAGGTACCCTACTTGCTTATTAGAATGCCCCTCACTTGTCCTAAAACGGATATTTAGGGTGGCCCTTAAAACTTGGATTTTTTGACTTTTTATGAATTTAACGCATTATTTATGTTTATAGTTACAAAATCAATGTTTTTATGTGTTGAATAGTTAGTTTGGGTTGTAATCTTCCATTTTTGGTTTTTGTTGGAATAATACACTGAAAAAAACAAAGTGGCAAAAACAAAACTTGGAAGTAAGAAAATAGTACTTCTAACATTTAGCGCGGCACAAATTGGGCTGAATATTATGGCTTGCCATGCAACACAGTTGTTAATGACATTAAAATCTAAAATTCTGCCGTGGTGCTTGGCGATTGCATTTTTCGTTTACAAGAAAATAAGGAAAATGTAAAAAAAAAGGCGAAAAAAATGAAAAAAATGGGGTTTTTTGACCTTCATTCACTTATAACTTTTGAAGTAGGATTGTTATCTTCAAGCACCACCGCAGAATTTTAGATATTTTAGTCATCAACAACTATGTTTTCTCCCAAGGCATAATATTCAGCCGAATTTGTGCCGTATTCCAAACAGTACAGCCTATTTTCGACAAATTTTATTAATTGATTAAAAAAACAGGGTGAATTTTTAAAAAAACGTAAAATTATGCTACTGAAATTAGTTATACATTAGTTATTAAGAACATAGACACTGTTTTCACTTTGGGAAACAAAATTCCCTTCCATGTGATAAGTAAATATACTTATATTTCATTTACTCTTGTGATAAAGCGGTATTTTAGCCGTCACCTTTGCGTGCTTATGAATTACACAGCCTCACAAAAATATAAAAAGGTTCTGACCCTGAAAACAGACCCACCAATTCTTATGTATTATGACCTCCTGAATGCGATGCCGCCATAAGAATTGAATTCTATCGTTGGGTTTTCATGTAATTTACAAGGAAAGTCCGCAAAGTGAACTTACCTAATTTGTAAATTTGACCATGTTAAAAAGTGTTTGTTTAAATGCATGTTACTTTTAAAATTTTTGACAGATTTTATTAAAACACCTCTTATTTTCTTCGTAATAAACCAAACTTAATATTATATAAAGAAATAAAATTTTTAAAAATTTTAACTACCAATAAGTCGAATTCATAGTAAAACTTAAGGAAAAAAATATATTACGGCTAAAGAGTCAGCTGAAATTTTGCAAAGCAAACAACAATATCATTGAATCAAAACAAAATGATATTGCTATCTACAAGATGTTGGAAATGCCAGTCAGTTATACTAAAATCGTGGAAGTAATGCGGCTTTTTAACAGAAGTACTTCGCTTAGAACAATTTTTCGATTTAAGGATAAGTTTAATTATTTGGTTGAATTATCAACAGCTAAAATGCTAGAACAAATACTGAAAAATGGTAACAACTTTACTCTCCATCATGACGAGACAACTATGGGAGTGCATAAACTTCAAGCTTTTGTTTTAACGGCAATAATGGAGAACGAATTCCATGAAATTTTAATCGGAATTGAAAAAGTACCTACAAAAGGAACACATTATCAGTTGCAGGTGTTGCTCAGCTGTTTAAATAGAATGGACAAACTCTTGCATTCTGCAGGAAATTTAAAAAAACAATTTTTGATGAAAATAGAGGCATGCCTTGCTGACAGTGCTGCAACTTCCGCTGCCTTTAATAAATTGCTTAGTGCAGAGAGACTGAAAATCGCAAACGAAAGTGAATTGGTAGTGCTTAAAGAATTGCAATTAAAGGACTGCTTTGTACATGCCTCTAACAATGTTTCCAAAGACACCATTGAAGTACTCAGTAATACTTGCAGTGAGTTCGTTTCCAAAATCAAAAACATTGCAAAAGTTATGAATTTAAAAAATGCTGCTTATCACCCTATATCCGCTGATTTCAGAAACTTTCAGACCGAAATGGAAATTTCCCACCCAAAAAGCATTGGTGATTTGGCAGGCCACAGGTTCATGTTTTTATCTGATTTAGCTTGGCAAATATTGCAATTAAAAGATTTGCTATTTCAGTTTGTGCAAAAATATCCTGAAGCGTACACCGGTGCTAAAATGATTCATGGTAATATTACAGACACAAATTTTCTGTATCAACTTGAAGTCTGTGTACTTATCCACGCAGCTTGCATTGAACCACTAAAACATATTAGCACTTGTAAATCAATTGTTGCTTGTGATCATCTTACTTTCAAGGATGTGCTGTATCAAATATTTGAATATTTAGAGTTCGAAGAAATAAATAAAACGTCGTTCTTAAATTTAATTCCCCACAAATTTCAATTTGCGTTTAACACAGACAAGCTTAATTTGCTTACTGCAAATTTGAAAAAAGATGTTAACATTTTCCAAACAGTTTTAGCGGCTGCGAAAGATTCAATGTTAAAAAGATATATAAATAGACCTGTAGATGATGTATACTCATTCCACAGTAATATCAATGTGGAGAGAGTGTTTGCGATGGCGAAGAGGAACGAGGATATGGCACCTCATAAAGAAATATACACCAGATGTCAGCAAGTTAAGGCCCGGCAAAACAAATGCATTCACTTCCTTTTCGATATTTTGCAGTTCTATCCAACGAAGCAAGATATAGAAAATGGTGTGAAAATAATGAAAAAGGTTTTTCAGGAAAATAAAAAATGGAATGCTGAGGAACGAATAAAGAGATTGGAAGAGATGGAGAGCAAACAACAAGTAAAAAAACGACGTACGGAGAGTAAAATCCTATTTATAAATTTGCTTGATGTGAATGAGCCTATGGAATTATTTAATTTATTAAATGAACTATGTTATGTCGATGTACAGAGTAATCGGATAAAAATTCTTAAAAAGCAAATAAACATGTTGAGAGGTTTAAATTATAAATATCACGGTGAAAAAGTTTGGCAAACAGCAAATTTGGATTTAGAGTCCCAACTCAAAGAAAAGCTAAAGAATTTGCACTCTTATGTAGATCTCTAAAAATTTAAATAATAAAATAACTTGATGTTTTTAAAAGTATAAATAATAAAGATTTCTGTTAAATACAATTCTAGTAAAATAACTAAAAATTTTTTTCGCAAAACTAAAAATGTAAACTTAAATGATCAATTTAATAAAAGTTTCATATATATTTTAATATAAATTTGGTTCTATTTCATTATCTAATAGATCTTTTCTTTCTCATTCGCTTATTTTTTATCCGATTTTCAAGTTTTTTTTTTTTTTGGAAAGGTATTTAAATTACCTTTCTAATTGTTGAATTTTGTTAGTACAAATTATTGCCGCTAGATGGCGTAAAATTCATTTTTTTTGAAAAATGCATCAAAACACCCTGTATTTGCAAATATTTTGAGTTCATATGTTCTGCAAAAGTACTCGCCATATGTTTTTGTACAAAGTTGCCAAACAACATTTGGTCGAATTCTGGAAATTTAACGGTCAAAATTTTGATTTTCTTCCAGAACCAAAAAATAACGGTAATTTTGTAAATAACGGAATTATAAAAAAGTCGCGGAACAAAAGTTGCTTCTGATACCCTAAAGAACCATTTTCAACAATAAAAAAGTTCTTTTTCGCAAAAAGTCGATTTTGGCATATTGCTAATTAAATTTTCAGTTGATTTAATGTACCTAATTTTTTGAATGCATATATTACATAAAGAATATAAGTTCAAAGTATATTCGAATCGAAAAGTTATTTATTTTCGATTTAGGGTGTTAAGTAAACAACCCCTTGGCCCTTCCCCATTATGTCCAAAATTTATACAGCTCAAAGGCACATACTAAATTTCGTTTTAATATGTCATACGGTATGACCTGTAGAGCGTTCACAAAATTTGGGGGTAAGGAAACTACCCCTTACCCCCTCCCGATTATGCCCAACAACTATATAACTCTTTATCTCCATATACCAAAGGAATATACTAAATTTCATTTTGATATGTCAAACGGTATGACCTGTACAAACTCCAAAAAAATAGTGGCATACACACCCACCCACCCACAGACATCATCTCGAAAATAGCCAAAATGGATTCAGGAGATCTCAAAACGTATACATCCGTCGAAATCCAGACCTCTATTTTTTTCATGACTATACTTTACCTTACTCTACGTATGGTAAAGTAAAAATAAAATAGTTCAGTCTGTTTTATTATTTTCAAATTAGAGCTTTTTAGCTCTTTTTGACAGCTGGGTCGACACGTTTGATCCGAAAAAGTTGGCATCCCTGAAACTATCGATCTCATTTTGTTTGTTTTGGTTTTGTCGTAGGCAATAGTAGTTTAGTCTCGTCCAGGGTTTACATACGGATCCACAAACCTTAAGTAATATAAATATTATTTTACCCTTTTTTTAATACTAGATATCATTGGTCCGCTTCGCTGCCCCTTTTGAAAAAATAAACACTTGAAAGAATAAATCTAAACCTACTTCAAAACAGACAAACTTAAAATCATGTTTCTGTAAGACGGAGGAAGATTGTAGCAGAATTTTTTAAATGTCGTAGCACAAAATGTCATTTCAGAAAAAAAAACTAATTTTGGAATTCTCTAATCTAAAGCAAATATCAGTCGATTTTCTACCGGGGGAGCAGTACTTCCGGAGTATATAGGGGCACAAGAACTCCGGAGTTCTGGTTTTTTCAGGTCAAACCAATGCCAAACGACTGTCTGTAATTATCGGTACAGAAGTTTGTCTATATACATAAAATTACAGTAACTATTGCGACACCCTATAATTTCCGAATTCAAATTTTATACTTGTTATAGCGGTCGTAGAAATACAGGTTCATTGTAAATTTCAATCGTCTCTCTGTAACGGTTTAAAAGATTGGGCATATACATAAAATTACATAAACTATTGCGACACCCTTTAATTTTAAATATTTATACTTATTATAACAGACGTAGTAATGGACATTCTTTCTAATTGGTAAGTGTTTGCCAATAACTGTTCAAACGATAGGGCCATATATGTATATCAAATGGCGACGCCTATTGGGACACCCTTTATATTCAAATTTTAATTTAAATACTTGTTATAGAGGACTTCGTCATACATATTATTTGTAAATTTTCAACTGTGTCCGTATACATCAAATTACATAACCTATTGGGACACCCTTTAATTCCTAATTTTAAATATTTATACTTGTTGTTAATATTTATACTTGTTGTTAATATTTATACTTGTTGTTATACCAGACATAGTAGTGAACATTCTATCTAATTTTCAAATGTTTGTCTATAACGGCTTCAAAGATGGGGACATAATGGTCAAATTACATCAATAATGGGGACACCCTTTAACTCTTAGTTTCAAATTTTATACTTGTTGTTATAGCGGACTAAGCAATATAGGTTCTTTGTCAATTTCAACTGTCTATAACAATTCAAAAGTTTGGCCATATATATTAATTTACATTAAGTATTGGGACACCCTTTAATTTTCAAATTCATATTTTGTACTTGTTATTATAGCGGACTTAGCAATACAAGTTCTTTGTAAATTTCAACTGTCTGTCTATAACGGTTCAAAATCTTGCCTATATATATATATCAAATTAAACCAAATAATGGGACACCCTTTAATTTCTAATTTTAAATATTTATATTTATTATAACAGACATAGTAACGAACATTCTGTGAAACTTTTTGTCTATATTGGTTCAAAAGATAGGATCATAATTGTAAAATTACGTCACCTATGGGGTCACCCTTTAATTTTTAATTTTATTTTTTTATCATTTTGTTATTGGGAGCTATAGAGATGCGCACTTTCTCTTAATTTTAAATTGGTGACCTATAAAGTTCATAATACACGTAAAACACTTGTATGTTGTATGGGAACACCCTTTAAAATTTTAAACTTCTTTTAAAATGGGACCAATCTGTAAGCATAACCTTTCTAATAAAGAAAAAAAATTTAAAATCAGTTCGGAAATGACCGAATTCTGAAGGCACAAACATACAAAACAAACAAGCAACACCCAGACGAATTGATAACCTCCTTCTTTTTTTGAAGTCCGTATGGCCATGCTTAAACACGAAAACGCACGTGTTTCTCTTAAAATTTACTTGTGTTTTGGACCTGCAGCTAAGAGAACAACATGTACATACATATTTGTTTATTGGAGTTAGTAAGAACTTTATAGTCGTATTACTTCTAAAGTACTGAACCTATTCAAACTAATTCGCCTAGTTAACACCAGAGGCGCTTGCCACACTGTTCTAAAAATAATCATAAATGCAATTGCAGTGTTGCCATAAGAGAAGCTTCACTATCACACTAACCATCTGTCTTATCTACTACTATCCCTTTCCAAAGGAAGTAACACAGTTAATATAGGCATTAAATTTCTGAGTGTTACTTCTATTAAAAAAAAATTATCAGTCATTCTTTAAATTTTAAATAATGAACAATTAAAATTATAATAAAATTACAATAGTCCAAAAAGTAATAAGAATCATAATAAGAATCAACTTTCAAATAAATAATTCAAAAACTTAAATTAAGATCGGGATTCCATGTAGCCTAGAAATAAGTCCTAAGTCAGTTTTTAGTTGCTTCTAGAAAAAATAAGAAAATTCTCTTTAAAACGTATCGGAATACATAGTTAAAACCGTGAAAGAAATGAAAATAATGACGAATCTATCGAAAATACGTGCATATAGGTAAGCTTGCAAAACCTATAAATACATTTTAACTCAAAAACCCTCTCTAGAGCCAGATATAATTAAATTTATTGTAATCAGACGCAAAAGATATTTTTAGTTATCCAACCCTTCTATCAACAGTTTAGTGGGGCTACAAGGGGAGCGATATCCCAAAAAACGTTGGCAAATGAAAGATATTTTCTTATTTGTTTTAATTTTATTAAAATCTCAGAAGACTTCAGAACGATGGTACTAACTTAAGTTTAACACTTGCATGCTAAGACTAACTCTATCAGTTAAGAAGCTAGCAGTACTGTTTCCGTATCTATATACATAAATGAGTGTGATTGTCGAATGACTCGCCATCCGACAAAAGGATAAATTAAAATTTAAATTCACAACCAAAATTTGTTTAGTACAGTTTCAGAACAAGAAGTAAAATTTTAAAAGCCGGTTGGTACAATTTGAAAATTTCATTTACCATCCCTGGTTAGGTTTCTACAATACTACACGGCAGTATTGGGATTTGTGGTACAATTGTACGAAATTCGGTACATGAGTGGTACATTGGTACATGCTTTTTTGGTACAATTTCATATAAAATTTATTAAAAAATTTTTTATTTAATCAATATTTTTTGTACTTTTTCTTACACTATTTTTAATTTCTTTACTTTGATAGCCCATTTAAAAGGCAAAGCCTTTTTGATGAACTATAGCATTTGACTATTTAATTATTCTTAAAAATAAATCCGGGATTACTCTATCGGATTAAGATCCGGTTACTTTGGTGGTTTTAAGTACTTGCTGTAAGCAAATTCATGAGCAAGCCTTTTGCTTATGAAATAGTTAACTATTTAGGCAAAATAATTGTTAGTAAGTTAGCAATACAAGGAACCGAGGTTAAATATCTTTTTTTTTACTAAATGCCCAATTTTGGTACAATTCATGCTGATTTGATACAATTTTATCACTGGGGCTGTACAATTTCGACATCTTCAGATCTCAACACTGATACACGGTTCGCTTACACTAGGGAACAGTCAGCCAAAGCCACTGTGGGAACAGTCAACCGAAGTTGCTCTGGGAACAGTCAGTCCGAAAACCGCTGTGGGAACAGTCATCCGATGCCGCTGTGTGACAGTCAGCCGAAGCCGCTGTGTTAATTTATCATACCTGACCGAAGTCAGGTATATTAAAGAAAAACTAGTTTATCATATAAACCGGTCGGCTCTTGCATTATACGAGTGCAATGTATAATGCGCGAGTCTTGTACGAATACCTGTCATGGGGGGACGGTTGACTGCCAACATTAAGTTTAACATTAACGTAATCAGAATTATAAGTATATTTCTAACAGAATGCATAGCTGATAGGTTTTTAAAAGTAGTATTTTCATATTTTTGAGAAGAAATCGTCATTATCGTCAAAATAGCTTATTAAAATCGTCATAAAAACGTCAATCTAAAAAACGTTTTTTTTCTACCAATAAAACATATTCTATTAAAGGCTAAACATAGCAAAATAAACTCTTAAATCAACAAATCTTACAGCATTATTGTAAATACAAAGATCAAGCACTTTAATTAGAATTCACAACAAAATCACATGTAAATAGAATGCACGTTTTTTAATATTTTTAAAATAAAAAAATTAAATCCTCTACTTTAGTTTGTTTAACTTTAAATAATCTTTTGTGTATAATATTTTTTCCAAAGACAACTTATTTCATGAATTTCTTAATGACTAAATTAAATTCACCTAATTTGGTGAAGAATGCCGTAAAACAAGGATTTTTGTAATAAATTAAGTCAAAACGGGAAACAAAAGACTAGAATCCATCGTTTGCATTTCAAACCCATATGTTTTTAGCAGGATAAGTTTTTTTTTTGGTGTAATAATTTTAATCGCCTGAATTCAGTTTCTAGCTCTTATCTTTCACTTTCTTCCACAAAATAGAAAACATCTTTTGTAACTTCAGAAAACTAACTTTTTTATCATTAATAATATTATAAGAATTAATTTGGTAGAACTTTAAATTTATTTTAAAAATTAAATCTTGATAATATCTGATCACAAAGCTCTAAATAAAAATTAACACAAATTTAAATAATATCGCATTTTTATTTTGAATATACAATTTGTTCTTCTGACAATACGTCTCTGAAATATTCCTAAATAAATGTCTTCATTATCTAAAAAATATCTTTTTGATTTTCTACAATCAATTAAATAAAATCTTCAGTTTTAAGCCAACTAGTTTTTAAAAAATTTGTTCATTACAATTTTCAAGAATTTTTAGCATTTCATTATACTTATAAATTGTTATGTACCGTCGCACAGTGGCGCCCTTTCTTAAAACCCGTGGCAAAAAAAAAATTTCATGACAAAATTTTGTGAAATGAATGAAAACATCGTATAGAGAACTACTTACTGATCAAGATTCAAAAAGGTTTTCCTTAATTGCAAAAAAAATATAGTTTGTGGAGCTGCTCAAAGTCGACAATTTTTTAGAAAGCAAAAATAAAGGGTGATCTTGAAAAAATAAATGCACTTCAGAATTGAAGTGTCAGCAACATTGCCGTTTGGTTACTACTTTTTTGGTATTTTTTAAGGTATGTTTGTTTTTTATTAAAAGAAGTAGTAAAATGTTTAGCAGATGCCCTTTTTAGACACCCTATATTTAGGTAATTTTTACAAATCAAATAGAGTATATCTAAAAATGGTCACGCCCATTTTTTCTGAGCATATTTGGTACATAATACTTAATAATACTTTAAATACTTTAACAAAGTTTGGCCGCCGCAAGTTGCCGCTGTAGGTGATATAAGAAGAAATCTGTTACAACCTCATAGCGATAACGAGAAAAATTGTTTTCTCATTTTAAAGTATGTAACAAAGATGTGTGCAAAATGTTAAAAAAAATTAAAAAGGGTTTCCAAATTTTTTTTTCACTGCAGCAATTTTAGTGTAAAATAATATTTTTATTGCTTCCCGTTAAATAATAAACAATATTTTGCTCTGTCAATCAGGTAGGCATAACTATTGAAATTTTTTATTTATTTCAATTTAAAAACACTTGTTATAAAAGTAGGCAGGTAGTTTTAAAACTTTTTTATACTAAATAAAATATAAACTGCAGGTATATATTCCAGTTAATTTATTTTTTGCTCAAATTAGGTAGTTTAAACCCTTTTTTTTTAATTTTTGGTTATAAATTAACCCGCAATTGTATAATGCAGCCAGTGTTTACTTTCTAAAACTAGTGATCAGTAAGGAACTTATACAATTTTATTTTAAAGTGCGATAATGTCATTTACCAATTTAGAATTGTTTGAGTTATTCAGAAACTCAGATAATGAAAATGCATTTAAATTAAAACTACACGATTTACCAGGATACCACGAAATGGATGTTCATAGCAAAATTCACTTCGTTTTCCTAACAAAAAAAAAATGTCTTGCCTCACACCGTACGAAAAAAGCATTTATGAAAAACAACCCAGACTGGCTAAATGGAGTTACAACTTTTGAAAACATCGAAAAACTATAAACGAGTTTTCTGAGTACACAAGAAAACGTAAACTTGAAAATGAAACAAAAGATATATCTAAATCGCATCTTTCAGAAGCATTATGTCTTAAGTTTGTAAAAGATAAATCAAGATCCGACATTACAAAAGCTGTGGTGCTTGCAAGCCTAGTTCAACTGCAGAGATTCAAAGGGAGTATTACTACTCCACCAAATGCTTCACCCACAAAGAATAATATAGAAGAAGCCTTAGCGTTGTTTATGGAATTGGGATTGTCAAAGGAAAAATATTCTATTTTACGAAGCTCCTTAAAGATTCGTAATGTAAATATTCTTCTGAATACAAAAAGAAGCAGTGCCACCTAATGTAAAGGTTACTGAAGTATCGGTAAAGGTAAAACTGCAAGACTTAATGGATCATACACCCAAACTCCTTATTCAAAGTTTGCCTAAAGAGGAAGCAGTATCACTTCCAGATAGGCTTACATTGATGAATAAGTGGGCATGTGATGGATCATCCGGTCAAAGTGCTTACAAACAAACAATATCGACAAATGACACAAATATTACAGATACAAATATGTTTATGGCTTCAGTAGTTCCTTTACGACTGAGAAGTGAAATCGCTGAGCATTGGAAAAATCTTCGCCCATCATCAGTTCACTTTTGCCGGCCGATATTTTCTCAATATGCAAAGGAGTCTTCAGAAATAATCAAATCTACAGTGATCGATATAAAAAAGCAAATTGCGGAACTAAAGCCTTCTGTTATTGAAATAAAGAATGGAAAAAGTGTTTCGATTGATTATGAATTTTTTCTTACAATGATTGATGGCAAAGTCTTAAATGTAATAACAGATACCTGGTCAACTTTAAAGTGTTCAATTTGCAAAAAGTTACAGAAAGAATTTCAAAATTTTTATGACTCAAGAGATGAGCAAAATTATGAATATGGAATTTCTCCATTACATTCCAGAATTAGGTGCATGCAGTTTATTTTAAAACTAGCGTATAAAATTCCGCGTGAAGGTGAATGTTTTGATATGAACTCAATACAAAAAGAAAAACTAACTGCTCGAAGAAAAATTATACAAAATGAATTTCTTAAGAAGCTTGGGCTGAAAGTAGACTGCCCAAAGCAGGGGTATGGAAATACTAGCGATGGTAATATGTCCAGAGCATTTTTTTTGATTAGACAGAATGCGGACTTTTTCAATATGTTGGTGGCCTCTTCAGACCCACTAATTTCAATACGAAGACATGTAAGATCTCGAAGAGATTTGAAAGAACATAATTATAGCTCCGATATGTTAAAACTATTAGATAACGCTCCCAATGTTAATGACTATTAAATTGATTGGATTTGTTCCGCCAGTAAATAAAATACTGTTGTCATACCTTTCGGTGAAGACCGTCGTCACTGGCTGTTGTTTTGGTACGTTTGGCGAGCGCTTTCGATGTAAAGACATCATTTTCAAGCCGCGTTTAAAATGGTACTGGAGAGTTAGTATTACCTGCTTTAGTATAAATAGTAATGAGTTTTGGTAATTGTTCATTATGATGCTGAAATATCTTCAATTACAGCAGTAAATTTATAAAATACGTCGCAGAATTTTAATAAAACGATGTGCTAAATAGTTTAAACGGCTAAAAAAAAACACTTAAAAATATCAATTTCATTTAGCAAATTGCAAGTGGTTTTATTCCGATTTTTTTTTTTCGTTTTACGTTTTCCACAGAAGCAAAGTAAGGAATCTATTCCACTTCCAAACTGAATTTATTTTAGTTGATCCATTCAAGTAGTCTCGTGAGCCTAGTACTTTCATGTTCATTTATGATAAATTTTTACATATACATTTATGACAAAGAACATTAATGACAACAAGCTAATTTATGTATGTTACAAAAACAAACAGCTACACGCATACATGTATGAACATAGGAAAAACATTTTTGTTGTTCGTTTATGTGTATGAAAAATAAATATAAAATTTTAGATTTCTCATTTATGAAAAATATCATGAATGTTGATTTTTGAATGTTCATAAATGAAAAATTTTGAACCCTGGTTAAAAGTAAAGGTGTAGTAAAATATTAATTATTTTTTTATATTCTTACATTGTTACTACTTGCACTATTTTTTAGTGCAAAAGAAGATTTTTTTAGTAAAATAGGTAAAATTAGTAAGTTGAACCAGGTAATTCAGAACAGCTATAGTTTTTTTAGTTTAAAACATTATTCACCTAAAGCTACATATTTTTTTTTTTTAAAGAAATTCTGATTTTTGCTGAATTAAAATGAGGCTTGTTGCAGACTAAATATCTGTATTTTGATTTAACAAATTATTTTAATCCACTTTCTGTACCATTATCTTGTGTTAGTCCGAGAGTGTTGTTGTCCAGATGTTTGCAATCATCTGTTGGTGAAATGTTCGTAGTAATCTACATGTCAGAGATTTCAGGTGTTAAGTAATCAATTTCAATATTCTCAAACTGATATTTGCGTATTAGCGAAAAGTGCCCACAACTTTTATATTTAGTTATTTAGCCTGTCCCAGTTTTAATTGTTTTTAAAGCATTTCATTTCGTATAGAGATTAATTGGGTCATTTCCAAGTATTCTACATTTTGCGTCAGTTGCTGTTGACGTTCAAGCTTATTTGATCTTCAGTTGTCACTACTAGATTTCAATAAAAAGTAATTGAAAAATAAAATATTGAAACAAAAAATTTTTTACATTTATAATAACTGTAAAGGCCGTTTCACACTATCATACAAGTATTAATACTTTTGAGGTAAATCCAACCCTGAAATTTCAAACAACGATTTGATCACGGTTGCATTTTAATCAAAAGTATTAATACTTGTGTAATAGTGGGAAACGCACTAACAAGTAGGATTTTAAATACAATTTATAATCAATCATTATGTATATCTTTACTTTTTAGTTTGATTTGGTTTTAAAGACATGTCATGGGAGAGTATAGCAAACAAAGATCTCCTTAGGTAAGTTGTACCATTTTTTTTCCTTAAACAGAGCTTAGTTAGTTAGTTCTTTTCTTTAGCATACCCCACAGTCATAATCTTTCCGCTACACATTTACTATCATCACCTGATGGTTCACGTTACCTGTTAAATAATACAAATGGTTGGTGTGATTTGCAAGAAACTTCTGAAAAAGGAAGAACGAAAATTGTTTCATTCTTTTTGATATTGCAGAATTTTGTCAATTGGAGGAAAATTACTCACGCTTGGCTGGATGTGGCTCCAGCCCCGATGGTACCTCATTATGGGCACGGCACGGTTACACTCGTTCAAATAATTCGGTTGTTAATTGTTTTTTAGCCTGCCAACGTAGTTTAAAACAATTTATGGCAAGACGAAAGGTAATAACTTATAGCAACTAGGTACACATCGTTAGTAAAAGAAGAAGAGAACATACATGAGTTTCTCAGCTGTGTAACAGTTTACTTTCCCAATACTTTTCTTTCATACGAATGTGTTTTTTTTTTCTTCAATGCAGATAGAACGGGGACTTAAACTGTACGAACAGCACAATCAAAATGCCGCAGTGCGAACGTGGCGTAGTGCTTTAAAGTCAACTAATCGTCGCGAAGACTGTTTTCAGCTGCTGGGTTATTTATATCAGGCCCATATGGATTGGGGAAAATATCGCGAAGCTATTGAATTTGGGCATCAACAACTGGGTATATCAGAAGAACTGGATTCTCCCACTATGCGAGCCGAAACTTATCTTAATTTGGCTCGAGCTCACGAAAGATTGGGTGGCTTAGAAAGAGCCTTAAGTTATGCCAGACACTCGTTGTATAACGAATGTGGTACACAATGCCGTACTGGTGGACTGGTCCATTTGACTGTGGCGCGTGTGTACTTAGAAATGGGTGGATTCTCGAGAGCATTTGAGGGTTTACAAGGTGCTTATAAAATCGCTACTGCTATATGTGATCCTTCACTAGAACTTCAAGTTTATGTTGCTCTATCTGAACTCTATGGTCGTCTTCAAGACAATGAAAAGAGTGCCTCGTATGCTTCGAAAGCTTATGATTTGTCACGTTCCTTGCAGCTAGGTGATCTCAATTCTTCGCATCATCGAGCCGCTCTTTTACGAATGGCTGTCGCATTGCGTAAACAAGGTGACTTGGGCGACGCCCATGATTATTGCATGGAGGCGACACGGCTATCAATGATATCTGGTGATCAAGCCACGTATATGCGTAGCATACGCATTATGGGTGATATTTATCGCAAGAAAATGGATTATGATGTAAGCCAGTTATCATACTTTCATTTAAAGCTTAATGGATGCATTTATTTATATTTCACTATTTAGAGAGCATTGAGGCAATATGAACAAGCCATGGGTAGCTCAGCATCATTGGGTGATCGAATGGCACAAATGGAAGCTATGGATGGTGCAGCACGTTGTTTGGAAGCTTTAAGACTACAGCAAAAAATTTGCAATTGTCGTCCACTGGAGTTCAACACTCGTCTATTGGAAGTAGCCAGTTCCATTGGTGCCAAGGTAAATAAAAAATAATTGGAATAATTATTATTTTTATATATTGATGAATGATGAATGAATATTCATTGAGTATAAAAAAAAATTATTCTAAATAAAAAAAAATTTTCCTAAATAAAAAAACAACATCTCACTATTGCGAAATTACTTCCGTCATTTAATAAACTCACGTCAACATTTCATTTAATAATTATTCTCGATTAAACTTAAGCTGTTCGTGAATTGGATTTAAGAACGTTAGTTTCAATGCTGAATTTCGGCATACCTGCAGGGTTGTCAGATTTATTTTCAACTATTTCGCCAAAATCGATGTGAAAAATCGCCAAAACAGTTTTTTGTTAAAATTTTCCTCTAAAATATACAATATTTTTTAAATTTAAAAATATTTTTAACAAATTACAAAAAAAATTAATCGAAATATCTAAAATTCGCCAAAAATAGAAAAAAAAATCGCCAAAATATATAAGTATTTTGTTTTTTATTTAAAATGATTAGTAAACACGAGAAAGTAAAATTTTTCCTTAAAATAATGAAAAATAGTGGTTATTATAATAAATGGAGACCTGACCATACCCTTCCTTATGGTATTTGTTACCGTGTTCTTGTTTACAATATGTTTTAAAAAAATTAAATTTATTCAACATCACTAAAGATCAACACATGTGCGCCAAATGCCCAACTTCAATTCATAAAATTATAGCATGTGTTTCACAGTCGAGTTTTGGTGGAATTCATTATTGAAATCGATCTTTCTAGCAAGTAATTAGCAGAATATAAATAAAAATAAATCCAATATTTCTTTAGAATTAATTTGTAAAAAAATATTCTTTCAACTTAGAGAAAATAAAACGAACTTAATCCTTATTTCAAAACTTCCTTTGTATGTAAAAAATAAGTTTAAAAAATCATTGGAATTACCATCACATCAAATACAAAACTAATGTAGCTGTACATAATTAGATAGAATATAATATTTTTTATAACCTTTCTAAAACAAAAGTTAATATTTTCTATTATGGTTGTTAAGTATCCAAAAGCATGTTAGAATTTACATATATATTTGAATACGAGAAATTTTGTTTGTGATTAAGAATTGCAATATTTTAAAATCGAAAGTTGCTTGTAAATTTAAAAAAAAAACTTTTCAATTTCTAGAATAAAATCATCTTTAGAAATTAAAAACATTTTTAAATAAATTTATGTTTTGAAAGATTGTGGTTTCCAGAAGTAAAATCATATTTAAATATAAAAAACAACTTCAATTTCTTTGTTATCCATTTAAATATTCCTTGATTCAGGTTCTAATGTTAGCCAAAAGCCAATGAAAAATCGCCAACAATATCGCCAAATATTTAAAAAAAAACGCCAAAAAGTCGCCATGTCGCCAAATCCAAAATGTGATCGCCAAATAAGATTGAAAATCGCCACGTTTGGCGAGAAATCGCCATATCTGACAACCCTGCATACCGGTGAAAGAGGAAGAGTATTTGAATATTTTTTAATAAAGGTTTGTGTACGTATTTGCTTACACTCATTTTCACTGCACATGACCGATAACTGCTTTGTTATATTTTTACCGCTCATGTGGAAGTGTGTGTGTGTTTTTTTTTTTTCTTTTTCAATAAATAATTTTTTTTTGTTTTGTACATACATGATTGGGAAATGACGTATGTGGAAATGAGAAATGTGCATATTTAACATTGCTCATGTGCGAGAAATGTGCACATTTCACTGTGCTCACGAGCAAATTTCATTTTGTACATGAGCGAGAAATAAACAATTTTAATTTTGTACGTGAGCGAGAAATTGAATGGCTTATGTGTGAAAATTAATACATTAAAAAAAGTTAATGACATTAAGTTAATAACAATAACAGAGTTATTAAACAGATATTAAAAGAAATCGAAAATGTTCAATGGAAGTATTATAAAATTTAAATTAAAGCTAAACAATTTTATAAATTAAATAAATTTTAAAAAATAGGAAAATCCTTATTTTTACGTATTCTTAAAATTTGCATAGAAGATAAGAGATATTTTCAATATAATCAGAAAATATATATATAACAGAAATAACTTCCAATGGGATCTCCTGCTTCTCCAATTGTAGCGGTTATAGTTATGCAGAAATTGCTAGATACTTTTTAGGGTTCCGTACACAAAGTGTAAAAACGAAACCCTATTGTTTTCGCTACAATGTCTGTCCGTCTGTCCGTCTGTCAGCGCCTTTTATCTCTGGAACCGTAATAGGTAGACTCTTGAAATTTTCACAGATGATGTATAATTGTTGCCGCTATAGCAACAAATACTAAAACTTATAGGGTGTTCCAATAGAGAGGTGTTATTTACGAAAATGTGTTTATTTTTTGAACTGTAGGAGGGATACACTTGAAATTTACAAACAGTTATTAAAACTTAGTTCACTATATAAACAAGTATAAAAAATAAAACTAAAAATTAAAGGGTGTTCCGATAGTGGTGTGAAAAGCATGTATAAGGCATACGTTTTGAACCATCATAGGTAGACTCTTGAAATTTTCACAGGAGGTGTATAGCGATGACCGCTATAACAACAAAAATTAAAATTTATAGGGTGTACCGATAGAGAGGTGTTATTCACAAATATGTGTTTATTTCTTGAGCTATAGGAGGCATACACTAAAAATATGAAAGCAGTAATTAAAACTTAGTTCGCTATATAAACAAGTCTAAAAAAATAAACCTAGAAATCAAAGGGTGTTCCGATAGTGGCATGATTTGCATGTATAAGGCCTAAGTTTTGAACCATAATAGGTAGACTCTTGAAATTTTCACAGAAGGTGTATAACTGTGGCCGCTATAACAACAAATATTAAAACTTATAGGGTGTTCCGACAGAGAGGTGTTATTCACGAATATGTGTTTATTTCTTGAACTGTTGAAGCCACTAAAAATTTGCAGTAAGTAATTAAAACTTAGTTTGCTATATAAACAAGACTAAAAAAATAAACCTAAAAATTAAAGGGTGTTGACTCCCATAAAAACAGTAAAAATTAAATGGTTTTCCGACAGTGACGTGATTTGCGTGTATATCGCCTTATTTTTTGAACAGTAGTAGGTAGACTCTTATAATTTGCACATAAGATGCGATATGTTGCCACAGCCGTTATGACAATTACTAAAAATTAAAGGGTGTTCTGACAGTGACATGTTTTTCACGTATAGTGACTTATTTTTTTAATCGTAAAAGAAAGACCCTTGATATATTCATAGAAAGGGAAATGCCATGGCCGCTGTAAAAAATAATAAATCCGACACAGGATGACTTGTACGTAAATAGCCTTATTTTTTGAAACGTAATAGATAGATTTTTGAAATGTTTACAGTAGATGTTGTTCTTCGGCCGCTACAACAAATACTAATGACTAAAGTGTGGTCCATCAGTGACATGTTTTTTACGTATACTACTTTATTTTTTGAACCGCAATGGGTAGATGCCTGATATTTTTATAGAAAGTGTATTACCATTTCCGCTATGACAGCAATTACTTAAATTTAAAGGGTGTTGCAATATTGATGCAATTTTCGTGAAAATGTCTTTAATTTTAAAATTAAAGGTTGCCCCATAAGACATGAAAAAATTAACAACTTGAATTTTTAAAGTTGTACTAAACATAGTACGGAACCCTATATGTGTGAGTCTAACTCGCACTTGACTGATTTATTTACAATGTCTTTTATTTGTCTACTTGAAGATTCTAATGCCTACACAATTTTTTTTGGCATTCAAATTCTTATTAAAGGCTTCTTCATATGGATATATTAGCGTTTAAAAAAATTTCGCGGTCATCGAATATTCTGAACAGAATGTTTTCTACGTAACTATTCCCAAGTATCATTAAAAAAAATATATTTTTGTCCATATTAATTTTAACTGCAATGTTCAAGTTTTTATCATTATATCAGCATTTTGACGTTTTTTTGGTAAACTCAATTCCTCTATTATGCATTAATTGTCTTTCGAAGTTATATTTCTTAGCTGCACATCCACAAGCATTGCACTGTGCTTTGTTGTTACAATATAAAATTTTAAAGTGATCCATTTTACAAACAATCGCCCAAAAATCAAACACTAATTGATTTGATCCTTTTGGAATGTAAAATTAGACCAACTGAAATTGCAAAAATCAATATCTCTTCAGAAAAATTAGCAAAGTTCCTATATTTATGAATGAAGTGTGTAAATTATGTAAATTTTTAACCGACTTCAAAAAAGAAGGAGGTTATCAATTCGTCTGAATGTTGCTTTTGTTTTATGTATGTGCAGAACTCAGCCATTTCTGAACCGATTTTAATTTTTTTTTTTTATTTGAAAGGTTATGCTTACATTTTAGTCCCGTTTTAAAAACAGTTCATTATTTTAAAAATTAAAGGGTGTCCCCATACAACATAAATTTTTCTTACGTGTATTAAGAACCGTAAAGGGTACCAATTTAAAATTTTAAAAAATTGCGTATCACTGTTGCTCCCAAAAACAGAAAGTAATAAAAAAATAAATTTAAAATTTAAAGGGAGTACTAATAGATGACGTAATTTAACGTAAAAAGTTGACAGAATGTCGATTACTATGACCGTTATAAAAAAATTATAAATATTCAAAATCATAAATTAATATATGGCCATACTTTTTAACTCATCGTTGAAATGTACAAAGAACCTGTATTGCTAAGTCCGCTATAACAAAAAGTATAAAATTTGAATTTGGAAATATGTAAAAGGTTGTCCCAATTGTTAATGTAATTCTATGTAAGTGGCCAAACTTTTGAACTGTTATAGAAAGACAGCTCAAATTTACAAGAAACCTGTATTGCAAAGTCCGCTATAACAAGTATACAATTTGAATTTAGAAATTAAAGGGAGTCCCCATAAATGATGTTATTTGATCTATATGACCCTTTCTTTTGAACCGTTATAGACAAACACTTGAAAATTAGGCAGAATGTCCACTACTTTGTCTGGCATAATAACAAGTATAAATATTTGAAATTATAAATTAAAGGGTGTCCCGTTATAGACAGACAGTTTAAATAAAAAAAAAGAATCTTTGTGGCCAAGTCCACTATAACAACAGGTCTTTAATTTAAAATTGTAAATTACCCAATGCATGATGTTATTTGATCTATGTGGTCCTATCTTTGAATCCGTGATAGACAGACTCTTGAATGGTGTCCCCATAAAAGGCGGATGCTGGTGAAAATGGCTTAAATTTTGAACAGTAATAGGGACATGCTTAACATTCACATAGTCTTTACTTTTTTCCCGCTAACGTTCGCTCATCTTTTATTTGGTTTAAATCTAATTCTTACAGCACACTTCTTACATTTTTAGTTTAGAATTTGTGTCCATCTATCTGTTTTGAAGTAGGGGTTTTTTTTTGCAAGAATTATAATGCACAGAAACTATCACGAATGCAAGGACCAAGAATTAAATAAAACAATAACAAATATACAAATAACAATCCCGTAACAAGGACTTACCAATTGGTAAAACAAACAAAAATATAACGTGCAAATTAAAGGGACACATATAACATTTCATTTTCTGACGACGTTACCTAAAGAAGTCCCAAATATTAAGAGTAAAACACAAATAAATAAATTAAAATTTTTGTTACTATTAGGTTACCATTTAGATGAACATATTTCAGAGGTAATGGGTGCACTCGCGTTAACTTTAAAAAATTAAGAAATAAATTAAATAACGTTACTGTAAATAATTTTTTAATAACTAAATTGAATTTCTTTAAAATACAACCGCCAAATAGTGAACAAGATGTGTAACAAGTAAAATGAACATACATACATTATGTGTACAAAAATACATACATGTGTGGCGAGAGTGAATAGCTTCACAGCGGCTACCCTCACCCTGGAACTCCAAGTACTCAACCTTTTAGGATCCAGATAAAAAAAATAGTCCCGTAATTTCCATAGTTGTTATAATATGTTTATTAACAAAATAAATTAATTTCGCTAATTTTACTAATAAAAGTAAATGTGTAAATGTGAAAAATGATAATGAAACAGGTACGATAACAGCGCCAGAAAGCCGTCATATCCATTCAACAAACTTGGGCAGCACTTCTGAAAGATAATACGGGGATGGAAAATGGTACTAGCATGAAGACAATAGTTTAGCTTTGTTATATCATTTAAATTATATAATAATGCTATAGTATATAATAATTAATAAAATGTTTTCATTTCATAATATTTTTCGTTTTCTTTTAATATCCTTTGAAATAAATTTTTTCTTATTAACCTTATGTTATTAACTTTTTTCAATGTATTAATTTTCACACATAAGTCATTCAAATTTCTCGCGCATGTACAAAATGAAAAATTTTCAATTCTCACTCATGTGTATAATGAAATTTGCTCATAATCACAGTGAAATGTGCACATTTCTCGCACATAAACAAAGTTGAATATGCACATTTCTCATTCAAGTGCGGTGAAAAAAACACACAGCAAAAAATATTATTTTTTAAAAAGAAAAAAAACACACACACACGCTCACACATGAGCGGGGAAAAAATAACAAGCAAAACAAATATCCGTTCATGAGGAGTAAAAATAAGCAAAAATGGTGAGAAAATAATTATTCTGGTGAGCAAATACGTACTCTGGTCAATTTCAATGCTTCGTCAATAGGAATGAAAAATGGGTGTAGTACGAAAAAAACATGTGACCATCCTTAACCTGTAGTAGTCTATTACAAGCAGTTTACACCGATGTAAATAATAAGCGGTCGCAGTGCAACGAGAGAGAAAGTGCCATAACGTACTAAAATACACACACTTAGGGTTCCGTTATATGTTCAATAAAACTTTAAAAATACTAGTTCTTAATAATTTCAGGTTTTATGGGGCAGCCTTTAGTTTTTATCTATTTTTACTAGAGAATGGTACTAAATACTCTGTACTAAATAATCTGTATAAATTTTAGATTTCAACATATCACTGCTCAAATATACGGTAATACATACATGCAAAATCGTGTCATTATCGAAAAACCCTTTCATTTTTGGTTTTATTATTTTTTCTTGTTAAAGGGACAAATTTATACATAATCTGCGTAGATTTAAAGTGTCAAAAATTAGGCTACATATGTAAATATTTGTCACTGAGTTTGTTCACAAACTCTTTATAACTTCACGTTTAAAAAATTAGAGCATTATCGGTAAAATTTCATCACTATCGGAACACCCTTCCTATTGTGGTTCAAAAAATAACGCAATATACGTGAAAAAATTGCCACTGTAGAAACAACCTTTAAATATTAGTAATTGTTATAGAAGCCGTGGCAACACATATTCTGTACAAATTTCTAGAATCTACCTATTACGGTTCAAAAAATAAGGCTATGTACGTGGAAATTACGACACTGTCAGATTGCCCCTTAATTTTTACTGTTTGTTATAAAGACCATATTAATACACCTTCTGTGAAAATTTCAAGAGTCTACCAATTATAGTTAAAAAATTAGGCCATATACATGAAAATCACGTCACTGTCGGAAGACCCTTTAATTTTTTATATACATAAATATCGCTTATAGTTTTAATTACTGTGTGCAAATTTCATGTGGTTGCCTCTTACAGCTCAAGAAATAAAGACATAACGGCAAGTAACACGTTACTTTCAGAGCACCCTATAAGTTTAAGTATTTGTAGCTATAGCGGCCACAGTAATTATGGTTCAAAACTTAAGCCATATACAGTGGCACAGAAAACTCTACATACCCCTGAATATTTTTCAATTCTGGAAAGTCCGAGGGACATTTATAAAAAAAGTTTATATTAAACGATAATGTTAAAAGAATAAGAATAAAAATGTAATAATAATTTAAAAATGCTAATATTATCAATCTATATACATATAATAAAATAGTAACTCACTTCCGTCTGTCTGTCTGCTTTTCATTGACGTTCGCATCACGTAAATACTACGGGATGGATTTTAACAAAATTTTGTGAGAAGGTACCTAAGTATCCTGGTCCCAATATATCAAAAATATCTTAGAAAGTGGAGAAAAAGACTAAATACTGGATGGTATTTACAGCAAGACAGTGATAACAAGCACAATGCGGGTATTGAAAAAAATATCTTATATATGATGTAATTCACCAACTGCATTATACACCTCAGTCGCCCGATTTAAATCCAATTGAACACTTTTTTTTTTTTTTTTTTTTTTAAAAAGAGAAGTACCACTCAGGCAGTTAATGCCTACATAAACTGTGGTACTTCCTTTGGAAAGGGATAGTAGTAGATAAGACAGATGGTTAGTGATAGTGAAGCTTCGATTCTGGCAACACTGCAATTGCACGTTATGATTATTTTTAGAACAGTATTGCTGCGCCTCTGGTGTTATTTAGGCGAATTAGTTTGAAGCTAGCATAGCCAATTTATAATTATTTTACTTCGCCGGCGATTTAGTGCTATGTGGTAATACCGGCGAAGGAGGGCGCTGTGATATGCATTATTATAAAGAAAAATTAATACATATCAGAAAAATTGATGTTGCCACGGCTGAGATTTGAACTCGTGACCATTGCTTAGTAGTCAACGTGCTAACCACTTAAGCTACAGCACCCTCAACCTTATGGCAAGAACTAGATCGCAGGATTTAAAAAAATTATAAAAAATAAGCATAATCTAAAGAATGCACTAACTGAAGAATGGAATCACATTTTAGAAAAAGTTTTGGAATTTTTTACGAAAAATGGGCTGGAGATGGTTTAAACCATATTTGTGTACCCACAAAATATTAATTGGAATTTCGGAAATATTTAATATAGACATTAAATCATTCTTTATATATAGTTCGTAAGCTTTTCTGTACTTATGTTTATTTACTGATTTTTTTAATAAATGAATTGAACCTTGATTTTTGTATCCACTATTATTACGTCTTCCTAATGCCAGTTTATTTGGAAATTTGAAAACATCTACATCTTGCTTATATTTCTTAGAATTGAAATAATTAAAAAAACTACATAAGCGTTTCGGAGATTTTATTGTTTAATAACTTTTTTGAGTATATTTTCTTTTCTTACAAACTTCTATGTTCACACTTTTATTTTTATTCGGATCAGAACTCAGGGGATGACCCCTATCTATGCAATGCATTGTGCCGAAACTTGGAAATTGTGTTATGGGAAGGAGGATAGTGGGAATAGTGCTTGTGGACATTTCTTAAATTGAAATTGGCAGAAAAGCATTTGCAAGGGTTTTATTTCATTCCATTTATTTCGTGGTGCGATTCACTCGCAGTTCGACCACAAATGGATGGGCTCGAAATGTATAGGGTGTTGTACACAAAAATGTGCGGGTATCGGTAACAAATTCCTTGATTTCATTAGAGCACATTCCATAAAATATAAAAAACCCAATAGAGTTGGATACCCTACTGTCACCGAAGAGCTTCTTCGCCTTCTACTGCACGCAGTCGAGAGCGAATTTGGGTCACCGGCCCTTACATGAGTCTTGTATTCCGTTTTAGGCCGGATATAGAAAATCACCCCAATCACGAATAATTATTTCCATGAAAAAACCCCCAAAATTTTTTATCGTGAATGATTCCAATAACAATTTACTTGTATTTTACGGAAGAAATCATTCACGATAGTAATTTTGGGAGTTTTTTCATGAGAATAATTATTCGTAATTGGGGTGAATATACATTGTAAGAAGATTAGATGTAGTGAAGTATCTTTTACACCTTTTTGAAAAGCGAGGAACTTGAAATCTTCCTTCGGATTGGATTTTCATGACAAGAAATCAAGAGCGACTGAATCCTTAATACGTACACCACCCATAGCATCAGATGATTCATCATTTTCGAATGCCATTTATATATTGCGACAAGATTGTTATTAAGCGTATCATTTATGTTTTGTCTCTTGGTTGCAATCTCCAACTGGCTAGCCCTATTACTGAATGAATTTAAATGACAAATGCAGCTCTTTAGCATTTCTAGCTGCTATTTTTTCTTGTCTAAAAAATTTTAACTTTTTCGTATTTTCAATTTGATCCCCGGTTTACGTTGCTTATGATCAGCTATTGAACAATTTTATGTGCGGTATATTTTTCTTTTTGTTTATAATATAAAATTTTGTCATACATATACATATAGTCATATTCGCTGTGTTAAAATTCCAAATGTTTATCTATAATGGTTCAGAAAATAAGGCCATATAGACAAATATCATTAAATATAGGGACACCTTTTATTTCAACATTTATACTTGTTGCTATATCGGACAAAGTTATATACGAGTTAACACATTCAATGTTTAAAATTCACAAAAACAAAGCCAGACGGAAACACGATACTCTCGCTATTTGGCAACATTAATATATTTCAAGAAAACATTCTGTTTTGACGACAGTGCACATGTGCATAGAAAATAGTTTCTACAACTGTGGGAAATTGTCGAATGTGCAGTTTGATATTAACCGTGGGAAATTGTTGAATGTGCAGTTTGTAAACTTTAATAATCAGATTTAAGAAAACATTTTTTGTAAAAGTTAGTTTAAGTTGAACATTAAATAAAGAAAGAGCTTTTAGCTCCGAAAAAAAAAATATTTTTTTAAAAATTAAATAAATGTAAAAATTAATTGCCTCCCGAGCAGGGACCACGCGAATAAACTCCTCAACAGAAAAAGTAAGGATCGTGTGGAAATATAAAAAAAATCCTGAACAGAAAAAAGTAAGGATAGTGTAGAAAGATATAATAAAAAAATAAGTAAGATTCAGGGAAAAAATTTAATTACGCGAAAATATAATTAATAAGATAAATCTAATGACTCTTGAAAACACCGTTTTAAAAATAAAATAATAAAAACTTAAATATGCTTAAATAAAATTAATAATATAAATCTAAAAGAACATTACAGTGAAAATTAGCCTTTGGAAAATATTGTTTTAAAGAAATATATACTAAAGACTAAAATCAATTGTTATAAAAAAACGAATCAAGGAAACAGTAACATTGAAAGCCAACAACAAAATAAAAAAGAAGAAGTAAAAGTTTAATTGCTAATAAAAGCCCGAAAATCTCAAAGTAGGGCAACCATCAATTCAACAACAGGAGGCTTGGCGACTTTATAACGCAGAGGGACCAGAGTACAAAGGGAAAGGGCT
>OX451220.1:11221279-11396308 GCA_949628195.1 Phasia obesa | reverse complement strand
GTACAGGTGCGACCAATGCGGAACTCAGTAAACCAATTTCTAACCATTGAAATTGATAATACAGAGTCTTTATAGTATTTTGACCTTTCTTTGTTTTCGGTAATAAAAATAATCAGCACGCAAAATTAAATATTTAAAATTTTTTTTATTAATTAAACTAATAGACTCAAAAAGTAAAAGTATAAACTTGTCCAGTGATAGATAAGAGCTTTGCATTGAAAATTTCTGCGTTGAAAGTACAAAAACTGACAGAACTATGAAATTGCCCTAGTACTAAGAAACGTCAAGCCCCACAAAACAGCTCCTAAACGCAGATTTCACCTCTTGATTCTGTAGAAAAGGGTTGTAGAGAGTAGCAGAATGAAATTTTAACCATTTCGGATGTATAAAAAGGCATTTTGTCTTAATGCAACAAAGTGTTGTTGTCTTAATATTTTAATTTGATCAGTTAAGCGCTGTAAATAAATAGTACCACTCACATCCTAAAAAATTTTGTGGCCATAGCCTTACACACATATGGAACTGTTTCGGTTTTCTTTGCATACGATTATCCTCTTCCAATCTACTGTTTAGATTGTTTGTATCTATGATTTGAAATCGTCGTAGAAACTATTGCTGTTACAATTTCGCTAAATCTCCTGCAATCACTGCAATTACATCCGGTTTTAATGATTTCTTGCGGTCAAATAGAAGTTGCGACCTGCTACATTCGACTAAGCTTAACTTTAGGCTGAGCTTCATGGCATCCGTATTTATAACAGCCAGTGATAGACATTTACACACAAACTAAGCTATATCAGTCTCTATCCGCATAGGGGTACTTACACTGTATCAGAGTACCTTATTACTTGTAAAGCCACTTTAACAACTATCATCTCGGGTAATTCTGGCACAGCCATTGTGAACTACAAATAAATTATTTTCCTTGAACGAATTTTTGTCTTAGTTTTGCTCTCTAAACATCATCTTTACCACGCAGCAGTTAAGTTTTAAGGCATTTAAAAACTTTTTGAATTTTGTTTCGTTTTTGTAAGACTAATGCAAAAGAAAGATTTAATTTTGCATTTTATTTTCCTTGCAGGGTAACGACATACTTAGACTAACAAAAATATTAATTTACAAACTTTTACGATAATTTTATCAAAAAAATTAGTAGAGGGTACGTAGTTTTTTCATAAAAGAGGAGCAAAACTCAGTTTTTTTATAAAAAAAAAAGTATCCAGAAGCCACAAAAGATATTTTAATAACATAAATTTAAATTAGCGAGCAAACTAGCAACGCTACCAACTCTGGCAAACCTAAAGGAACCTAAAAATCTGTATTTATTTTTTTAAATTTATTTTATAAATTTACTTTTTTTTGACATTTTTGTAGACGAATGTATCAATGTTCGTTAGATAGACAGACAATGTTAAATCAAGACTCTCTAGAAAATGAAACTGAGTATAGGGACGCGAGTAACTATTTGAGCAATCAGAACAGAACGAAACGTAATCATAGGGTATGCAATATAAAAATAAAAGCTGCAGCAGTAGTTGAAAATATAGGCAGTGATACTCTTTAATTCGGCCTATTTTTTTTTATCTTTTTTTTAGTTTAGTTAGAAATGTGTAATATTTCCTGGATCATCATCATCACTCACCACCTATACATACATACATAGATAGAACATAACTTTTAGAAACCTGAGAAATAACGTTAATTCAGTACCTTAATTTAAAGCAAAATGTTAAGTTTTCATACTCCACTAAGCAAACAGTATGGATACTAGATACACAATACGATATTTATGTATTCATATATACAATATAATTAGCAAAAAAAATAATAATATATTTTTTCAAAAATGAAAAAGAAACAAAAAAAAAATACAAAAGGCAAAAACAAACAAACAACAATTAAAAAATTTAACAGTTAATGTAATCAGCTAAGAATTAAGAAACGATAACTAAATCAAATTTATTAAATTCACGTGTTAACAAAAAGTAAATTTTAAACAAAAAGTAAAACTAAAAGAATAAATAAAGCATACATATTTCAGTATTTTAAATGTAAAAAATAATGAATGAATGGATGACTAATAAATTATATTTTAAAAGCAATTATTTTAAATAAAAACCTTAAACTACTTAAATGTAAAAATATAAACAACGCATACTGTTATAATTCTAAGTACATACATACATATATATGTACATACATACATTCATACATACATACCTACACCATTTTACGAAAGTCTACATACGATAGCAATTAGTTACTTTTACGAGAAAATCCTGAAAGCAGTAAAATTCTTCTACTTTAGTATCATGTAAATGCAAAAGAAAAAATTTTATTTTTTAATCCGTTAAAAGGATGTGTGTAAAAAAACAACACTTAAGCCTACTAGAAATGCCTCGAAAATCTACATACGAATAATTTTTAGTGTAATAAAAGTCCCGTTTCAAAATGAGTTTTGAAATTTTTGCTTGTTTTTTCAAAATTTAGTTGCATTAAGATAGCGAAGAGAAAAGAAAAATTTTCTAGCCTAATTGAAATTTAGGAAGATATTCAAAAAAAAAATGTCAAAGAGAAGAGAAATTGCTCCCCGCGAAGTCGTCGTTAAGAAAAAATTGAAGTAAAGTGGCTCGGTTACTAGGCCTGTCTAAATCTACGGTTCAAACAGTAATAAAAAATTACAATTCCACCAGTTCTTACGAAAGCAAGCCAAGAAGTGGTCAGTCAAGCAAACTTGATGGACGGATTCAGAGAAAAATAGTGCGATGTGTAGCTGAAAACTTAAAAGCCAATGCCGTAAAACTGCCCAGTTATAAGAAAATTTGATGCAATAGAGTGTCCGGAGAACTTAAAAAAGACTACTTTATCATCGAGAATAGCACGCAAGAAACCACTAATGAGTGAAGTTAACAGAAAAAATATACTATGCTACTCTAAACAGTATGACAAAATACATATTAAAGACCCAACCTTTTTGCTTAGTTTAGATCTGTTTTATCATTAATAAAAATTACATTGAACAAACATTTATTTTTTTATCATATTAATACTTACAATTCAAGAATTTTAAATCGTATGTATATTTTCGTAACATGGTGTAGATACATACATACATGGATGGATTTTAATAAAATTTTGTGAGGAGGTTACTTAGTATCCTTAGTATCCTGATTCTAACATAGGATATTTTTTTCCGCAAGCATATTTAATTTCCAAGAGAAAGTGGAGAAAAAGCAATGAAAGTACGCAGTTACTTTGGTAAGAATGAGACCCTTTATAAAGTAAATACTTAAACCATAACTGAAGCACTAACCGATATGCCTAAAATATGCATCGGTTAGTGCTTCAGTTATGGTTTATGTATTTACTTATTTTAGTTGGGTGAGAATCTTAGTAAAGTAAATACATAAACCATAACTGAAGCATTACAAAAGTAAGGGTCTTTGGTGTGGATTGCTTTTAAAGCAAAATTGAACAAAATATTGCAAGGACGCTAGTGTATACATATAATAAAACTGTGACAGGACTATTTATGTACATGAAATATTTTTTAAAAATTTGTTGCTGGTGCAGTTAGTAATACGAATAGAACACAAAACAGCTGTCTGCCTGTCTGTCTGTCCGCTGTCTGTCTGTGTTCGCATCAGCTAAAAACGACTAGATGAATTTTAATAAAACTTTTCGAGGAGGTACCTTAGTATCTTGATTCAAATATAGGACACTTTTTTCCGCAAAACTTCTTATTTCCGAGAGAAAATAGAGAAAAATTAATGAAAGTACGCAATTTTACCGATTTAATGGTACTGCAAACTTGGCAGCACATTTCATCGTTGTCCTCTTTATTTTATCTTATAATTTTAAACACTCTTTACAGAACTCTAAAATAATTTTAGAAATTTCATGTTTATTTTTTTGGAATTACATAAACCATATATGAAACACTATAAAAGTAAAAGTCATATAATTTTGTGTGAACTACTTTCAAAGCATAATCAAACAAAATATGGTCAGGACGCTTACGACATGACATGGGCACAACCACATTTGGCAATCCTGTGAGTGGTTAAAATCATATAAATCAGTTATAACTTGTAAGGTGTGCTTTTGGATACTGTCATGCTAAAACCACAACATCAGGGTCTTGTTCTAAAATTTTCTTATACTCAACTCTGGTTAGAGTTGATGACATGAATTAGAGCTATTCCGCTCACGGAAATTCTACCCCATGCCATGATGGTATCACCTCCACACGTAGCAGTTATATTTTTGTACTACCTGTGCCCGCCACTTCGTCAGCGTCCTTACAATATTTTGTTAGAATTTGCATGGAAAGTGCCCAATTGCATTATGTAATTTTTGTTGCTGCAATTTTTCTCTTTTCTACTTTAAAAATAGATTTGTGTCTATATAGTGCATTTTTATTGCAGCAATTTGTACATTCATACAATTTGTATGAATCTTAGGAATACATGCATATGCGTACCCATTTTAATTCCTATCACCCCTCTCGCCATCTAAGTAAGAATTGCAGCGATAAAGTTGCACAATGTAAAAGGGGACAAGGTTATTCACACCACATTTTAAAACTCCTACTTTTGCAGTGCAGATATGGTTTATGTATTTCCTTTATATAAAGGTACCCATCCTTGGCTAATTACCCAGAAACATAGACTTTATATGAAATTTTAAAATTATTGTAGAGTTCTGTAAATAGCGTTTAAAATTTCCGACTTGCGAAATCGGTATAATTACGTACTTTCACTACATTTTTTCTTGGAAATGAAATATTTATGCGGAAAAAGTATCCTTAATTTGAACAGAGATACTAAGGGTAAAGTGGGCAGAATAATCTCTTATAGTCATAGGATCTTAAAGCTATAAAATAAAAAAAATCGACTAAGGAGAAAAAAGTTCCCTTAGAAAAACTAATCCTACCTCTGAAAAATTAAATTTTTTTTTAAGTTTTCCCATACTTTTGCTTAGCAAATGCAACTTTTATAGTCAGAAAATGTTCAAAAACCTAAACTTGCAACCTGAAGATTCTAAGATGCTATTTTTTCGCCCCTCTCCCTTTTGTAGGCGGTGACAGAAAATATTATTTGCAAAAATAATGTAGTTATTAAAAGAAATGGATTACATACGTCTTAATACCATAAAAATAAAAATTTAAATTGTTTCCACGTGATTTTTTTTCTAATTTCCAAAAAATATTTATATGTTCTTTTATGTTTCTATGTCGAAGAGAAGAATATTAATATAAGTAATTTTTGTAATTTATTGCTTCAAAGTATTTAATTTATCTGAGAATAATTAATTTATTCATAACTAGCTGTGCCCGCCACTTCATTCAGCGTCATTATTTTGCTTTGAAGTAATCCGCTTACTCTTAATTTTATAGTGCTTCAGATATGGTTTATGTAATTACCTTATATAAAGGTACCCATCCCTGGGTAATTACTCAGAAACATAGGCTTTATATAAAAATCTAAAATTTGTATAAAAATCAAAAATTATTGTAGAGTACTGCAAATACTGTTTTAAATTACCCGCTGAGAAAAACAAAAGTTGCTGCCAAGTTTGCAGTACCAAATATAGGAAAAAAATTTTCTATATTTGAAACACGATACTAAGGTACCTCTCCATAAAATTTTATTATAATAGGAGTTTTTAAGTGATGCAAACACAAACAGACAGACAGTTTTATAATATGTATAAAAATAAATAATTTACACTAGTAACAAAAAATTTTATTTAATATAACAATTAATATATTTAAAATACTTAGAAACCAAATATATTTTATGACCGACAAAAAAGTTTCTAACTCGTATCTACCTTTGCAAGATGAGCAAAAACAAAAGATGGGTGAAATTTCAAAAAAAAAAACAAAATGGCCCAAAAACGCCATTTTTTTAAGATTCTTTTTTTATAGTGCATCAGTTATAGTTTATATAATTACTTTATGTAGAGGTTCTCATCCCTGGGTAATTACTCAGGATCAAAGGCTTTATATAAAATTCTAAAATTTTTATAAAATTCTTAGGTGCTTCCCCACAAAATTTTATTAACATTCATGCAGTAGTTTTTATGTGATGCGAACACAGACAGACGGATAGACAGACAAAAATTCCAAAAATTACTCTTTGTATTCCATTTCAATTACTATAGGCACCAGCTAAAAATTTTTTAAAAAATATTTCATGTACCCAAATGGTTCTGTTATAGTTTTATTATATGTACATATATTTATTCCCTTTTGTGTATCTTATGTTTTTTTTTTTCGTTCGATCACTCTTAATTGTGCGTCGATTCGTCTGAAAATAAAATATAAATAAAATAATAATACGTTTTTAAAGCATTATTAAGTCAACTGAAAGCTAACATCTAGTGCACTCTTTACTAATGCACCACTTGAAAACTCATAATGAGCTACCTTGTAGTTAGTTAAAACTTATGCAGAATAAATGAGTACTGACTCATTCTGCGGATATCGCGTTTAAAATTGAGTAGCTTTTAACATGTTAAAATGAATTAGCTTTTAAGTCACCTATGACTCGATTCTGATTAACTATAAGTTAGCTTTAAGTTAACTCAAATTCCGACAGGGTTTGATTTGCTTACGGCTGTATACATGTATGTATGGATTGTATGTACGCTATGAATGTTTTAATGTGTAAAATACAAAATCAAGAGATTTAAACTTCGGCCAAGTCGAATTGTAATGCATTAAAATAATTTTTTTATGTTACAAATACACAGTGCAACACGGAAAAAAATAACCATATACGGACACCACTACGTGATAAAAGACCAAAAAAAAAGACCTTTGTCTCCCAGTTTTGCCCAAAGTCCTCCAGGTTTTTTTTATGGGCCCTCAAAGATGTGGGGCCTCGATGTCATTTTTGCAAAAAATGATCATTTACTCAAGCTCATATTTTGCAAACCGTTTGGAATTTTGATATACTCTCTGAGGCAAAGTTGTAGCTCTTGTCATAAAGAACAAAAATTGTGAACATATAATCTCAATAAACAACTTTCCAGAACATATGAACTTCCTAGGAATGATTCTTAACCAAACGGTTTGCAAAATATGAGCTTGAGTAAATGATCATTTTTTGCAAAAATGACATCGAGGCCCCACATCTTTGAGGGCCCATAAAAAAACCTGGAGGACTTTGGGCAAAACTGGGAGACAGGGGTCTTTTTTTGTCTTTTATGACGTAGTGGTGTCCGTATATGGTTATTTTGCCATGACTTAAAAAATTACACAGTGTGATATTGGCGTTTTATTTGAGTGTATCATTCAGTTTCGAATACAAAATTAATAAAAACAATTAACCACAATATGTTGGATGTAAATTAAGTTTGTTTTAAATTTAAACAATTTTTTACTGTAAATCTTATTTCATTTTGATATTAATTTAAATATTTTATATATATGTAAGTATTTATTATTTTTATTATTGTACATTTTAACGAACTAATTTTAAATGTAAAAATGAAATATAAAAATAACAACAATCAAAATTACATTTTTCTAAACGAAATGAAAAAGATATCATTCTGCCGCGATTTTTACCGTGAAGTATTGGCAGCCTGCAAAAGAAAACAAATTCACCGCTAGCACTAAGGGTAGGGTAGGGTAGGTAAAAATTAAGCATTCATTGTGAAGCAATATTTCAAAAATAGTTAAAGTTTAGCGTTAATTTTTTTCAAGCAAAATCATCCTAAGCACATTTTGATCTTAATAACTACGGTAAGCGTCAAACATGTGTATTTATTCACAATAAAAATGGAGATCGAACTAGTGTATCAATAGTGTTTTACTAGTACAAAAAGCACCAGACTAGTTATCAACTGTAAACTTCAATATACCATCTTAATGCTCAAACTAACATTGAGTGTGCTTGGAAAATTACTAGTACCATTAGTTCTAGACGCATACTAGTACACATGTACCCGATTGGTTACTTTTAAACCAGTTTATTACTAATTTTTAAATGCCTATTGAGGTATGGCAGTTCCTCTTAAAAACACAAAAAAATATGAATAGCTAAATAGAATTTCTAATCAAAAAATTTTACTTTTCTTATAAAAATAGAATGAAGCAAAGACTAAATCTCAAAGATCAAACTCCAAAAGTTATACTAAAACACCAATTTTACTGTTACCCAACTATTCTATCAGTCTGCAAGTGGTACACTTAAATTAATTCAAGTATTACAACTCATCAGCGCTAGTATTTCGTAATGAAAGTTGTAAGCCTGTTTTCACTAGTGTTTGTAATGGGTGATTTTTTTGAGGTTAGGATTTTCATGCATTAGTATTTGACAGATCACGTGAGATTTCAGACATGGTGCCAAAGAGAAAGATGCTCAGTATGCTTTGACATTTCATCATGAATAGACTTACTAACGAGCAACATTTACGGTGAATGGCGATCGCTATCGTTCGATGCTAACAAACTTTTTGTTGCCAAAAATGGAACAACTGAACTTGGTTGACATGTGGTTTCAACAAGATGGCGCTACATGCCACACAGCTCGCGATTCTATGGCCATTTTGAGGGAAAACTTCGGAGAACAATTCATCTCAAGAAATGGACCGGTAAGTTGGCCACCAAGATCATGCGATTTGACGCCTTTAGACTATTTTTTGTGGGGCTACGTCAAGTCTAAAGTCTACAGAAATAAGCCAGCAACTATTCCAGCTTTGGAAGACAACATTTCCGAAGAAATTCCGTTTGGAATTTTGATATACTCTCTGAGGCAAAGTTGTAGCTCTTGTCATAAAGAACAAAAATTGTGAACATATAATCTCAATAAACAACTTTCCAGAACATATGAACTTCCTAGGAATGATTCTTAACCAAACGGTTTGCAAAATATGAGCTTGAGTAAATGATCATTTTTTTGCAAAAATGACATCGAGGCCCCACATCTTTGAGGGCCCATAAAAAAACCTGGAGGACTTTGGGCAAAACTGGGAGACAGGGGTCTTTTTTTGTCTTTTATGACGTAGTGGTGTCCGTATATGGTTATTTTGCCATGACTTAAAAAATTACACAGTGTGATATTGGCGTTTTATTTGAGTGTATCATTCAGTTTCGAATACAAAATTAATAAAAACAATTAACCACAATATGTTGGATGTAAATTAAGTTTGTTTTAAATTTAAACAATTTTTTACTGTAAATCTTATTTCATTTTGATATTAATTTAAATATTTTATATATATGTAAGTATTTATTATTTTTATTATTGTACATTTTAACGAACTAATTTTAAATGTAAAAATGAAATATAAAAATAACAACAATCAAAATTACATTTTTCTAAACGAAATGAAAAAGATATCATTCTGCCGCGATTTTTACCGTGAAGTATTGGCAGCCTGCAAAAGAAAACAAATTCACCGCTAGCACTAAGGGTAGGGTAGGGTAGGTAAAAATTAAGCATTCATTGTGAAGCAATATTTCAAAAATAGTTAAAGTTTAGCGTTAATTTTTTTCAAGCAAAATCATCCTAAGCACATTTTGATCTTAATAACTACGGTAAGCGTCAAACATGTGTATTTATTCACAATAAAAATGGAGATCGAACTAGTGTATCAATAGTGTTTTACTAGTACAAAAAGCACCAGACTAGTTATCAACTGTAAACTTCAATATACCATCTTAATGCTCAAACTAACATTGAGTGTGCTTGGAAAATTACTAGTACCATTAGTTCTAGACGCATACTAGTACACATGTACCCGATTGGTTACTTTTAAACCAGTTTATTACTCATTTTTAAATGCCTATTGAGGTATGGCAGTTCCTCTTAAAAACACAAAAAAATATGAATAGCTAAATAGAATTTCTAATCAAAAAATTTTACTTTTCTTATAAAAATAGAATGAAGCAAAGACTAAATCTCAAAGATCAAACTCCAAAAGTTATACTAAAACACCAATTTTACTGTTACCCAACTATTCTATCAGTCTGCAAGTGGTACACTTAAATTAATTCAAGTATTACAACTCATCAGCGCTAGTATTTCGTAATGAAAGTTGTAAGCCTGTTTTCACTAGTGTTTGTAATGGGTGATTTTTTTGAGGTTAGGATTTTCATGCATTAGTATTTGACAGATCACGTGAGATTTCAGACATGGTGCCAAAGAGAAAGATGCTCAGTATGCTTTGACATTTCATCATGAATAGACTTACTAACGAGCAACATTTACGGTGAATGGCGATCGCTATCGTTCGATGCTAACAAACTTTTTGTTGCCAAAAATGGAACAACTGAACTTGGTTGACATGTGGTTTCAACAAGATGGCGCTACATGCCACACAGCTCGCGATTCTATGGCCATTTTGAGGGAAAACTTCGGAGAACAATTCATCTCAAGAAATGGACCGGTAAGTTGGCCACCAAGATCATGCGATTTGACGCCTTTAGACTATTTTTTGTGGGGCTACGTCAAGTCTAAAGTCTACAGAAATAAGCCAGCAACTATTCCAGCTTTGGAAGACAACATTTCCGAAGAAATTCGGGCTATTCCGGCCGAAATGCTCGAAAAAGTTGCCCAAAATTGGACTTTCCGAATGGACCACCTAAGACGCAGCCGCGGTCAACATTTAAATGAAATTATCTTCAAAAAGTAAATGTCATGGACCAATATAACGTTTCAAATAAAGAACCGATGAGATTTTGCAAATTTTATGCGTTTTTTTTTTAAAAAAAGTTCTCAAGCTCTTAAAAAATCACTCTATAGTTCTAGTAATTGTACTAGTAGCTTTTAAACAACTATGGCTTAATCTCCTACAGGGTGTGTTCACACTATGTGTACATGTATATGTATAAAATTTCATGTGTATGCCAAAATCAGTGTTTTATATAGCACCCAGTGTGTTTAAACAGTTTTGAAGTGTTTAAGAGCAAAACAAGTTGGTTTCGAGATATTTTGCCATATATCGACATGTTTTGCAAAAAACTTCCAACTGATAAGGAATAAATTAAATCATATTTAATAATTTTCATTTCTTAATAAAATTATTATTAATATTGTTGTTATATTATGATGAGATGGGTCAGCGAGTAAAGAGCTAGGTGTAGATGTTCCGAACGTTGATAATCTCTGAGGATAATATTTAGGACATATGTCTAGGATATGCTCAACACTGTGGTAAATTACATATGTTACTTATTGGCTTGTTGTCATTGCATTCCCAGCAGTAAAGTCTGCCGCTTCATTTCCTGATATGTTTGTATGGCCTGGGACCCACATTATACGTAGTTTGTTGGGGTTTATAATTACAAGATTGCGTATTTCAGAGACTAAACCACCTGAATTTTTGATGTTAAGTGCAGCAGATATAGTTGATTTGCTATAGGTACATATAATAAAACGCCCTCTGCTTAGAACAATGTTCAGCAGCAACCTTAATGGATAGTGCTTCTGCCGTAAATACGCTGCAGTGAGGTTCCAAAAAAACCGTGATATGAAGCTGATAAATTTTGATCAACAATTCCGAATGAGGTAAACAAGTCAGTTTTTGAACCATCTGTGAAAATAAACTACCAATCTTTGTAAGAGGAAGAGTTTTTAATAGACTGGAAAAGTTATTGGTATATTACAGGGGTAGAAGCATTTTTTGGGAAGTTAAGAAGATCGATAACAAATGTTCTAAGTTTGTTTTAAGTAATAGTGAGCGAACGTTGGGTATAAGTCTGCTAACATATTGCTAACTCCTGTGTAAAGGAGATTGTTTTTTACAAATTCTTTTTTGTTTGATGGTATTTTTGAGTTGTTTGAAGAGATTTTTTTATTGGATGTAAAAATTCTTGGAATGAGATTAAGATCACTGGAGTACCTACGATCTGTTTTGGATGGAAATACAGATTCGGTAGAATAAGAGCTTGATTTACCTTTAAAAGGGCGTCAGTATGAATGGAACAATTTTTTTAAGATAAAAACTTAATAATGTTTAAACGTAGCAATAGATCTTTACGGATCTTATTACAGCGATTTTTAAAATTAAATTTCTTATCAAAAATTATACTCAACATCAGTGACAGTTTCAATCAGGTTTTTATTGAAGAGAAGCATCGGAGGGTTACACAGCCTTTTGTTACAGATGTGTCGAATTTTACATTTGCCTAGGGAAAGATCTGATAATGCTTTTTACTCGCACAGAGTCGTTGTTTTGAAAAAAATATTGCGTCATCTGTATATAATTAGTGTTCAATAATATCGTATTTGGTGGCAATATTGCTTGTTTCGTTGAGAAATAGCACTACCTAAAGTGGAGATCCCTGAGGAATGACATTGTACAGTGGAAACAAATCTGATAGAATTCCGAACTCTTAATTTACGATTAACTAGAAAAGCTTTTACGATCTTAAATATTTTACTCAATACTCTCCAGTTTTTGAGTTGTTCAGCTGGATTCACCCATTTTGTCCGGACAAAATTTTTGTGAGAACAAATATTTTTTTTCTGGGAGTTTTCTACAGCACGATTCACCCATTTCGAAAAATTTACCCGGACAAACAAAGCTGGCATATGAGTACATAAGTAAACAAGTCATATTAATTTATAACGTGGCAACAAAGCAGCAAGTTAAAGAATAAAATCTTGGTGTGAAATTGCATATTTTTTATTATTTTAACATTTTGCTTATTAAAATATGTATTATTAAAGAAAATTGCTTATATTAATGGCTGTTAAAATAAAAAAAGAATTGCAGTAAAAGAAATATTAAAGCAAAGAACAGCAATGGGCTACTATCACGCATTGGTTCTTGCGCTTAAATGATGTAAAATCCTTTGTTAATTATCATCGCATGGACCCCACTACGTTTGCTTATGTTCAATTCTAATGGCGTTAGCTATTGTCGTCCAAATGCTTGCTTTGCATGATTATTTTTATATAAGCTACTAGCTATCCCCGGTGCGCTTCGCTACACCAATCCACAAAAAAACACAATAAACACTTGGAGGAAAAGTATGACCAAATTTTAACGCGAAAACACACGCTATTCTCAAGTCAAAAATGTTCCCATCTAACCTGTTTTTTCTTAGACTATACGTATTAACACGAAAACAATTTTTTACTTTTAATGGGATGTGCCACTCCCAGTATTCTTATCCAGTCTGTATTTTGCTAGACTATGCACAGTAACCCTCATAGGTTACTTGTGCAAAGTTGAAAGACTATTCCTAATGTAGTTCTCTAGGTACGCGATTATAATTTTTCACTTTGTATAGGAGGTACCACGGCTTCCATCCAAATTCAGTCTGTGTTTCTCTACACAATGTATCTTAATATGAGGGTTACTGATGCAAAATTCCAAGGCGCTACATATTGCAGTTCTCTAGATACAGGATAATAATGTTTTACTTTGTATGGGGGGTACCACGCTCACTGTCCCAATTCAGCCTATGTTTTTCTAGAGTATCCGCATGGGTATGGGGTTTACTTGTACCCACTTTGAAGACCATATCTATTATAGTTCTCTATATACACAATAAAAATTTTTCACTTTGTATGGGAGGTACCACGCCCACTGTGCCAATTCATTCTGTATTTTGGCAGACTATGCGTCTTAGCACAAAGACTACTCTTGCAAAGTTTCAAGGCGCTATCTGTTGCAGTTCGCCAGGAACACGATAATAATTTTTTTCTTTGTATGGGCGGTACCACGCCAACTATTCCTGCTATAACTCATGCACCAATACACATACAGAGACCGTTTGTACATAAAAACCTTTGTATTGACGTCACCTTTCATATAAACTTTGCAGAAACAAAATCGGTTCACGTATTCCAGAGAACATCAATTTCTAACACAATGCAACTTTTTTATATATATACATTGCTCAAGCGTACATGCATTCTCTTCCGGGCTTTTTCGTTTCCATTATAAGCTTGCTTTATTCAAGTTCATTTTCATAAAATAATTTTTTATTTTATAATTATGATTTTTAAGCTTTAGGTCTTTTTTATAAAAATTTTAAATTTATTTTTATTTTTTTCCTGACGATGCTACCCAATGGTGTAGCGAAATATTGAATACAAAAATAAATTTAAAATTTTTATATAAAAGACCTAAAGCTTAAAAAACATAATTATAAAATTATTAAAAAGGTAAAAAGTTACAATAATTATTTAAAAGTTTTTTAATGAAAAATATTTTTTTGTTGATAATCAATACAAACAAAACAAATGCTACAATCTCATACTATGCAAACACTATCTATATAATGGCAACTCAATTCTGCTTTTACTAAAAAAAATTTTTAGTGGCAACTCAATTTTTCATTTTGTCCTGACAAAAATTCAACCAAATCAAGCTGAGAGTTGTCTGGAAAAAATCAGTTCTCCCACACTTCTCTCACTCTCTGAGAGAAACGTGAAACTACGTATAAAAAAAATGATGTCCGAACAAAAATTTTGTCTAGACAAAATGGGTGAATCTAGCTTTCGAGTACTATGTGGCTGCCAATTCGATGAAAAGCTCTTTTAAAGTTAGTGGATAGAATTGATACATGATTTTTGTGGGATAGAGCCTGGAAGATGTAATGGTGTATGAAATTATTTTTTAAAGCAAATTATTATTTTTTGAGTCTTTTTGATATGATTTTTCGAAAATTTTACCAATGCAAGGTAGTAAAGAAATGGGCCTGTAGCTACTGATTGTTTCAATGGCCTTATTCGGTTTTTGAATTGGTAGAATTATAGCATTCCACCAGTTTTGAGGATATGTTCCAAAGTTAAATATGTTGTTATAATGGGATAAAATTCTTTCCTTTAAACAGGGTGGTAAGTTGATAAGCATTGGATATGAAACTTTATTATATCCTGGGTGGAATCGTTACATCCGTGATCGTATCGACAATCGTACGAAAAAAAAAATACGTGATACGTTAATCGTATGAACTAAATGGTATCATGACATACGTATGCCAACGGATCGTAATCTTTTGTTTGATTCACAATAGTTTTCAAATTATAATTTCTTGTGAATGCATATTTAATTAACAATAGTTGTGAAACTGTCAACATAAAACAAAATTAAATTATTAAAAGTTACAAAAAGTGAAAATGGACCCGAATTTATTTTTTTTTATCTATATTCAAGTGATAGCGAAGAGGATGAAAAAATAGTAGGTAGGCAGCTGCGTGATTTGAGTAATCCACTGACCTTGTCGAACACAGAGTAAGTATTAAAAAATTTGGTTCCCAAAATATGTACATGCGTCCGTCATTGCAGATTTTTAAAGCGAATCCGTTTAAATAAGGAAGCTTTTATCTATGTATTAGATGAATTAAATTTCACGCACTTGGATGCCAAAGCTGTGCCACCAATATTACAACTGGCAGTAACTCTATCCATTTTGGCAACGGGTGGTTACCAGCACTCAATAGGAAGTGACTATCTGCTTGAGAGTAAAGTTTCAAAATTTACTTCGGCAGTACTGAAAGACATGGAGAACAAATTGTGTGCGAAGCATATAAAATTTGCACCAAATGAGTCGTCTGAATGTAAAGAATGGTTTTTTTAAAAATATGGAATACCGAGAGGTAGTTTTAATAAATATAGAATTATTTAAACAAGAAATTATGTTAATAATATTTTAAATTGTAGGATGTGTTCATGGCACGCAGATTGGATTACAAAAACCAGTGGACAATGTGCACATGTACTTCAACAGAGAAGGTTTTCACAGTTTGAACGCAATGATAGTAAGTACTCTGTTATTAAGATTTAAAGAAATTAACGAGGACTCCAACTTTGTACTACACCTTGAAACTCACGAGCATACACCAAGGAAAATAGATGAATGTACGACATTGCTGCATCCTAGCAAAAAAGGACGAAGACTAGACATTCTTGAAAACATGGAAATCTACAAAACGCGAACTTTTAACGGAGATATTATTAACGAACAGGTAAACACAACCTCAGATACAGTTCTGTTTTTGGCGTTGATAAGTGCGGACGCGATTTATTTTAGCTCGCATTAACAAAAAACAAAACATACATGGTGTGAATAATTTCAAACAAAAAACAAAAACAAACCTGTTTTAATACAACAACAAAGTTGTCTGTAATTTTTTTATTTCTTTCTTTCTCTTTATTTTTTACAACGGCATATTGAATTGCTACTTTAAAAATAAAACAAAAACAATAAGGGCTAATGAGCCTCTTTAATTTAAGCCACAAAAATGTTGACAATGTCGAATTAAATAAAAACAAAAAAACAGAAAATAATTTGTGTGTAAATTCTACGCAAGTTATACGTGCCCAATCTTGTTCGTCGCTTTTGCTAAGCGATGACAATAATATAACTACAAACAAGTCGCCTTCTGAACACAGTGTTACCAACAGTAATATGGATAGTGCAGAAAAACCTAAGACGCAAGTGGGAATGGACAGATATATAACTGTATTGAAAAGAGGTCGAAGCCCTAAATCTTCGCAGATTGCACCAATGTCGAAAGTACTTAAAGATAAGGAGGCTAACGGAATAAGTTCCCAAAATCTTTTTGCTATTTTAGATAGTCGTTTAAACCACCACCAATTTTTTTAAGGGAAAAAAATTCGAATGAATTAATAACCAAGTTAATTTCAGTTATCGGGGAAAATTCATTCTATGTAATTCCAATCAAGCGTGGTAACATTGATGAAACTAAAATTCATTTTATAGACGAAAGTAGTTATCGTAAAGCAGTAAAGGAGTTTGAAAGCTGCAATAAGAACTTTTATACCTATCAGCTGAAGAGTAGCAAAGGCCTACAGGTAGTCATCAAAGGTGTTGACTCATATGTTAATCCAGTGGAAATAAAAGCTGGCCTCCAAAAAGCAGGATTTAAGGTTAAAAGAGTTGACAATCTCAGAAATCGAGAGCGCGTCCCTCAACCTCTATTTCGCGTTGAACTGGAACCTGGGGATATTAGATTAAAGAAGAACGAAACGCATCCCATTTATAATCTAAAATATCTGTTACACCGCAGGATAAGTGTAGAGGAACCACATAAGCGGTCAGGACCCGTTCAGTGTTTAAATTGCCAAGAATACGGCCAGACAAGGGCTTACTGCAAGTTGCCTCCGGTTTGCGTTGTGTGTGGAGAGCTTCATTGTTCCGCCCAATGCGACAAACCAAAGGATGACTCGAAGGTTAAAAAATGTAGCAATTGCGAAATCACACTGCTAACTACAGAGGCTGTCCAGTTTTTGCTGAGGTAAGGAAGTCAACTCAAAAATTAAGTACTCCTGCTAGGCAGCCACAATACCAAGCAAATGCTCATTACCCTCAGTTAGCTCAACCCACAACCAAACATGTTTCATACGCGGATATGTTAAAATCCAATCATGTTTTAGCACACAAAGCGACACCTACAACCAATTCTACCCCAAATATGCATCCAGAAGCTAAAGAACAAACACCATCTGGTAATTACAATCGTCTCGAAGCAAGTATCGAGACATTAGTGCATTCGTTAAACAGTTTTATGAGCTCCATGATGCAAGAAATGGTTCGCATGCAATCTATGATGTTGCAGGCGGTACTTAACAAACCATGAACTGTTTAAAAATATGTTTCTGGAACGCAAACGGCTTACGCCAACACAAAAATGAACGCGAGTACTTCTTGAAGAACCAACAAATCGATGTCATGATGGTTTCAGAGACTCATTTAACAACAAATAGCTTTTTTAAAATCAATGGCTATATATTATATGACACTAAAGACCCCCGTGGCAGAGCATGTGGTGGTTCAGCAATTCTAATAAGGGCTCGAATTAAACATCATTTACTGTGTGACTTTTGTGAGGACTACCTTCAAGCAACAAACATCTGTATTGAAGAATATCATCAAAACTTTGTTATTTCTTCGATTTATTCAACTCCTAGATTTCAAATATCAGAGAGTCAATATATCGACTTTTACAAATTACTAGGTCCCTGTTTCATAGCATCAGGCGACTACAACGCTAAACATACGTTTTGGGGATCACGCCTAATAAGTCCAAAAGGTCGTGTTTTGTTTGATACAATTTCAAAAATGCGTCTGAATGTGATATCAAGTGGACAACCCACCTATTGGCCTACTGATCGACAAAAAATACCTGATGTTATTGATTTTGGCGTGATTAAGGTTGAAGCGTCACTCGAATTATCCTCAGATCATTCACCCACTGTATAAAATCGAATGATTTTATACCAAAAATTATAATAAATAATTTTTGTTAAGCATTTTTATTAATTTGAATGTATCTGAAATTGAATTAAACCAATGTAAAGCAGTTGTAACGAATCACTATTGTGAATTATGTGAATTCGAAGATACAAATCTTATCAGCGTGTACTAAAAAACTAATTGCTACAAATCATAAAAATGAAGAAATAAATTTAATATCGTTTTTACCGTCAGCCAAAGCAAAAGTATTTAATTAAAAAAAAAAACTAAATTGTATAACTCAAATTTTTGGCTATTCTATTTACATAAAGAAAAATACTTTAAACTAAATATATTTAAATATGAAATTTAAGTCTAATGAATAAATATTATTGTTAATAAACTTAAATCTACATTTGCTACACACATCTACATTCATTACACACAGTCATACAAAGGTTAAGCTCATACTCATGCATACACTCATATCCACATTCATACCAATCTAACTCTTTCTTAAATTTATCCAAATCTAACTCCCTATTGTAATGCCTTGAGTACTCGAGATATTACAAAATGTAAGAAACTTTGATGTAATCTCATCTACAGTCCACTCAACTAACCATCAAACATCCTAAGTTTCTTCATGGTCATTTCGAACCGTAAAAAAAACCCTCCTACCAAGAAGTTAAAACATCCAATAGACAACACTCATTTTGACTCACCACAAAAAAGAAAGGAAAAATGAGGTAAGAAAACTTCAAAATTACAAGCAACATATGTTATGTACATACTCGTATGATTAAGAAAAAATACAAAAAGTAGTTTCAGCTTAACTCTTAACCGTGGTATGTTAAAAATCGTGTCCGTGCTAATTGAAAGAGAAAAAACGTGGTAAAAATATATACATATATTCTTATAAAATTAAGTGTTAAAAAATTAGTAAAAAAAAAAAAAACCTAAAAGTAAACCATAAATACATATAAAAAAGTGTCGCAAAATCATTGTAAAAAAACAAAAAAACAAACGTGTAATACAGGAAAGTTCCGTTAAAACGGTTGTGATACATACATATATAACTCGATTTTAATAAAAAACCAAAAAGTTGTCAGAAAAATACAAAAAAAAAGCGAAAAAGTTCCGTTAAAAATCAAAGTTATCAAGTTCCATTAAAAAACCGGTAGTTATTTCCAGAATTTTTTAATATATAAAAGAAGAAAATCCGTTATAAAATCTGAAGGCGGTAAATGGTACATAGTATGTACATATAGTTGTCTGCTGTTTTTTATCTCGCTCTTTCATATATTTATATATATATTTACATATATATTAACATATATGTATAAGTATATACATAGATAAATATTAAAGAAAAGAAAATAAAAAGAATCAAAATTTAAAATATGTGTATAACAAGCATAAAGCGAAAAGAATAGAAAAACAAAAACAATTAAAATTGTAAAGAAACAAAAAGTTAATAACTTAAAGTGATTTATTAAAGCTTCAAAATAAAAAAATTCTAGACCAAAAAAAAAATCCTTCCAATAATTCTTCTTCATTGTATTTTTAAAGAAAACAAAATTTTTGCAAATTTTTGTGTTAAATAAACAAAGAATTTCAATAAAAATAAATAAAAAAAAGTACATAAACAAACCAACACAAGTACAAATCAAAAGAAGAATAAAAGAGATTATTTATTTTTTATCAAAATTTAAATTTCGATAAACAAAACTACATTTGTATTGTAAAAAATTTTTTTTCTACAAAATTAATAAATTAATTTTTAACAAAGCAAAAATAAGAAATTTTAAATAATAGTAATTAAACAAACAAAAAAAAATCATTGCAAATAAAAAGAAGAGAAATAATGGGTGATTTTTTTGAGGTTAGGATTTTCATGCATTAGTATTTGACAGATCACGTGAGATTTCAGACATGGTGCCAAAGAGAAAGATGCTCAGTATGCTTTGACATTTCATCATGAATAGACTTACTAACGAGCAACGCTTGCAAATCATTGAATTTTATTACCAAAATCAGTGTTCGGTTCGAAATGTTCAAATGTGACAAATTTTGTTCAGCGATGAGGCTCATTTCTGGTTGAATGGCTACGTAAATAAGCAAAATTGCTGCATTTGGAGTGAAGAGCAACCAGAAGCCGTTCAAGAACTGCCCATGCATCCCGAAAAATACACTGTTTGGTGTGGTTTGTACGCTGGTGGAATCATTGGACCGTATTTTTTCAAAGATGCTGTTGGACGCAACGTTACGGTGAATGGCGATCGCTATCGTTCGATGCTAACAAACTTTTTGTTGCCAAAAATGGAACAACTGAACTTGGTTGACATGTGGTTTCAACAAGATGGCGCTACATGCCACACAACTCGCGATTCTATGGCCATTTTGAGGGAAAACTTCGGAGAACAATTCATCTCAAGAAATGGACCGGTAAGTTGGCCACCAAGATCATGCGATTTGACGCCTTTAGACTATTTTTTGTGGGGCTACGTCAAGTCTAAAGTCTACAGAAATAAGCCAGCAACTATTCCAGCTTTGGAAGACAACATTTCCGAAGAAATTCGGGCTATTCCGGCCGAAATGCTCGAAAAAGTTGCCCAAAATTGGACTTTCCGAATGGACCACCTAAGACGCAGCCGCGGTCAACATTTAAATGAAATTATCTTCAAAAAGTAAATGTCATGGACCAATCTAACGTTTAAAATAAAGAACCGATGAGATTTTGCAAATTTTATGCGTTTTTTTTTTTTAAAAAGTTCTCAAGCTCTTAAAAAATCACTCGTTAAAAGCAGACCGACAATAAAACACAAATTCACAAAAGCAAGACAGAAAAGAAGACGAAAAGCTGTCAAAAGAAAGAAAAACAAGTGTGGTGAGTTTGTAAAAAAATTGTTGATCAGTCAAAACAAATATAATAAATCGTCAAAAGAAATCAGCAAAACAAAACAAAAGCAAATCCTAGTTACTGAACGTAAACGTGATTCTACGTAAGAAACGTAAAACTTAAATAAAAAATAAAACCGTAAATAAATCGTAAAACCAATAAAACAATAACAAAAGGACAATTAATAGAAGGTAACACGATAAAAAATTTTATTTCATAAATTTTTAAATAATTTATTTTCTAAATTGTGGAAGATAAATACAATTTTTACATTTTAAATCTTACTATTTATTTTTCTTTTAAATATTATTATAATTATAAAAATATCTCACTGATTCAAAAAAAAAAAAAAAAAAATTCAAAAATAAATAAATTACACACCAACCTTAAAAAATCTGCACTTTAAAAGGAAATTTTATTATGCAATTTCGACGTAAAAAAACCATCGGGTTTCGTTCGTTTAAATCTTAATTTTATCCTAAATTGCGTTTGGACCTAATCTTACAAACCTCTTGAATTATCAAATAGCAACTTAACCTCTTACTAGTGGGGTCACTAATCGTTTTTAAAAAAAGACAACACTCGTCATAAGTATTATTTCTCGTAATAGTGAATTACGTTCACTTTCTCTAAATACTTATTATTCCTTTTCCTTATCTACCGTCCTTTAAATACGAAAAATTAAACCCCACAACTACTTATTTCAACGTAAATTTTAACCTCATTGCATTTGATAAACAAAAGGCAAGATGCAGTCATCCTCTAGAAGTACATCGGAAAACGAACGAAACGAACCATTTAAACACGAAAGATATCTTTTTGACTGCGATCATTTAATCTCATTTTGTGCAAATTTTGGCAAATCTGACATGGAAGATCAAACGGATTCGATGTTACAAACAAAATTAGAAGACCTAGAAAATAGATGGCAGAAGTTACAAAACTCATACGAAGCCCTCATGATCTCCCCAAGCTCAGAAAATAGCAGTGACTACAAAGAAAAAGCTAAAGGTACTTTCAATGCTTCTTCAGAAGAATATTATACATGTAGATCTCACATTTTAGACATTCTTAAAGTCTCAAGAGCATACGAAGCTCAGAATACGATAGCCGAGCAGGTTATCTCCCACAAGTTCTACCAGCACAAAATAGAACATCATTTATTAAGCTCCCAACCTGTGACATTGAAACGTTTTCAGGTAGTTACGAAAAATGGCCAGCATTTCGTGATCTCTTTACTACCGCTTGTATTGAAAATAATGAAATCTCGAAAGCACAAAAGCTATTCTACTTAAGAATAAAAACAAGCGGTAGCGCTGGTGCTATTGTTAAAAGATATACACTCTGTGATGAAAACTTTGAACATGCATGGAATGCTCTAAAGTCTCGGTTCGACAACAAGCGTGTCTTAATAGATAACAGGTTAAAAGTTCTCTTTAACATGCCTGCCGCTTCATCGGAGAGTAGTGAATGTATTCAAAGCATTCATTCGACAGTGACAGATTGCTTAACTGCGCTCAAAGCTCTCAACGTAAACGTTGAAGGATGGGACCCGATCATTATATATTTGGTTTCAACAAAACTACCCCATGATACTCTATTCTCAAATTCAGGCAAATTTCTCTACGAACAATGACTGCATTCTACTTAGAACAGCGTTAGTGCAAATTGAGCACAAAGGAGAATTGTTCACAGTAAGAGCTCTAATAGACCCAGGTTCTCAAAGAACGTTCTTATCCGAGAGAGTTAGATCTCTTCTGGAATTACCCTACCAAAAAGCCCACATCGAAATCGTTGGTATAGGGGGCCAAACTCAATCTGCGAATAAGGAATGCAACATTACTCTCTATGCTAAGCGTTGCAATTTAAAATTCACTATTAGCACTATTATACTTCCAAAGCTCACAAAACAAATACCCGCAATCTCGTTTGAACCCCCTGATTTTACTCAACTCCCTAGTCTCGATCTTGCCGATCCGCATTTCTATCAATCATCCCAAATAGATCTTATTCTCGGCAATGACTCGGAACATTATATAAATATTGAAGGCGTTAACAAAAATGTATGTGGCTTAGCATCGGCATATAATACAATATTTGGTTGGGTATTAAGCGGTCCAACACAAACAAATATCGTTAACACGTTCACTACTACAGTAAAAACCTCTGAAACCGCCGAACTAAACTATTCTTTACGAAAATTTTGGGAACAAGAAGAAACCCCGTTACAACCTGTTTTGTCAAAAGAAGACCAGTACTGTGAAAACTTTTACAAAAAAACTACAATAAGGGACGCAAGTGGAAGATACATGGTGAGACTTCCCGTAAAAAATTAATTCCCAGAATCCATGTATCTCGGTTCGTCTCGCATATTAGCTCTTGTTCAATATACTCGAATAAACCAGTCTCTTGCCAAAACTCCCGAACTCCAAAAAGAATATAATAATGTTCTTGAAGAGTATTTAACTCTCAATCAAATGCAACCATCTTCTTATAGTGAAATTGTTGCTGATGGTAAATATTTCTCATTTTATTTACCTCACCACGCAGTCGTTCGCCCAGAACACAAAACAACAAAAGTGAGGGTAGTATTCAATGCCTCTCGAAAAACTAAATCGGGCTTTTCTCTTAACGACATTTTATATACGGGTCCAACACTACAAGCTGATTTGATTACCATCATCCTCAAGTGGAGAATCTATCAATATGTCTTTGGTGGCGACATCCAGAAGATGTACCGCCAAATTTTGGTTCACCCCGAAGATAGAAAATTTCAACGCATGCTGTATCAAAGAAATCAAACTGGCCCATTTAAGGACTACGAACTAAAGACAGTTACATTTGGAGTTAACTGTGCACCCTTCTTGGCAATTCGTACTCTTCATCAACTCGCTGAAGACTCCCAGGAAAAATGTCCTAAAGCAACAAAAATCTTACGCCAAGAAACGTATGTAGACGACATACTATCTGGTGATCACACAATAGAAGAAGCTCAAGAATCCCAGTCTCAAACTATAGAAACTCTTAAATCTGCTGGATTTAGCTAAAAACAAATTACAGCAAATGACAAGCGATTGCTTACTCGTATCCCTAAAGAAGATCTATGCGATTCAGATCTTCTTCGATTTCCAGAATCTAGCGCAACAAAAACGTTGGGTATCAAATGGAATGCGTTAACTGATACTTTTAGTTACTCCTTCTCCCCCAGCACCCAAGCAGTTGAAATTTCTCAGTCCAAAAGCATTACAAAAAGGAAAATTTTATCGGGCATTGCATCAATTTTCGATCCAGCTGGCTGGTTAACTCCCATTGTAATTAGAGCCAAATTACTAATGCAGCAGTTATGGCTAGAAGGGCTCCAGTGGGATGACAACGTTAACTCGGACGTATTAGACAAATGGAACAAGTTACTAATAGATCTCTCTCAAATAGATATAATAAAAATTCCAAGGTGGTTGCAATACAAACCCATAGATCGTATTCAGATCGTACTCAGATGCATCCAAATCAGCATATTGCGCAACAGTATACCTACGCTGCCACACCACATCTCAAACATTTTCTAACTTAATCGTAGCCAAAAGTAAAGTAGCCCCCCTACAGTCCATATGCTTACCTAGACTGGAGCTATGTGGAGCTGTACTCGTAACAAAATTAGTTAAATACATTTCAGAATCTCTAAAACTGCCTGAGTGTGAAATTTTTTTGTGGACAGATTCACTAATCGTTATTGGATGGTTATTCAAACCTCCATGCACTTGGGAAACTTACGTAGCTAATCGAACAGCTGAAATTCATAATTTGCTACCCGATGCAAGTTGGCGCCATGTTCGAACTCACGACAATCCGGCAGACCTCGGAACTCGTGGCTGTAAACCGCATGAACTCGCCACGAACACATCATGGTGGCACGGACCGCCATGGCTAATTAAGCCACAGTCTGAGTGGCCAAAAGTTACTCTTATAAACACTCCTGATAGCAACAAAAAAGTACAATGTCTGCAAACCTCTAGTCAGTCAATAGATATATTAGACAGATTTTCATCCTACAGTAAAGCTTTAAGAATTATATCCTATGTATTCAGATTTTATTACCATAGTCGCGTTAAACTAAGGTCAAAATATTCTCAATCTCAAATTGAACTTACTCAAAAGGAAGTCAATCATGTAAGAAATCGATTAATATCACTAGCTCAAAATTCTCACTATGCTGAAGAAATTAAAGATATTTCGAAATCTCGTCAAGTGTCGCACAAGAGCACTATTAAAACACTAAACCCAATTTTGGACTCAAATAATATTCTAAGAGTCAATGGTCGCCTCACTAATGCATCTCTTACATACAATGAATGCTACCCCATAATTTTGCCAGGAAGCTCAAGATTTTGCCAACTCTTTTTAGAATATTTGCACATAATACTAGTTCACGCAGAAACTAGTCAAATGATCCGAATTATTATAAAAGTAATACGATATTGTAAAACATATATTATATATAAACAAAAGCCATGTTCTCAAATCATGTCCCCTTTGCCACCAGATAGATGTACTCTGTCCATTCCATTTCAAACAACCGGTATTGATTTTGCTGGCCCATTCGATATTAAAAGTTCATCTCTAAAAAATGCCGCTTCAATAAAAGGCTACGTAAGTGTTTTCGTATGCTTCAGCACAAAGGCCTTACACCTCGAAGTATGTTCCGATTTGTCCACAAAAGCATTTCGAGCAGCATTCACTCGTTTCGTTGGGAGGCGGGGACTCCCTTTCAGGATATATTCTGATAATGGTCGAAACTTTTTAGGAGCCAGTCGACAATTAAAAAGAGAGTTTGACGCTTTTATTAAATCCGCCTCAACAGACATTACTCAAAAATATATTACTCATGGGTTCGAATGGATATTTATCCCACCTCATGCCCCTCACATGGGAGGATTGTGGGAGGCAGCCGTTAAAAGTTTTAAATTCCATTTAAAAAGGGCTACAGGATCATATAAACTTAACTTTGAAGAATTCTCAACGACTTTAGCGCAAATTGAAGGAGTTCTTAACTCTCGCCCAATTTCAGCTATGTCGGAGGATCCCTCTGACTTATCAGCTCTAACACCCGGCCATTTTCTAAGAGGTGCTCCAATTCTGAGTTTTCCAGAAGAGGGCATTCAAAACATAGGACTCTTAAACCGTTGGGAAAAGATAAGAGCGATTCACCAGCAGATAGCCACACGATGGAAGGAAGATTACTTAAAATCCCTACACAAACGCTACAAGTGGAAAAATATCTCAAGAGATCTAAAAACTGGCGATTTGGTAGTCGTCATGGATGACTTACTTCCTCCCTCCGAATGGCGCCTAGGAAGAATTGATACCACGTTTACTGGCAGTGATGACCATGTACGAATAGCGAACGTTAGAACTTCCACAGGTCTCATCAAAAGACCAATCGTAAAACTCTGCTATTTACCACTAATCAATGAAAATTCATCTTAGGCTCATAAGTTCATTTTAATTTGTTCATTACTTCTCTTAAGGAATATTTTAGCTGTGTATTAAAAATCCCAATTTTTACTAATTTCATTTCTTTCTCGTTCTTTCTTTTCTTTATTGAATTCACTTATAGCTCTAAACACTCTAAAAACAAACGTCATCTGAGGAAACGTGATCCTGATCTATACCAGTGTTTGTTGTGCAACCGGTTCCATTCAATCCGGTTTTGCAGACGTTTCTTAAACATGAACGTACGAGCAAGAAATCATGTTGTTAGTAAGCATAACTATTGTGTAAACTGCTTGGCAAAAAGTCACGATTTGCGAGCATGTTCGTCGATGGATACGTGCAGGCGATGCGGTAGCTACCATCATACACTACTGCATCCTGGTATTCGTAGCCGATTGAACAAAAAGAGGCCTAGGCGCAGCAGCTTTACACACTCAACGAGTTACAGTCGTCGCACTACATCATATTCACGTAAAACCAAACGACACCAGACACCACGATCTAATGACGATTCTTCATCCAGCCAATCAGTTCCGGACCAGCGTATAATTTCCGAAGCCATAAAATCCTTGGCACAAGTTTTGTGCACACAACAAAATCGGAAAACCTAAATTTTCATACTTGGTGGCCGGACTGTATAAAATCGAACGATTTTATACCAAAAATTATAATAAATAATTTTTGTTAAGCATTTTTATTAATTTGAATGTAACTGAAATTGAATTAAACCAATGTAAAGCAGTTGTAACGAATCACTATTGTGAATTATGTGAATTCGAAGATACAAATCTTATCAGCATGTACTAAAAAACTAATTGCTACAAATCATAAAAATGAAGAAATAAATTTAATATCGTTTTTACCGTCAGCCAAAGCAAAAGTATTTAATTAAAAAAAAAAATAAATTGTATAACTCAAATTTTTGGCTATACTTTTTACATAAAGAAAAATACCTTAAACTAAATATATTTAAATATGAAATTTAAGTCTAATGAATAAATATTATTGTTAATAAACTTAAATCTACATTTGCTACACACATCTACATTCATTACACAGTCATACAAAGGGTAAGCTCATACTCATGCATACACTCATATCCACATTCATACCAATCTAACTCTTTCTTAAATTTATCCAAATCTAACTCCCTATTGTAATGCCTTGAGTACTCGAGATATTACAAAATGTAAGAAACTTTGATGTAATCTCATCTACAGTCCATTCAACTAACCATCAAACATCCTAAGTTTCTTCACCCACTATTGTCTATATATGGAATCAGCAAAATATCGTGTCGCCAAAAACTTGCACAAGCATTAATTGGTTGAAATATAGAAAGTATCTCAGTACTCATTGTTCGGAAAACATACCGCTAAGAACAACAGAAGATGTGGACCAGAGTCTAATTTATTTTGATCAAAACCTTAAATCAGCTGCCCAACATGCGACAGAAACCAGACAACTAGCTAGATACAATCAAATTTATTTTGTAGATGTCGAGCGGCTCTTGGCTGAAAAAAGGAAAATTAGAAAAGAGTGGCAAGCACACAGATCTCCTCAACTCAAATCTAGACTTAAAGATTGCACGAAACGGCTAAGACAACTGCTAGAATTCATTTAAGAGTTCTTCACTAGGCGTGAGCAGTTTTTCTTCATAAGGGCCTCCACCAGTTTGCTTCTTGCAATATTTATTGAAAGAAAGTTTTTTTTTTCGATTAATATTTTTGATCAGCATAAGCCTTAAGCGCAACATTATCAATATATGTATTTTTTAAACGGAAATTAATATAATTACCTTCTTCCACATTTTCACATCTTTCACTGGTGGTCCCACTGCGTTTAGACGCTTAGAAAGCTCATCCCATAGCCTGTTGGCAATAGCTTTTCCTTGAGCGCAGTTAGGAAGCATGTTTTTGCCAAGTTTTTGTGTTCATTCATGAACTCGGCTATAACTTCCTTCTGCCTGGGGCTTAATTTATTGTAATTAGTCCTAGAAAAATAAATATATTATAAAAATTCATTTATTAAAGTAGATTTCGAACGAAGTTTTGTTAACGGATAACAATTCGTAAAAAACGTACGTTTAGTCATACGATAATAATCTCAATTATTGTGAATTATCATCAGTTGACGTATGAATTATTATCAGTTGACGTATGTCATAATCCACAAAACGTATTTTTACGATGCGTGTTGTACGTTCACGGATATAACATTTTCACATTCGATTAAATTAATATTATTTTAAATTTTTTGCAACATTTGACAAGAGAAATAATAATAAGTGCCAAAATTGCTAGCAATATATCTAGATGATGTGAGAATTGGGTTATCTTTTTTTATGAATCGAAAAGTGTTGAAAGATCTATTGCCGACGAGTGTCTTTATATCACACCAATTTTTTTTTCGTATTTGAGGAAGGAGTTTTTGAAGTTGTTAGGGATTCCGATTTATATATTAATCTAGGGGGAATATCGAAGCCGACCACTTCCTTAACGGGTCCTGTTTAACGTAGTTAAACTTTGCATTTACTGAAATAATATTTTATAGAAATTTAAGAAATACTGAATTAATATTAATTTATAGACTTATAGAATTAAGACCCGTAAAATTAAACATGGTCCTTTCGAAATTAAATGAATCACCTTGATCTATTGCAAACTTCAGTCAAACAGCTACACAGAACAAGGCAAATGAATTCGCCTTGTACACAATAACAGTACCGGTAGCTCCTTAACTGATAGAGTTAATCTTAGCGTGCAAGTGTTAAACTTAGGTTAGCACCAGCTTTCTAAAGTGTTCTGAGATAGTAATGAAATTAAAACAAAAAAGATTTTTCATTTGAGAACGTTTTTCGCGATATCGCTCCCTGGTAGCACCTTTAAATTGTCGGTACAAGGGTTGGATAATTAAAAATATCTGCTGCATTTGATCGCAATAAGTTTAATTGTAACTGGTTCTAGAAAGGGTTTTTGGATTAAAATATATTTTAAGGTTTTGAACGAATCGAAAGATTCGTCATTATTTTCATTTCTTTCACTTTATTAACTATGTATTCCGATACGTTTAATAGAGGATTTTCCTATTTTCTCTACAGGCAACTAAAATAAACTGACATAGGACTTATTTCTAGGCTACATGGAATCCCGACCTTAATTTACATATTTGAGTTGTTTATTTGAAAGTTGAAGGATTTGTGTAATTACAAATGAGACAAACCATCTAAAACAAAGTTATGAAAGCTTTTAAATTGTACCAAATATGCCATTGGTGTATCATTGTACGGATCGGAAATGTACCAAAAAAAGTACAGTTTTACCAACTGTTTTCATCACAAAACAATATGTGTACAGTGAAATACGTATAGTAAATAACTTTTTCCCCACCAAATAAATTGCATTTTTAATTTTTAGTTTGTGCGTGTATAAGTGCGGTCGCGAGTTTTTTAAGCTTGCCATTAACAAAAAAACAAAACAAATGGTATGAAAAAATTCAACTAAAAGCAAAAAACAAACTTGTTTTAATACAAAAAACAAAGTTGTCTGTAATTTTTTTTTATCTTTTTTCATTCTTTTTTTTACAACGGCATTATTGTATTACTACTTTAAAAATAAAACAAAAACAATAGGGGCTATCGAGCCTCTTTAGTTTAAGTAACAAAAATGTAGACAATTTTGAATTAAATAAAAACAAAAAACTGAAAATAATTTCTGTATTGGTCTGGCAACACCATGGCTAGCGCGTGAACGAAAATTTACTTGCTGTGCGTAAAATAATTAATTTGCTTTAAAAAGTAGTTAAAAAGGTTAATACTATGAAAACAATCGTTTACAATAAAATATATAGTTTATATTAAAACAAAATTTTACTACAAACAATAATAATAAATAAAACAATTTTTCTACAAAGCACAATAGCACATTTGCTAAAATTATAACCTTAAATCATCAAGTGTCTCAAAAATGGCTTTCATGTGCATAATTTGTTCTACAAAATGGAAAAAATCTGATTGAATTATATGTGTTATTTGCAACTCATATCAGCATATTAATTGTATTGCAAAACAAATGCCACTTTTATCTCAATCGGCTTTAGAAAATATTGCTAAAGTTAAGCCTGGGTACTCATTTGGCTGCAAAATGTGTTTTTATTCTTCGCCGGCTAATCCCATGACTACTAAAATGGATGCCGTTGAAAAACAATTGTCTGCTTTAACAAACCTCATTAAGGTGAATATCACATCTCAACTAGGTGAAATAAGAGCTGATATTGCTAAGTCCTTGGATAACAGCACGAAATTTGAAGATGAGACTAATAAAAAAATTTATAGCCTTCAGGTTGAAAACAATTATCGTCACAAGCAACTTAATCAGTCTGATATAATAGTAAGTAGTCTTCCATCTCATCTTCTTTATACTGACCTGTACACCACATCTATCGCAATTGGTAAAGCTTGCAATGTTGATCTATCTGAGAGTGAAATTAATTTTTGTACTTGGATACGAATAAAGTCAGCTGTGTTAATTAAATTTAACAATATTTTGAAAAGCGACTCCATAATGCGAAACTATCGAACGAAATATAGGCTGAAGCTTAATGAAGTTATAAAAACTGATATTGTAAAACGGATTTATCTAAATAATCACCTGATGCCGAAAGAAGATTAAGCTAGGTGAAATCAAAACATATAATCCTTTAAAGGTTAAGCTGATTTATTCGAATAAAGAAGAAGCCATATTTTCTGCTGAAGAAATTTTTGATCGGGACCGCACTGGTGATAACATGGGAAGAAGTACTGCACGTATTGAGGCGTAGTCGAACACGATTATAACGAACAACTTTTTAGGTGGTGACATACATACATATTTATTTTTTTTTTTTTTTTTGCTGTAAATCATATGTTCATGTATTTTTACCTTTATTTGTATACCTTCTGAATATCTCTTTCATTTCCATTTATTTTAATATAATTTAATTTAATATAATTTAATATAGCTCATCATACTTATGAAGATCATTTAAATTACCTGCGATATTTTTATTGTATAAATATATTTGACATGGGTTTGTTGATTTAGGTGTTTCGGCTGGCGGGGCTCATGTCATGTCAATAGAAGTGCAGTTTTGTTACATGTTTGGATGTCTTGTACACAATGATCTTGATTACACGAACTTTATAAAAAAAATGATCAATGATTAAAATGTAGTTTTACATCTTAATATTTTAATATATATAATTGTTAATATAAATGAGTATTATTACTTTTAACCTTTTTAATATATTTCACGACTACTTATAGAATTGCACAGGAGTTTATTAATATTTTTATGTAATGTTAATATTAATTATTTTTTATTTTATCATTGCGATGTTTATTTTTTTGAACTAATGTTGAGGTTTGGTTATTATACTTACAAATGTTGGATAATTTAGGCCCATTAATTTGTAACAGTGCCTCATTGAGTTCGGCAATAGATATTAATGATCTCAATGTTTGCAATTTCAATGCTCAGAGTATAACACCTAGAAATAATTCTGTGAAAATTCATGAAATTAGAAATGTTTTTGAACTACGATGTGATAGGAATTACGGAAACCTGGTTGATCAGCAGTGTTTCTAAGGGGGCGGTAGGAATGAGTGGATATAATGTTGTGAGGAAAGATAGATGTTGGAGAAGAGGTGGTGGTATTTGCTTGTACATTGCTGATAGATAGAAGTTCAAAGTTATCAGTAACTTCATTGATGAGGGATTAGTTGAAACACTATTTGTTGAAATATCTCTGGGTAATGAAAAAATTCTTGTAGGAATCATATACCTTCCTCGTGGTAATTTTCCGTATTGTGAGGATGTAATTATTGATTTGACAAATAGATATGATAACTCTATTATAATGGGCGATTTTAATACTGACTTATTTACTCAATCTAATGTAGTAAGGGACTTTTGCTCCAGATCTAATTTGTTTGTTGTTCATAATAGTTTGCCGACCCACATAGATCAAATTCATTACAGTTCTTCTTTAATCGATTACTTTTTTGTTTCTAACCTAAGCTTAGTATGCCGTAAAAATCAGTATCAGTTTCCCTCGCTTAATTCCAGACATGCAGTTGTGTCGATTTCATATAAGATTAAATCCAAACCTCTTGTTTATGAACGATGGTACCGAGACTATTCCTCTATCAATCTTGATCAGTGTTGTGATCAACTTTCTCAATTAAATACTTCCTCTTTCTTTTTTATGACCTGTGTTGATGAACAAATTAATTTTTTCAGCACTATTGTATTTAATGCATTTAATGAGAATGTTCCTCTTAGGAAATACATTCCTAAGAAACCTGATAAATAGATGGAATATAGGGAAATAAAACTTGCTAAGATGTACCGAAATCTGGCATGGCGTGCTTTTTGTGACAATAATTCCATTCAAAATCGAAGGATTTTCTGTAAGTATAGAAATAGATTGAAAGCTGTTATTAGGCGTAAAAGAAGACAATTTAGTATTGATTATTTTGAGGGATGTTCTCAATCACAGTTTTGGAGAAAACTAAAATCTGTAGGTGTTTGTGGTGATGACTTTGTGGGGAATAATATAGACGTTGACGAATTTAACCGGCAATCGGTGCTTTTGCCTATAAATGAACATACTAATTTGATATCTAATTTTAATAGTGACACTTCTTTCACGTTTCGAAATGTTAATGAGTGTGAAGTTTTTATTGCTATGAACAGTATTAAGTCTAATTCCGTTGGTCCAGATGATATTTCTCTTAAATTTCTTAAAATCATATTTCCCTTTATTTCTAGATACCTTACGCATATTAACTCAATAATAATTTTCTCGACGTTTCCGAAATGTTGGAAGGTTGGGAAAGTTATACCAATTCCGAAAATAAAAATCCCCCTTTCTTATGCCGACTTTCGTCCTATAAGTATATTAAATACCTGCTCAAAAGTTTTTGAATTTTTGATTAAATCTCAAATTCAGGATTACCTTTCCTCCAACAATATGATAAATCCCTTTCAATCTGGTTTTAGAAAAGGTTATAATACAACAGGTTTGATATTAGACATTGTAGAAACTTTAAGACATAACTTGGACAGATGTTACAACTCTATACTGGTGACATTGGATTTAAGTAAGGCCTTTGATTCTATAAGTCATACATTGTTATGTAATAAACTTTGTAGTGAATTTAAATTCGGCAGTTCTGCTTGTTCTTTGTTATATTCTCAATATGTTGTATATAATAAACAAAGATCCGCAACTTTGGAAGTTTGTAGGGGGGTTCCACAAGGTTCCATATTAGGTCCTTTACTATTCATGATGTATATGAATGATCTCTACCGCGAAATTGTCTTTTCGAAGTGTTACACATATGCGGATGACATTCAACCTCTAGGACATGACAATGGATTAGGTTTAGGTTACCTTGCAAATAACTTCAACAAAGAGATGCAGCGTATAGTTGATTGGTCTGATTTAAATTATTTCACCTTGAATTCCTTGAAGACCAAAGCCATATTTTTTTCACACAATCCAATTTATCCTTATATTGACATTCGTAATGAACCTATTGTATTTGTTTCATATCACAAGTGAGTAGTATTGTATCCAGAGTTTCATTTACTTTGAGAAAATTATACAGCTTAGGTATTTTTCTGCCTGTTAATGTAAAGAAACGTGTTGCTATATCTTTGGGTTTTCCTTTGTTTACTTATGGAATATAAATATTTTCCGGAATGTCACAGCAAAATATAGACAAGCTTAGACTCTGTTTTAACAGAGTTGTACTTTCGTTGGGTTCCGACTTTCGTATGAGCAGTTCTTTTGTTGTAAGAGTGTCGAGAATATGGAATAACCTACTTCCTTATGATGTCCGAAATTTTGATAAATATATTAACGAATTTAAAAATACTTTGAAAAAATACTTATGAGGCTTATATACTGTTACTACAATGACCGTTAATTCGTCAAATATCATTTTAATAAACTTCAATATTGGTGCAAAATAAATAATAAATATAAAAATATAATTTAATTTGAATTATTTTTTAACATAGTCCTAGTTTTTAATGTTAATATTTTATAATTTTTATTGCCATATGTAATTCTGAATTAAATAGGCCTTTAAGGCTTTAAATTCAAATGTAATAAATAAATAAATAAATCCTTTTTCAGAAAAAAGAGCTAAGATAGCTCTTTTCATTCTTATGAACAGTGCGTTTGGCACTTTATGCTTTGTTAAACAAATGTTTCATTTTTATACTTTATTCTTTCATCTTTATTGTCAATCACATAACATTTTAGTTCATATATAAAATATGGTTTACAAAGATGTAATACATGCTGTTCAAGTTATGATTTACCACCAAGCGTATTTGGAAAAACAAATAAAAAAAAAAATCAAGTCAAAATATTATGTAAAAACAAATATGTACGTATATGCTTAGAAGAAGAAAAAAATAATTTGATTCTTTTTGAAAATGGCTATTTATTTTAAATCCTCTGTATTCACTTATCCCTGCTCTGTAAATAGAGCGATTTAGTACATTTGAAGTTAAGTTTGAATAATTTCTTTTAATGTCTATAATTTACATTGCTTTCTTAGAATAAAAACTGGAATAATGCCTAATTTGTTTGGATCGGATATAAATTCTGATCGAATTTAAATTTTCATAAAGTTTTTGAGAATTTTAAAAAATTTGTGATATTTTAGAAGCTGTTTTACCTCAAATAATAATAAAATCTATAGTTTACAAATTTTCATATTAAAAACAATTTAAGACACAATGGACCGATATCGAATAAAAATGCTCTAACAAAAAAGAAAACCCTAGCATTAATTTGTTCTAATAATTCCCTTATTGATGTACATACTTATTTTATTTTGTTTTTTGGCATCGATTTGATAGTAAATTTAAATGCTAATGTCCTTTATATTACAGAATATTTATTTTTTATGTCAAGCAATATTATATTGAGAAACACCAATTTAATGGCCGAAATGAAAAAAATATATTTTTTAGTGACTAACATCCCCTAGATCTAGAAAAATGCAATACATAGTTTAAACATTTCCGCTGTAATGCAGTGTATAAAATTAAAAAGCCGAAACACCTGAAAATAGAAGAAAAATATTAAATAAACGAATATTTAATTAAACAAGTAAAAATGCAGGTCGGTTTACTTTCGACTCTTAAAAGAAAATCGAAGTAATAATGGAGTACTAGTGGATTTCGATTTACAGAACACTAAGAAAAGTGAATTCGTGTCATAATCGAAAAAGTTCAGATTCGGTTTACGGCCAGGGTTGATTATAATTTAACTATGTACGAGTATCTATGAAAATATATGTAAAAAATTAACCTTTAAAATTTACATACAACACTATACCAGACTGAAAAAATGGTTCTTTTTTCAAATGAACGCTTTTAGCTCTTTTTAACCGCTGGGTCGACGCGTTTGGTCTTTGAAAAGTTGACATCACTGCTACTGATTAAACATTTTACATGTTTTGTTCTCTTTGTTAGAGTCTCGTTAAGATTGTGTGTGTGTGCACACAGAACCACGGTTGCCAGATTAGGGGATTTTTTTCACTTAGGGGAGCATTAGGGGACAAAATTGGGGGTTAAAAAAAGATTTAGGGTGTTTTTTTGGGGGGTTTTTTATGTTTTGCTAGATGCTTAATTGGTATATTCCAATTTTTTTCAACCAATAAATTAAAAATATGTAACAATCGGCTTTCTAAGGTTCTTCTAAACTATTTAAACAACGTATTAGCAAGCTTTTTTGTTATGCTACACGCATGAAAAAACAACAAACTTCGTACCAAGGCTAATTCATACCAGGTGTGAGCAGTAGGACAACAACTGCAACAAAACAACAACTTTGACATTAGATTAGCAAATATAAAAAAATGTATTTTTGACAAGTCATTAGCAAAAAAAAGTGATCAAAAAACAATCAGCTGGGCTATCGACTCCACCTGGTATGAATTCGCCTTACTTCGTACATAAATAACGAACTCTAATTTTAAGAATACTCTTACAACAACAACAACACAAGAAACATCCCAGTGGTAAAATTAAAGAGATCTTTTCACTTCAGGCCTTCTATAAAGCATGCTTAGACCTGCTTTCGGATACGATCCTCATTTTTGTGTGCCTTCCAAAGAAGGCCTTGGTTCTTTCTTCTAAAAAATCCAGTACACATTCCTACTTCGCTTCTCTTAGTAGAGAAGTAGGAATGTGTACTCATTTTGTTTGACAAATACATAATTTTCTATTTTTAGATTTCTTATTTATAAAACACAAAAGTTCATTGAATTGCCTTTATCTGCATCATTGCTGCTTGAAATTGAGTTGCTTCGATATCGAATCCCAAAAAATTTTAATATTTCAATTAAAAATAAATTAAAAGTTCTTAAAATTAGAAAAAACAGAAGGCCTTGTGCCTCCAAAAGAAGGAGTAAAGAGGAATTCTAGAAGACCTCATTCTCACTCCTTCTTTTTACCACTGGGTATATTTATATACACATACATATGTATATTTATATTACATACTTTAATATAATGAAAACTTAAACACCTAAAATTTTTGTGTTGGGGGATTTTTGTTTATTAATTTGTTTAAATAATTTAAATTTATTTTTTGGAAATTGCAGAAAAAAAATTTATTTATGTAATGCAGAAAACTTATTTTAGGGGATTTTTTAAAAAATGCTAGTTTTTAGGGGTTTTTTTATTTGCTTTTAGGGAAGAGAAAAAAAAAATCTGGCAGCCGTGCACAGAACTCTGAGGCAGGGTTGTCAGATTTATTTTCACCTATTTCGCCAAAATCGATGTGAAAAATCGCCAAAATCGCCAAAACAGTTATTTGTTAAAATTTGCCTCTAAATATTCAATATTTTTTAATTTTAAAAATTTGTTTAAATAATCACAAAAAATAAATTTAATCGAAATAGCTAAAATGCGCCAAAAATAGATAAAAAGTCGCCCAAATATATAAATATTTTGTTTTTTTTATCTAAAATGGTTTGTGAAGACGAGAAAGGTAAAAATTTTACTTAAAACAATGAAAAAATAGTGGTTATTATAGTCGAATTCGCTTAATCGCAAGCCGGTTAAAAGAAAAAATCGCTTTATTGCAAATAAAAATTCTTAACCTTTAATCTCGTTGAAATTTTAAGCCTTTTAGTTCGCTTAAAGGAAAATTTGCTTAACTGAAAAATCGGTTAAATGACAATTTTATAAAAAACAATATATATAGTTAATAAAATATTATAGTTAATAAGATTAACCTAAAGTGAAATTTAATATACGCCTTTTTTTAATATCAAGTGCTTACTTCGTTTAAATGAAACGTGTAATTTTTCATTTGCGCATAACCGAATTCGACTGTATAATAAATGGAAACATGAACATATCCATCTATAAGGTATTTATCACCGTGTTCTTATTTAGAATATGTTTTATAGGAATTAAATTTATTTAACATTACTAAAGATCAACAGATGAGTGTCACATAACCTATTTCAATTCACAAAATTTATAGCATGTCTTTCGAAATCGATCTTATCCAGCATATAAATTAAAAAAAAAACCAATTTTCTTTAAAATTAAATTAAAGTTAAAACTATTCTTTCAACTTAGAGAGAATTAAACGAACGTAATCCTTACTTTAAAACTTCCTTTGTATGTGAAAAATAAGTATAAAATTCATTGGAATTACCAGCACATCAAGTACAAGACTAATATCGCTGTACATAACACCGCGTTGCAAAAATGAGCTTTGTTCTGTCCTATGAACCAAATACACCTTTTCGGAAATGGAAGAAAAAATAAAAATACACGTGTATCGGCGATTTTCATGTACACGTCAGATTTTTTTTTATGTATAAAGTATAAAGCTCGTAGTGTCCGTCTGTCCGCCTGTGTGAAAAACTCTTTTCCTTGATCCAATCGTGCTGAATTTTTGCAGACAGACTCGTGGAAATGTCTGTATCACGTCAAATATTAAAAAAAATTGATTTTTATCCTTTCTCAGATTTTCCTAATTTTTTTTTTTAAATGGATATAGATTTTTTTGGAACGGTTTCAGTTCGTTAAAAAAACGAATTTTTTTTATTAATTTTGTTATATTAAAATAAAAAATTGTGACATTAAAAATTTCAATGCTATTAAAAAAACTTAGGTCTTTTATTTTGGCATTTGTAAGCATTTGTGTCAGTATCGCGACAAATAGACCAACACTATTCGCCAAGCATATGCGTAATGTCTTGTCCTTTAAAGCGCTTTTTAATATCCGCAATATCCTGATGGCACCTTTCGCCATGCTCATCGCTACAAGCTCCTAAATCATCAGGGAAACAATCTAAATGATTGTGAAGGAAATGGATCTTTAGCGACATTAATATGCCCATTTCGCCATATACCGAAATCATTTCTGCTACAATATTTTTATAATTGGCAGCTCGTTTGTTGCCAAGAAACTGCTCAATTACGGAAACTGTGACTTTCCATGCACGTTGTTCGACAGCATTCAATTTTGATGAAAATTCATGACTTGCAACTATTTTTTAACCGACTTCAAAAATGAAGGAGGCTATCAATTCGTCTGAATGTTGTTTTTATGTTTATGCCCGCAGAACTCAGCCATTTCTGAACCGATTTTAAAAATTGGTCTCGTTTTAAAAACAATTCATTATTTTAAAAATTAAAGGGTGTCCCCATACACCATACATGTTTTTTCGTGTATTAAGAACCCTAAAGGGTAACAATTTAAAATTTTAAAAAATTGCGTATCACTACAGCTCCCACCAATAAGAGTAATAAAATATATAAATAAACTTAAAATTTAAAGGGTGTCCCCATAGGTGACGTAATTTGACCTTAATGGGCCTATCTTTTGAACCGTTAAAGACAAAACCTTGAAAGTTTGAGAGAATATCGGTTACTATGACCTTTATAATACAGAGGATAAATATTCAAAATCATAAATTAAAGGGTGCTCCAATAGTTCATTAAATTTGATGTATATTCCCATACTTTTGAACAGTTGTAGACCGACCGGTACTAAGTTCGCTGTAACAAAAAGTATAAAATTTAAATTTTGTTTATATTTTATTTTTTTTTTTTATATATAGTTCTTACAGATTACTTTTTACATTTTTAATTTAGAACTGGTACCCAACTATCTGTTTTGAAGTCGGTTTTTTTTTTGCAAGAATTATTTTATATGCGGACCATTGAAAACACCTTGTTAGCAGACTTTTGTACGCAGTATTGACAAAACTAAATTCAAATTAAAACACCGTGTCTTCAAATTCAAAAAAAATATTTAAACAATTTTATTCAGGTAATATTTATAAAAATATTTATAAATTTATAAAAGAAAAAATGCTTGTTCATTGAACGCTAATTAATATTGGAATGAATAGATACATAAATTATTTTACAGCAATAATTTGACAGTTATTAAAAACATAGAATATTAAGTGTTGTTAACATTTGAATTGAAATAGAATTGTAACGACTTCAAACAATCTCCCCCTCAAGTCAAGTGTATCAACAAAGAATAATATTAGAGAAAAATTACAATTTTATCTTTAATAAATTACAAGCATATATATGTGCTTTCTTAGGTAAAGCTTTTGTAAGTATATCTGCTGCATTTTCATTTGCCGCAACGTAGATTACATCGATGGTCTTATCCTCGTACTTTTCTCGAATGTAGTGATACCGTAGCTTAGAGCTACAATCGGTTGTTTGCGTGACTCCCAAGCGATTGGACCTCCAGCCATAAAAACAACATGACCAGAATACGATTTTCGGTCGCTTATTTCGTTACCCCAATCAGAGTCTGTAAAACATTCAAAATTTTCAGAATTAGAAGTAAATTTAATTATACCCACAGGATTATTTTTAAGATATCGCAGTACGTATTTCGCAGCTTGAAAGTGTTCCTTATGCGGATGAGTGTTGAACTGCGACAATTTTGAAACCACATGAATTAAATCTGGCCTGGTAACAACAGCCAAATACATTAGAGCACCAATTAAACTTTGGTAACTTTTTGTATCTAGGTCTTCACAATTGTCTTCACACTTCGTTAGAATTGTTCCGCTTGCCCAAGGTGTTGCTGCTGGCTTACATTCCGTCATGCCCCATTTGTTTAATATTTCTTCGGTATATTTCTTCTAGTGAATAGAAATATCACCTCTCAAACCATCACGGCTAACTTCCATACCAAGGTAAAATGACACTGGAGCTCGATCAACAATTTTAAATTAGAAATAACGTTTTTCATTTATACTTCACTTGAACATGCTAGTAGCATGATTTGCATCTTGAAAAATTCATTTGTAATAAAATTTCATTAATTTGTTTATTCCATTCGCGTCCGGCTTGCTTTAATCCATAAAAAGCTTTATTTAATTGCAGACTCTATTTGGGTACTTTTTGTTTTCAAATTACCGTTCAAGTAAGCTGCTACTATATCTATATGGTTGACAAGTAATTTATACTTAGCTGATAGTGCCAACAACAATCTTATTGCAGAATGTCGTACAACCGGTGCTAAAGTTTCTTGGAAATCAATATTTTGCTTCTGAGAGCAACCATGAGCCACGAGTCGAGATTTGTACCTCTCAATTGTACCATCAGGATTATGCTTTAATGCAAAAACCCATTTGCAACCAATAATATTCTTACCAGATGGTTTTTCCACAAGCTGCCACGTATTATTTTTCATAAGCGAATCATATTCAGCCTTCATAGCTGCGAACCACTTCTCAGAATTCTTAGAATTTAGCGCCTCTGCAACAGTGTTTGGATTTTCAATGATTGAATTTAATATTTCAGGATTATCTTCAAAGCAATAAATTTTTCTAGGTCTATTTGAGTTTGAATATTGAATTATTATTAGAATTATCCAGTCAATTTAGAATTTTCAATTGTAACATTAGAGGTTCCAACTCTGGGTTGAGCCATGGTGGATTAGACTTGACAAAAATGACGTTTAATAATAACGATTTAGTATAACATTTTTCTGTTTTTTTTTTTCAACCAAAACGGCGCCATACAAGAAAAATTATGATTGCCTCTTTCAGTATCAAATCCGTTCAACATTAAAGAAGTCCAAACCACCATAGCTCAGCTCTTAGATAACCGCAAGTATTAATACATACCTATGTAAGTAAACGACTTTTAAAAAATCATTTGTGTTTTCTTCGAGGAACTCTTAACCCAGGTATACCTTGCTGCCAAACAACGTAGATTCCCTACTGTCTCTTCCACCTAAAATTCAGATTTTATGGCAAATTAATATTAAATTTTAGACTTAGAATTAAGACCCCTAATATTAAAGAGGTACCTTTTCGACCCCCTCCGTCCTCTATGATTATAGACAACCGAAATGTTACTACGGAAACCGTACTCTCATAGAGGTCACGTGCTACAACAAGCCTTTAATCTTGACTTTAGCGATTTCAGACTGTCGACTGGTAACCAGTGTATGAAAATAAACAAAACGAGACGTTTGCTTTAGTTTTGTTTTGTAAAACAAAAATAAAACAGATATAATGAGAATGAATGTGTCATTTAGTTTTGTATTGTTTTTGGTCGTGAACACAAACTGTACATTATTTTTAAAGTACTTAGGTAAAAAAGAAAATAATGAGAGCAAAACAGAAATGTTTTGAGAAATTATAATTTGCAAACGTTTGCTCAGTGTTTTGCTCATTATGGTAGAGAACCTATTAATGTATGACTGCAGTATTAAGAGATATTTAAAGGCAGCTTGTAAGATTTGTTTTTGCTTATTTAGACTGCAGTAGTATAAAAAAGAAAAACAAAAAGCAATTCAAGAAAGTAAATCCTAAAAAGTAGGCACTCTGAATAGAGAAAAACTTTTTGATTCTATTAGGTTTTCTTCTGAATTGAATAAGAAATGGATTTCTTATTGATTTTATTAGCCTACCTAATTGATTTTTTCAAAAAGGTTTTCCTTATTGATTTAATTAGGTTCCTATATGAACATGTGTAAATCATCTTTTTAATTTTTTTAATAAGGATATCTTCTTGATTATATTAGCTTTCTTGTTATTTCGTTTATATAAATCACCATAGAAACTGTTTTTTAAAACATAAAATATATGTACATTTGGTGTAGTGGTTAAGTGCGTGCCTACCGAACAAATTTTCACAGTGGTTTTCGTGTTTTAAAAGTTAAGTGGCTTCAACCCCCTCTAGACAATCTATCAGAAGAAGCCCCTTGATCTGATCACCCTCTGAAAAAATAGAGAATAATATGAAGGCAAAATGTCAGGCGGCCAACACCTAGACAAAAAGAAAAAGGCAGAAATCAAAGATTGATTGAGAAGGTTTCCCAGCCCCCAGCCCTAAGTTACATGCGAAAAATTTCAAAGGAGATGCCAAAAAAGCTTTAATATATATAAAGCAGAAATTTTTAAATTGTTTTCAATTCTTTATAGCCTAATAAAACCAAGAAGAAAACCTTTTCGAAAAAAAAAAACAAGAAGAATACCTAATAAGAACCCTAAGTTTTTTTCTTGGTTTTTTTAAAAAGGTTTTCCTTATTAAGATAATTATATATATTATATAAATTCTGTTCTATTTTATTAAGTATTTAGACACTGTTTATGTGTATAATAGAAATACACCAATCTTACAGCATTTTCAAATTGGATTTTGCCGATAATTTTTTTGAAATTTAAATGAGATACATATGTACATACATATGTATGTATTTATGAATGAATGAATGTATGTATGTATTTTAGGAAAAAAATAATTTACTAACTATTTAAATGCAATATAAAAACCCCACATATACTATTTAGGCAAAAAAAGTAATATGGGTTTTTTATATTTTTAATTTTACTTTGTTTGGGAAATATTTCTTTGCGAAATTTAAGCAGGTATAATTATTTTGTTGTTCTTTTCGAGGAAATGTGCACAAATATTTTCAGATTTTAAGCGTCTTATTGTCTTAAAAGAGTTAGGTAGCGATATCTACAAAAGCAAAATGTAAGAAAATAAATTTGTTGTAGCCATTCCTGACTTTAAAGGGTAATAAAATTTGTTATCTTTGAAAACATGTTTATTTGGCGAAATGCATAACTTTGGATTTTCAGTAAAATAAAAAAAGCTTGTATGTTTTTTTGTTTTTTATTAATGTGACAATAAGAACTAGATAAAAAACACAATAGGAATTATTTTTAGAAATTTAAGAGTAAAATTCAATAAAGTTATTAAAAAAAGAAACAATAATAAAAAAATTAAAACTCAAGAACAAAATATTTGACCACTTTAAAATTAAAGATATTAGTCATAAATAAACTCGGTATTCGACTTAACTAGCAAAATGTGCTCTAAATTTGTGGAGCTTAGTTTATTGCGCTGATCGGCTAGTATGTATTTAAGGGCCGAAAATAGTCTCTCAACACTTACTTGAGTACAAGGAATCCCTAGTACTACATGAGCTATTTCAGTTAAAGCACTCTTCTGTCTGCTCCAAAAATCAATAATGTTTTCCTTGATCCCCAATCGGCTTTGCCTATCATAGATTAAAAGATCTTCTTCGATTTGATGAGATTTTGTAAAACTTTTCTTGTTGGCAACATTATCGAAAGTCTTCAAATATTCCTCAAGAGCATGATCTCTACTGCAGGAAGGAGACGATGAAGGTGACACTCATGTGTTACTATTTGCCCCCGCCGATTGTTCTGTGGTATTTGTATCAGGTTCTGTGATGTAACTATTAATTAAATTTTAATGATATGAAGTAGAGATTTTAGTAAAAGTTTACCTCTTAATAATAATAGGCGCATATGTAATTGCTAGATACAATTCTTTGCTCTCTCACATTGATCAGACAGCAGGCAAACTTTTATCCTTGGATCAAGAAAAATAGCGCTTACAAACAAATCGTTTTGAAAGAGTAGTAAAGATTTTCCAATTGTAATATTATATTTGTAATTTCAATGTAGAGATCACGTTGTCCAATATCGGCATTCTGTAGTTTCCACTTTTCAACAAATTGAGGTATGATTGTGTTCTCAGCTTTTTTACGATCGTTCTCACAATGTCAAGTTTTTCTTTAATATTTGCCGACTTCATGACATCTATCACACACAATTGAAGAGTATGGGCTCCACATCGAATATTAGTTGTGCCATCCATTGCTAAATCTGTTGCTATAGAGATTAAATCACCCTCATCAGCGATTGCATCTGAGCTACCATCATTTAAATCATTAACTGCTTTGACCATGTTAGCTCCATTGTCTGTTGTTATTGTGACCACTTGGCTAAAATGTATGTCATAAGCAGTGAGAACTTCCAGTATTATCGTTTTTAAATATTCGCTTGTGTGCCGTTGAGTTAATTGTTTTATTTCCAATGTCTTTATTATTATATTGTTGTTTTTAATAAATTGTACATTGACACCTAAAACACTTACAGACAACCTTGTGGCTGCATCAATTTTTAATAAAACTAATCGTCCTCGAAGTTCTTACTTATTTCTTTTTTTAAATTAAATGGAAATTCAGCATTTTTTCTATGATATTATGCTCATTTATTTTTATATTAAGTCCGTCAAGTATAGGACTTACAACGGAGAGGTCTGCCACACCTAGTAAATAATTCTACTAAGGCCAATTGTATACATATGTCTTTTATTTACTGTACAAGACAATTTAACTGTGTCACTTTTAGTTCTATTTAAAAAATCACCACCTTTTTTTGTTAGATAAATGTCATAAACTATAGGATGTGCACTTAATAATTTATTACTACATGTTTCATTTTTGCAAATAACATGTTTGTTTTTCAATTTCAAAAAAAGTACGCAACAAATCATTTTTTGGACGAGGCATTGTGGTTTTTTTATTTTCGTTTGTTCACTAGGACACTCAATCACGAACTAAACCAATCACTCAACAAAATACGTTTCTGCTTTTGTTTTGTACGCAATTGTACAATACAAATTGTACATTAAAGAAAGCAAATGAGTAAAAAGCCATTTGTTTTGTTTGCGTCCTTAATCATTCATAAAGTATTTGATTTGGTTTTGCTCATGTACAAAACGATTAAAAAAATTTGAAAAGTTTGTAATTGTACTGTTTATTTTCATACAATGCTGGTAACTGTCGGCCTTCTTTCTCATCACGCAGTCTCTAGTAATAGCTAGCATATGTTCAAGACTTAGATCCCCCATGGCATCCACATTTAACAAGCTTCTATCAGTGATCCTGAGAAATCGCAAAAGGTACTAGTTTGAGAAATAGGCGGATAGAATTCGAATTTTTTGCCGTCCTGTTTCTTTACCGTATCACTTATTGGGTTCTCTTTGAAATTAGGTTTGTGTCGCTTTGTATTATGAAAATGGTATACTCTAAATATTTAGCAAAAAATTAAGGAGTCTTTTTATCATAGCATTTATTATCTACTTACTTACTTACTTACTTAGATGGCTATAAACAACCGTTTAGGTCAGTAGCCTGATTAAGAATAGCTTTCCATACGCGTCGATCTAATGAGCTTCGCCTCCAAGTTTTAAAACCAAGTTTTGTGAGATCTTCCGCAGCTTGATCCTTCCACCGGAGTTTGGGTCTTCCCTTTCTACGTCTTCCTTCGGGAACGAATTCGACTGATTTTCTCGCTGGAGCATTCTCATCTATACGTATGACATGCCCCAGCCAGCGCAACCGTTGTACTTTGATGCGCTTAACTATGTTGGTGTCTTCGTACAGCTCATATTGCTCGTGATTCACTCTTTGTCGATACTCTCCGTCGGTGGAGGTAGGTGCATATATTTTGCGAAGAATCTTTCTCTCAAACACTTCCAGAACAGCTTCATCTACTTGAACCCACGCATAAGCGCCATATAATAGCACGGGTAATATTAGTATTATATAGAGTGTAATTTTAGTTCGCCGAGAGAGATTCTAAACTACTTGCTTAGACCGAAACAGCATCTACTAGCAGGAATAGTTCATCGTTTAATTTCCAAACTATGTTATTTGTTTGGTTTATGCTGGTACCGAGGTAGATAAAGTTGTTCACTACCTCGAAGTTATAGTCACCAACGTACGAATATTGACCCAGTTTTATTGTTTCTTTGTTCGTTGATAAACTTTGTTTTATCTTCATTTACTACCAGACCCACTTTCTTCGACTCATTTTCGACACTGGAGAATGTTTCAGTTAACTCTCGCACAGTCCGCCTTATGATAACAATATTATCGCTATAAGCAAGTAGCATATGCTTTTTATTGTAAATTGTGCCTGCTCTGTTAACTGCAGCATCACGCAATTTTTTTTTAAAAAAACGTTGAATAGATCAAAGGATAAACTATCACGTAGTCTAAAACCTCGTTTGGTATTAAACGTCTCAGAGAGGTCTTTTCCAATTTTAACCGATGATCTTGTGTCAGTTAGAGTCATTCTGCATAAGCGTATTAGTTTCACATGGCATGGCTTTAAATAACTTTTATCGCATCGGGTTGTCGAAAGCTTTATAGCCAACGAAAAGGTGATAGGTGTTGATCTGCTTTTCTTGGGTCTTTTCCAGGATCTGTAGTAATGTGAATATCCAGTCGGTGATCGATTTACCAGGTCTAAAGCCACATTGATAATGTCCTATTATTTCGTTGACTTTAGTTTAAAACGTTCCTATGCAATAGGAAGGAGACTTATATCTCTATAGTTGGTGCATACGGTTTTGTCTCCTTTCTTATGCACAGGGCACAGCACACTGAGGTTCGAGTCATCGGGGATGCCTTCTTCTAGCCAACGGAGTTTCTGCGCAGATATCATCGGGATAAGGAGTGCTCTTTTGTAGCATTTGGGTTAGTTGAGTGGAGTAGGCGGTAGCAGTTTTTTGTGCCTGCAGCTTTTTTGACGTTCAGCTTCCTTTGTGGGATCGTTGGTGTGTTTCTCGCTAGACTGAGGCGGGTGCGAACCTTAGCTCCAGCAAGGTAATGATCCGAATCAATGTTGGCACCTCAAATCGAACACACGTCTAGCACACTGGAACTATGCCTTCCGTCCACAACAATGTGATCAATTTGGTTCTTCGTTGACTGATCAGGGGATACCCACGTTGCCTTCTGAATATCGAGATGGTTACACCTAGAGCTACTCACTACCATGATTCGTGCCGCGGCGAAGGCGTTATCACTGGTGTCTTCGTGCAGACTGAATCTGCCGAATGTTGCACCGCATATATCTTCCCTACCGATGTTCGCGTTAAAATCTTCTAGAACAATTTTAACATCGTGATTGGGGCAACGGTCATATGTGTCTTCTAGTTGCTCATAAAATTTGACTTTAACCTGATCGTTCTTATCCTCCGTCGGAGCTAGGGCACAAAGGCTTATATAAAAAACTTCAACTTGATACGTATCGTAGCTATCCGTTCGTCCACTGGATTGAACCTGGAGACAAGATGTTTAATTCTCCTATTGACTACGAAGCCACATCAAAATTCATGTCTAACATGGCAACTATAGTATATGTCGTCACCGTGTGGTGTTGTGGTGACACCATGTCCATTCCATATTACTTCCTGGATGGCAGCAACATCGGATCTGTACCTATTCAGTACGTCCGCTAATTGAATCATTGCACCTGCTCTGTACAAAGTACGAACGTTCCAGGTGTATATCCGTAAATCATGGTCCTTTCTTCGTTTGCGGTGGTCGTCAACTTTTGTAAGTGGCTGTTTCTTATTCTTTATGTGGGGGTGGATTACAAGTCCCACGCCCCAACCATTTTTTTAAAGTTCTTTGGTGAACTAGTTCGTTGCACAAATTATAAGTTATAAGTAATTTAATTTGCAAGACCTCTTAGCTGAACTACAGCATTTGAAAGTTTTTGCTTCGCCTCAATTAGTTTCCGGCAGTTTCTCTGATTTCCATTATTCTAGAGAAAAATCGTAAGGTATTTTTGGTAATTAGGCGACTCTTCAAATAATCTTCAAAATAATTTCATAATTTTGCTTATGTAATAGATTATTACTTTTGAAAAAAATTGTTAGAAAATTATCAACACAAAAACAGAAATTCAAGGAATCATTTCTTTAAAATTTCTTTATTTCTAAAAATAATTTAAAAGTTTTGATTTGTCCTATTTGAATGTATGTATGTTTTGTTTGTTTTATTTTACTTAAAGACAAATCTTGTAACAAATGATGCTGATTTGGTACAATTTTATCATTGGTGCGGTACAAATCAGCCGGCACAGAAAACATACCAACAGGGTTTTTAGGGTTCCGAACACAAAGTGTAATAAATTAGTCAAGTGCGAGTTAAACTCACACACGTAGGGTTCCGTACTATGTTCAGTATAATTTAAAAATTCGAGTTGTTTATTTCTTTATGTCTTATGGGACACCCTTAAATTTTAAAATTAAAGTAATATTCGCGAAAATTGCATCATAATTAGAACACCCTTTAAATTTTAATATGTAATTCATTTTATAGCGGCCATGGTAATACACGTTCTATTAAAATATCAGAAGCCTACCTATTGCGGTTAAAAAAATAAGATAATATTCGTGAAAAACACGTTACTAATGGACACACTTCAATTTTAATTATTTGTTATAGCGGCCAAAGTAACACATCTACTGTAAACATTTCAAGAGGGTATCTATTACGGTTTATAAAATCATGTCACTGTCGGAACACCCTTTAATTTTATTATTCATTATAGTCGCCATGGCAACTTCCTTTCTATAAATATATTAAGAGTCTACTTATTGCGATTAAAAAATAAGTCACTATAAGTGAAAAACATGTCACTGTCGGAACACCCTTTAATTTTTAGTAATTGTCATTGTTTAATTCAGTTGAATGCTGAATTAGGTTAAGCCTAGTTTGCTTAACCTCCGTTGGTCGCTTCTAGGTAATGCACCAAGAAGGCGATGTTTAATTTGTTTGTTTTCTTCAAGGAGATGCTCCAAGAAGAGTGAATTATCCAACACAAGCACTTAAACCTGGTTGGTAGCTAATAACACAAGCACTTGTAACTTGGTTATATGTTTGAATCGAGAACAAATTACAAACAACCACCTTGTTTGATTATTTTATTAATTCTCTTTTTTTTTATTAATATAAATTAATTCTTAAATACTATTTTATTGATGACTAATAAAAATATTAACAGACAGCATAAATACAAATTCATCAAAATTTAAAGTGACTTCAACAAATAAACAAAAATTGTAATTTAAGTTTAAAGTGTAATGACTTCAAAACAAATAAGCAAAAAATTTAATTTAAATTTAAAGTGTAATGACAAAAAATGTAATTTGATTAAAAGTTGAAGGTTTTTTAATTAAAAATAACAAATAGCTGAAACTAGCAATTTAAGGTTGTTGCACTAATTTCGCGCAGTCATATGTATGTATATCGATGTATATAAATGTACAGACATACATGTGACAGAAATTTAATGCGAAGGTTTGAACATACACCCCGCCGTTGAGCCATGCTCAACAGACTACAAATCAGAACAACCTTAAATTACCTTTCTTTGTGTGTGTTATCAGTACTATATTTATGTTGAAATTATGTGACTGTTACCGCAAATTCTTGGGCTGGAATATGTTGACGTGCCGCAGGCTGTGGAGTTTGTTGATTTGAATTAAACGATTTACAGCGTGTCTTTTTCCAAGCAACTGCCATGATGATTATGATTGCGAGAGTGAGAGCGATATAAGCAACGGTTCCGTGGTGATATTGTATGTGTTTGATTTGTGATGGTAGTTCATCAGATACCTTTTGATGTAGTGTGCTCTGTATCTCGGAGATGTTTTTGATTTGATCAGCATACACTTTATTTTGGACTTTCTCAAACTGGACTTCAACAGGATAAATAATGTCACTGAAATTGCTCATTCTTATGTAGGATGCTTGAAGAGATGTTGAGACGATTTGATGACCCTTGATGATGATAGAGTTAAATTTGAGTGTGCAATCTGATGCTAATTTTAGGAGACCGGATCCTTTTAAGGTTAGCTGAGATTTTTCTTGTCCGCATACTGAACTTATTCGCGAAGGCTGCTGCATTGTATATAGCCATTGATTGCTGTACTCCAATTGTGTTAGCAATGTGCTGCCAGCAATAGGACCAATGTCACATCCCTTTTGAATGTTATGGTTAAGAAGCGAAAGTTCACATAAGCATTTGTTCGCGTTTGCCTTGTATTTTGATTGCATATGTTGGCATAGGAATTCGTTCTCTTTAATGGTTGCACATGTGGTCCACTGCCTTTCTGTCAAGATGAAATATTGATCTCTGTGAGCATTTACGGCGAGAAGGTCACCGCATGGCATTATGGCAAGCATTGTGCCATTTGTTAGAACCGGAATTTGGTGTGGTTTAAGAAGTTCGAATGTTTCTGGATCACATAACGGAATAGATATGTGAAAAATGACGTGGTCTTTGGTCACGCCTCCCTTTACGTTCATGAGTTTGTACAGCTGCAACATGTTGTCGTTACTTACTGGTAATTCTAGGGATGTTGGAAGGTGATTTCTTATTTGCACTATCTCAGATTGAAGTTGAGATGGTGACAACAGCATTGGACTTATTTTTCCATGGTGTGAATCCGTTAATGCTGCTATAATTTCGGATTGAATCCTATGTAACCTTGATGAGGTTACGGAAAGTTGAACAGATCGTAACATAAACATTCGAAACAGCTTTGCTTGATACTGTTCGTTTTCAGTTTCGTGTAATCTGGATGTGATTTTAGTTAATTGGTCGTCTACGTTCCTGAACTTTTGTTTTACATTCTCCTCATTTTGTTTTAGTACATTTAAAGTTGCATCAACAATTGATGTCTGATTCATTAGGAGTTGCTTCAGATGGTTTTCATTTTCGTTGACTGTGTTGATAGTAATTGTCATTTGTTCGGCGTAATCCGAGTCTAGAATGCCGAACAGTGAATTAGCGACATTACCAACAACATTAATTGCGCCACGTTTGACTCTTCTTTTGAGCAGGAGATTTTTATCCTTTAAGTCTGTTATGCTAAAATTAATTTCCTGGAGAACGTTTGAGCAAGTAGTCTTTTGGGTAAGAAGATTGCATAGGTGAGTTAATGCTGTTGTTTCATGTATGAATGTAGCCATTTCTTGCCAAAATGGGTTTAAATTGTAGTAGGAGATGATGTTCCATTCTGACCGTGATATTCTGGTGTTGCCAATACCTTCAAAGTAGAGACCGATGTTGGGTTCAAATTGCGTTATTTCTATTTTATTTGTGGCTACTAATGGAATCGAAAGCAATATTGTGATTAGTGTAGTTATGATTGAGCCCGGTAAAGTCCGCTGTTTTTTGGCGAGTGGCATACTATTCGATGTTGACTGAGGTGATTGTTTTTCAGCCAGTCCTTCATGATTAGCCTTGGATTCTTTGAATTTTAGATCTGGTTGTTGCCCGTCCTCTTCGGGTTCGTCACTGAGCTTAGGAAGTGGGGCTAGATACTGAACTGCCCGTTTGAAAATGCCTGATGATGTCTGTACGTGTGCAACTCGTACAACATCGTCGGGTCCCTTATACGTTTTTATTACGCGCCCCAATGGCCATTTCATGACTGGAACGTTGTCTTCTTTTAAAGTGACGATTGTACCTGGTTTGAGATTTTTAGATTGTTCTCGCCATTTGTTACGGCATTGAAGTTCATTTAAATAATCTCGAGACCATCTCTTCCAAAATTCATGCTTAAGACGGGAAACTAATTTCCAACGCGTTTCCAATTTAAGGTTTGCGGGCTTCGCTTGGGCGTCAATTTGAGCTATTAGGGGTTCGCCAATTAGAAAATGTCCAGGAGTCAGTGCGCCTATGTCGTTCGAGTCATTCGACATAGGTGAAATGGGTCTGGAATTCAATATTGCTTCAATTTCCACAACTATGGTTTCGAGTTCTTCATAAGTTAAAGATGCGTTCCCCATCGTCCTTACCAAGTAGTATTTTGCTGATTTAACAGCTGCCTCCCAGAGGCCACCAAAATGAGGAGCTCTTGGCGGAATGAAGTTAAATTGAATACCCTTTTTGTTGCAGGCATTTGTAATAGCTTCTTGAGCATCTGGTGAATGTATTATTGTGGAAAGTTCGGGCAATTTATTTTTCGCTCCGACGAAATTTGTAGCGTTGTCGCAATATAAATTTTGGCAATGTCCCCGCCGGGAAACGAAACGTTTGAGTGCACCTATAAATGCATCAGTTGTGAGATCGCTCACCAGCTCCAAGTGCACTGCCTTTGTGGCAAAGCAGCAAAATACGGCAATGTAGGCCTTGTGCGGTCGTTTTCCCCTGAGTTTGTAATGTACAGTAATTGGCCCGCAGTAATCGACTCCAGCATTAATAAATGCTCGGGCTGGTGTTACACGTGTTGATGGTAGGTTTCCCATTATTTGGTGAAATAGCTCTGGCTTGGCTCTGCTGCATGTAGTGCATTGATGGACTGTGGCTCTTGCCATAATTTTTCCTTTTATTGGCCAGAAGCGCTGTCGAACAATTCCTAACAACGTGAGCGCCCCACAATGTTTGTGGTCTTCATGAATCATTTGGAATATCAGTTCGGAAATGGAATCATTGTACGGAATGAGAAGTTGATGTTTTGAGTCATATGCTAATGAGGAGGCATCGAGCCGGCCGCCAACCCTAATTAGTCCGCTTTCATCCAAAAAGGGTGCTAAATTCTTGATGGTGCTCGTTCCAAGTAACGGTTTGTGTTCCTTCAGTTGCTTCATTTCTTCCTTGAATTCGGAAAGTTGCATTTGTGAAATAATAGGAACCAGTGCTTGGCTGAGTTCCGTTGTAGTTAATAATTTTGATGGTTGCCGCATCTGTTTTTGGCTTCTTGTGTGGGTAATGAAGCGCAGAACATATCCAATAATCCGCTGCAGACGATGGAATGAATTTTTGTGGTTAATTTTGTAAACAAAATCAGGTTCGTTTGTTGTCATTGCTCGTGATTCGATTGACCTTGTCTTTCTTTCTAGGTTTGTTGAAATTTTGGAGCTTATATTGAACTTGGGTGGCCAAACATTTTCCACGCCATGAAGAAACATTGGACCATAGAACCAAAGAGTACATTCTTTAAGGACCGTTGAAGACATTCCACGAGATAATATATCTGCAGGATTGCATTTAGAGCTTACGTGACGCCACTGTTCTGCCTGGGTTTCTTCTTGGATTGCGGAAATTCGATTTGCTACAAATGTGTTAAATGATGCTGATGATGAGTTTATCCATGAGAGTACAATTTCCGAATCAGTCCAAAACCATACTGGACTGGTAAATTTAAGATCAGATCTGATTCTGGTGGCTAGTTGGGCTCCAAGTGTAGCTGCGCATAGTTCCAGTCGTGGTATTGTTTGTCGTTTGAGTGGAGCTATGCGAGATTTGGCACAAAGTAAATGTACCATAATGGTGCCATCTTTAAACACTGATCGGATATAAGCTGCAGCTCCATAAGCCTTCTCGGATGCGTCAGTGAAGATGTGTAGTTGTTGGGATTCTGGAACTCCTCCTTTGAAAATGTGTCTGGGTATTTGAAGCGTTTTCAATACATTCAAGTCTGTGCGAAATGTGAGCCATTTAGTGTGCAGTGATTCCGGCAAGGATTGATCCCAGTCTAATTTTAGCTCCCACAGTTCCTGAATAAACATTTTTGCCGTTACTATAATGGGAGAAAGAATTCCCAATGGGTCGAATATTCTTGCAAGGTCTGAGGTTACGGTTCGTTTAGTTATCCGCTTGATGTCTCTAGGATTGACTTTAATGCCCAGTTTGTCGGACTTCGGCAGCCAAACAAGTCCTAGCGTCTTGATGGTATCAGTTTCCACGCTTTCAAAATCTAAGTTCACCTCCAAATCACTTTGTGGAATATTGTAGAGTAATTGTGGATGATTTGCGCACCATTTGCGTAAAGTAAAACCACCTTTCTTCATCATCTCCATGAGTTGTTTTTGTAAATGTATTGCGGTTACTAAGCTGTTTGAGCCGCCCAAGCCATCATCTACGTAGAAATTTTCCTTGAGAAATTGAGAAGCAAGGGGATAATGTATCTCATTTTCTTTAGCCAATTGCTCCAGACATTTCGTTGCTAAGTATGGAGCTGCTCTTGTGCCATACGTAACTGTATTGAGTTGATAGTATGCAATGGGCCTTGTGGTATCCTTTCTCCAAATTATTAGCTGAAATTTACGATCCTCTGGGGCAATCAATACCTGTCTATACATTTTTTCAACGTCAGTAGTGAACACAAATCTTGGCATTCGAAACCTTAGGAGTATGGAGAATAGTTCTCCTTGCACAGTTGGTCCCGTGAACATCAAATCATTTAGCGAATATCCTGATGTGGTTTTGGCCGATGCATCAAATACTACTCTGAGCTTAGTGGTTGAACTTTCGGGCCTTAATACGCAATGATGTGGAATGTAGTAGTTTGGGGAATTTATGGATTCTGTTCCCAACCTTTTCATATGTCCCATTGATTCATACTCATCCATGAATTCAGTGTACCTTTTCTTTAATTCTGGATTCTTTTGTAGCCGACGTTCGAGAGCGAGAAATCGATTAAGAGCAATGGCATGTGAGTCACCTAAAGTATCGGGGTTTTGTTGAAATGGTATTCTTACTATGAAACGATCTTGATGGTTTCTACTTGTATTTTGTGCAAAGTGCTCTTCACATTGCCTCTCCGCTATTGACAGTAGGGTTTTAGTTGTTTTAACTTCCTCTAACTCCCAAAGCCGTGCGATGGAAGCTTCAAGTCTTTCGTCTTCAGTACATATGCCACAATATGCGTCTGCTAGGGGTTCTTTTGTTATTTTTCCTGCTACAACCCAGCCCAGAACTGTGTTTTGTAGGATAGGAAGTTGTGGAGACAATTTTATTTGTCCTATTGAGAGTAATTGGTGATAGTGTTCAGCACCCAAAAGTATATCAATTTTATTTGATTGATTAAACGATGGGTCAGCTAAAACAAGATTTTTCGGTAGTGTGGCCACTCGTCAATGTTTGTGAATTGTGACGGTTGTGGTGCTATGATTCGAGGAAGGACAAGTGCTTCCAGACGAGTTGAAAACTTGTTGACTCGGGAATGCAGTGCCACATTGACACGATGTTGCGTTTTGGTGTTTGAATTGCCGATTCCATTGATATGAACTGATGACACCTGTTTAGCAATGTTAAGTCGATTTGCCAACCGCTCGGTGATCAAGTTGACTTGTGATCCAGAATCAAGCAAGGCGCGACATTCAATTTCAATTGCATCAGTTTTGAGTTTGACTAAAGCTGTACTGAGAAGAACGTATGAATTGGACATTTGACCACTTGCTGCTGCTACTGACGATGCTTCTGGAGAGCTTGTTGTTGCTTCATTGATATTGTGTTCATTTCTTTCAGGTGAAGTGATTGCAGATGTTGATTTTGTCTGAGATTTTCTTTCACTTGATGATCCTTGTTTTGGTTGCTGAGGGTTGATTTTTAGGTGAAGCAGCGAGTTGTGTTTTTGCTTGCATGTCCTGCACACTCCTGACTTGCAAGTGCTTGCAGCATGTCCTGACCTTAAGCAGTTTACGCACAGTTTTTCTCTTTGAGCGAAATTCAGTCGATTTGCTGGTGAGAGTTTTAGAAAGTTTTGACACTGATGCAGCTGATGATCGCCATTTTTGCAAAAAGGGCATGTGATTTGTGTCTGTTTGGCTGAGGTGGCGGAAACGTATGCCTTTGTAGATTTCTCTTTTTGATTTGTAGCTTCCAAGGATTGGAAGCGATTCTCGAGAAATGTTAAGAAATCTTTGAGGCTTTGAAGTTCCTTTGGATTACTTATAGTCCTCTCATACAGAGTGAGAGTGCCTCGATCCAATTTTTTTACCAGTATATGAAGTAGCATGGGGTCCCATGAGGTCGTATCGATCCTCATATTATTAAGTGCATGCAGACATTCCTGAGTTGTGTCATGCAGTTGTTTGATGGCAGCAGCCGATGATCCAGCACTGGGTTGATCCAAAAGCTGTTGTATTGTTGTGGATACCAGAACGCGTTGATTATTGTACCGTTCTTTCAGTAGGTTCCACGCTGTTGCGTAGTTTTCGGCTGTCGCTGAAAGATGACTGATTAGTCTTTCAGCTTCGCCTCCCAAGTTCGACTTAAGGTACCACATTTTTTGTACCGCAGGAATTGGTTGATTGTTCACTAATTGCGTGAACAAATCATGAAACGCGCTCCATTTTAGATAATCTCCATTGAATTTTGGAATTATTACTTTTGGAAGCGGTAGCACAGTACTTTGATTAGGTTCGGGAACTTGATTTGGAGTGGGTGAAGATATCTGGAAGTTTTCTATGACCAGCTTCTCCAGATTTTCATAGGAGTCCATATCGTAGCCTTCCTTTAGTGGATCGTCATTGGATTCCCATATTTTGAAGTGTAGCTCTTGGATTTCGCCCCACAGTTTTTCTTTTAGTTTCATATTGGTTCCTGTAGGGTCCATAGCTAATAATCGTCTCAGTGAAGAAATCATGGCCTTTTGTCTTCTTATTGCGGCATTTGTTGGGGTGGACAGAAAGGCGCTCCCTTTTCGAGCTGCATGATCGTCCTTAGTACCTTGAGAGTCACCCGATGTAAACGTTTTTGATGCCTCAATCATGCCTGATTCAAATATTGTTTTGTATTTAGTGACGAGGTCCTCAATTTGTTGATAGTAGCCTTCGGTGAAATAATTGTGTTCTAACGGGGGTTTATCTAGACATCGGATTTTGTTGTCCGTGAGCTCGAATTCGTTCCAAGCATCGTCTAGTCTTCTGATTCGCTCTTCGTAATAAGAGACGGTTTTTCTGGATGCGGAATCCTTTTTGAAATTCCGAATGATGGATTCGATCAGCTGTCCTGTAGTTCGTTGAGAAGTTACTAGCAGATCCATCGAGTTGGTATTTCCGGTAGCCATTGTAATGTCCTTGATAAATTTGCAAGGATCAGAAGGTTGCGTGTCGAAATCACGTCGGGGTCACCAAATGTTTAATTCAGTTGAATGCTGAATTAGGTTAAGCCTAGTTTGCTTAACCTCCGTTGGTCGCTTCTAGGTAATGCACCAAGAAGGCGATGTTTAATTTGTTTGTTTTCTTCAAGGAGATGCTCCAAGAAGAGTGAATTATCCAACACAAGCACTTAAACCTGGTTGGTAGCTAATAACACAAGCACTTGTAACTTGGTTATATGTTTGAATCGAGAACAAATTACAAACAACCACCTTGTTTGATTATTTTATTAATTCTCTTTTTTTTTATTAATATAAATTAATTCTTAAATACTATTTTATTGATGACTAATAAAAATATTAACAGACAGCATAAATACAAATTCATCAAAATTTAAAGTGACTTCAACAAATAAACAAAAATTGTAATTTAAGTTTAAAGTGTAATGACTTCAAAACAAATAAGCAAAAAATTTAATTTAAATTTAAAGTGTAATGACAAAAAATGTAATTTGAGTAAAAGTTGAAGGTTTTTTAATTAAAAATAACAAATAGCTGAAACTAGCAATTTAAGGTTGTTGCACTAATTTCGCGCAGTCATATGTATGTATATCGATGTATATAAATGTACAGACATACATGTGACAGAAATTTAATGCGAAGGTTTGAACAGTCATATCGGCCGTGGCAACACATCTTCTGTACAAAATTTCAAGAATCTACCTGTTACGTTTCAAGAAATAAGGCTTTATACATGCAAATCACGTCACTGGCGGAAAACCCTTTAATTTTTATTATTTGTTATAGTGGACATAGTTATACACCTCCTGTAAAAATTCCAAGATTCCACCTATTCATTCAAAACTTAGGATATATACATGCAAATCACGTCACTATTGGAACACCCTTTAATATTTAAGTTCAATTTTGTATACTTGTTTATAAAACAAACATAGTTTTAATTACAGTCTGCAAATTGTAAGTGGTTTCCTCTTACAGCTAAAAAAAAAAAGACATAAACGTAAATAACACGTCACTTTTGGAACACCCTATGTTTTAGTATTTTTTGCTATTGTGGCCGCAGTTATACACTTTTGGTAAAATTTTCAAGAGTCTACCTATTATGGTTTAAAACTTAGGCCGTACACATACAAAGCACACCACTATCGGAACACCCTTTAATTTTTAGGTTTATTTTTTTAGACTTGTTTATAAAGCGAACTAAGTTTTAAATACTGTTTGTAAGAAATAAACACATATTCGTAAATAACACCTCTCTATCGGAACACCCTATAAGTTTTAATATTTTTTGCTATAGCGGCCATAGTTATACACCTTTGGTAAAATTATCAAGAGTCTACCTATTATGGTTCAAAACTTAGGCCTTTTACATGCAAATCACTCCACTATCGGAACACCCTTTAATTTTTAGGTTTATTTTTTTCAGACTTGTTTATATAGCGAACTAATTTTAATTTAGTGCTTGCATATTTTTAGTGAATTCCTACTACAGTTCAAGAAATAAGCACATATTCGTGAATAACACTTCTCTATCGGAACACCCTATAAGTTTTAGTATTTGCTAGTATAGCGGTCACAGTTATATACTTTCTGTGAAAATTTCAAGCGCCTACATATTACGGTTCAAAACTTAGGCTCTATACATGCAAATCACACTAATATCGGAACACCCTTTAATTTTTAGGTTTTTTTTATACTTGTTTATATAGCGAACTAAGTTTTAATTACTGCTTACATATTTTTAGTGTATGCCTCCTACAGCTCAAGAAATAAACACATATTTGTGAATAAAACCTCTTTATCGAAACACCCTATAAATTTTAATATTTGTTGCTATAGCGGCCAAAATTGTACACCTTCTGTAAAAATTTCAATATTCTACCTATTATGATTAAAAACTTAGGCCTTATAAATCAAAATAACACCACTATCGGAACACCCTTTAATTTTTAGGTTTATTTTTTAGGCTTGTATATAAGGCGAACTACGTTTTTATTACAGTTTGTAAATTTTTAGTGTATGCTTCCTACAGTTCAAGAAACAAACACATATTCGTGAATAACACCTCTCTATCGGAACACCCTATAAGTTTTAATTTTTGTTGTTATAGCGACCATCGCTATACACCTTCTGTGAAAATTTCAAGAGTCTACCTATTATGGTTCAAAACTTATGCCTTATACATGCATTTCACACCACTATCGGAACACCCTTTAATTTTTAGTTTTATTTTTTATACTTGTTTATATAGTGAACTAAGTTTTAATAACTGTTTGTAAATTTCAAGTGTATCCCTCCTACAGTTCAAGAAATAAACACATTTTCGTAAATAACACCTCTCTATTGGAACACCCTATAAGTTTTAGTATTTGTTGCTATAGCAGCATCAACTATACATCATCTGTATAGAAGAAGTATAAAAAAATAAACCTAAAAATTAAAGGGTGTTCCGATAGTGCTGTGATTTGTATGTATAAGGCCTAAATTGTGAACCATAATAGGTAGACTCTTGAAATTTTCAAAGAAGATGTATAACTGTGGCAGCTATAGTAGCAAATTTTAAAACTTATAAGGTGTTCCGATAGAGAGGTGTTATTCACGAATGTGTGTTTATTTCTTGAACTATAGAAGGCATACACTAAAAATTTACAAACAGTAATTAAAACTTAGTTCGCTTTATAAAGAAGTCTAAAAAAATAAACCTAAAAATTAAAGGGTGTTCCGATAGTGGAGTGATTTGAAAGTATAAGGCCTAAGTTATGAACCATAATAAGTAGACTCTTAAAATTTTCACAGAAGGTGTATAACTGTGGCCACTATAGCAATAAATACTAAAACTTATCAGGTGTGCCGAAAGTGAGGTGTTATTTGCCGTTATGTCTTTATTTCTTGAGCTATAGGAGGCAACCACTTAAAATTTGCAGACAGTAATTAACTCTATGTTCGCTTTCTATTAAATTAAACCTTAAAATTAAAGAGTGTTCCGAGAGTGACGTGCTTTGCGTGTATATGGCCTAAGTTTTGAACGATAATAAGTAGACTCTTGAAGTTTTTACAAGAGGTTTATTACTATGGAAACTATAACAAATAATAAAAATTAAAGGGTGTTCCGACAGATACATGATTTTTACTTAAATAGCCTTATTTTTTGAACCGTAATAGGTAGACTCTTGAATTGTTTACAGTAGATGTTGTACTTCGGACACTGTAACAATTACTTATTACTGAAGCGTGATCCATCAGTGACATGTTTTTCACGTATATTACCTTATTTTTTGAACCGCAATAGGTAGGCCTGATATTTTTGTAGAAAGTGTATTACCATGGCCGTTATAACAATTCCTAAAATTTAAAGGGTGTTCCAATAGCAATGCAATTTTCGCGAATATGACCTTGATTTTAAAAAGAAAAGGGTGCCCCATAAGACATGAACAAATTAACAACTTGAGTTTTTAAAGGCGTACTATACATAGTATTGAACCCTACGTGTGTGAGACTAGCTCGCACTTGACTGATTTATTTAAATTTGATCATACATGGTCAACAAGTCTACTATTATCGTTCATAACACCCTAAGGCAGGAACAGGCAGGATTTAGAGAAGGCAGATCCTGTGTCGCTCACATCTCCACTTTACCGATCATCGTCGAACAAGCCAGAGAATTTAACTCCCCGACGTACATCCTATTTGTCAATTTTAAACGTTATTTCGACTACATTCACTATAACAGCATCTGGAGCGCACTTAATCACAAAGGAGCGCGAAAAAGCGGGTTTTGCTAAAGGGTTGTGTAACCGAACCATTCCGCACTAACATCGGAGTAAGCTGCGTTCTCTCGCCCTAACTGTTTCTTCTTGTCCGCGACGAAGTTATGACAGCCTCTAACATTAATGTACCGAATGGTATTTAATTATCTAGACTGCGCCGATGATCTATGCTTTCTAGTCCATAACTTCGAGCACATAGAGCAAAAGCTTAAAACTTTATAAAAAAAGAATGCTCTAAAGTTGGCCTAAAGATAAACCTAAAGAAGACGAAACTAATGAGAATCAACAGTTATAGTAGTTACAATCTAACTCTAGACAACACCATAATCGAATATGTTAACAGTTTTTGTTACCTGGGATGTACTATGTCCAATGCAAATGGATCAGATGAAGACATACAAAATCGAATCAAAATTACCGGAATTGCAATGCACACAGAGAAATATGGAGATCAAATGATCTCTCGCAGAACATGAAAATTAAAGTTTTTAATACCTGTATTAAATCTGTCCTGCTTTAAGAATGTGAGAAGTGGGGACTTAAGCAATCATCTATCCACAAACTGCAAACCTTCACGAACAGGTGTCTATGAAGAATTGTGCTATGTTTCTGGCCCAACACAATATCAAACAAACTAAATCCCAGTGCATGTAGATATCAAAAGAAGAAAATATGGTTGGATAGGCCACATATTAAGACAGCAATGACATTCAACTCGCAAGGCAGCCGTCGTAGAGGTCGGCCGAAGAATACATGGCGCACCACAGTTGTGAAGGAACTACAAGTAGCCAGTTTTAGTTGCTGCGATGCAAAAAGAACTGCACCAAATAGAGTTCGCTGGAAATCTTTAATTGAGACCGCTTACTCCCTAGATGGAGAATGGCGGAGAAATGATTGAAGTTGAAACATTTCTAAATATAAAAAATTCAAATATAAAAAATTTCTAAGTACTTATTGTTCGGAAAATATACATATATAACCAAAGTCCTCCCTTGAGAACTTCATGAAAAGGTTGTTCGAGAAGTGATGTTGAAAAAGGCAATTAATAAAGGCCATGACTCACTATCAATCGTACGATGTATCAAAAGAGGCCTTCTATAGGGCCTTCTTACTCATACTTATTACCGCTGGGTACTAATTATTATTTACATTTATATATGTATATACATATGTATGTATATTAGGTTGGAACGTTGGTATAGGGCAAAAAATATTTGTTTTGTATTAACCGTTCTAATAGTGATTAAAATATTACACTACTCCAAAGTACATTTAATCTGTGATTCCTATAAAAAAAATCTTTTCTAAAAATCAGTTTTTAACTGCATAGTACATTTAATGTGCATATTTAATCATAACTTTAAACAACTACATATTTATTTTTGGTGGCTGTGATCATTAATTTTAAAACAAATCAAAAACAACCACACTTTATAAAACTGTTATAAACTCTATAAAACATATGCCTGGATCGGAGCAAATGACAACAAAAAAATAAACAACTAAACAAAATTATAAAAACAATATAACAACAATTACACAGCACAACAAAATAAAAAAAATTTCATGTGCTCTTAAAACCACTATATAATTTTGATGTATCATGACTACCTTTGTACAAAAATGGTAAAATTTTTAAATTCTATGGATAGATTTTTTTTTTAAAAAATTTTTTTTTAAAATTGCAATTTTTTTGAGACGTTTCTTCAAATAATTAATGATAACTCAAAAACTACTAGTCCGATATTATTAAAATAAATTCAGAAAAATTAAGATTTGCATAGCCTTTAATTCGTCTATATATCGCGTTTCAATCGGATCAATAGTATCGGAGTTATAATAAAAAACTTAAGAAAAAAATATATTTTTTACGTAAAAATGGCAAAAATTTTCGTTTTAAAAAAATTATAAAAAATCGAAAACGGCAAAAAACTTCCAGTTTAATTTTTTATCGCATAGCGACATATAATAGCAACAAAATGAGATATCGACCATAAAAATCGATTGATTTTTTTCGAATTTATTCACATTTTAGTGAATTCGCTCATTTTCACAAAATTTTAGTTTTTTGCTTGATATACGCATTATAGCGGGTTTTCAAATGTGTGAAAAACATAAATTTTCCAATTTCAAGGGGTGCATGTCGGATTAATGTTAGATTCGATGAGAAACTTCCACCCACAAAATTTTAGTCGAATTCGACAACGTTAACACGTAGCGCATAGGCCCCAAATCTGAAAAAAAGCGTTTAAATCGAAAATAATTGACAAATTTTCAGTTTTTGCAAAATTAACGCTATTTATTTCCCCTTTTGCAAAAAAGTGGATCCTGGTCCTTAGGGCAAACACAATGAGATTTACAATAAGCTACATGTCTTTAAGTTTTCGAGTTATTACAATTTTCACTGGCCATTATATGTCCTTGAGAACTTGCCGAAGACAATTTACAAAAACATTTTACTTTTAAAATTTTTTATTTTTTTCATTTTTAACAATAAAATATAAAATTTCGCTAAAATTGACTGATATCTTCCTATTACACAACGCAACAAAATAAAAAAATTAGATGCTTTTGAAACCACTATACAATATCCAGGTACTGCCAAAGTGTTTTGGATGAATGAGAAATGTATGGCAAAACAAGTACGCGAAATACTGTTTTTTTCCTCCGTTATGAGATTTGATTCCTTCATCCGGGATGCAAGTAATTCCGAAGATGCTTTTGACAATCCAAGTTCTCTTATTACATCATTTAGCTGGTCTTGATTCCATGGTCTCGGTGAGATATTTTTGTGTGGGATGAACTCGTCATTTTCAGATATAGGTAGTTCTGGATCTGAACTTCCTGATTGAGAACACATGCTTGAGGTTGAGTGTCCTTGTGAAGATGAAAGCACTTGACTACAGCTTGGTCCCTGATCTTGTGCATCCATAATTTCCTGTGAATGTAGAACTGCAAGTTGAAACCCATCAGCAGACCTCGTAGGGTAAGACCATCGCAAATGTTTTCCAAAGCCGGTTTTTGTAGTTAAACAAAAATAGCAATCAGATTCATGATTCGTTGTTTCTCTCCATAGCATAGGCTTCGAAATTCCCCAGTGTGGTCTGAAAAATTTTTATAACAGAAAATTAAAAATTTTATAAAATATTCCAAATGTATTAACCTATACTTACTTTTTGTAAGATGAGCTTAGAGTTAAATTGAATCGACATGAAGTACATATAGTACTCGGCGTCCAATGTTCGTTAAAATTCTTCGGATTTATATTAAAGCAATCTTCATATGACTTTTGAAATGAAGCTGAGAAGCATTTCCGTTTTTTTTCGTTAATATATTGGCCGCACACATAACAAAATGAGTCCGGATTGTTTTTACATAAAAATGTTCTAGTTTTCTTGCTCATGGCTGATTGAAAATTATGCTTCTGTTACCGCAAACACTTGTTGAATGAATAGAAATGGCTCAAGGAGCTCTTATAAATAATGATACTAAAATTTCGAACAACCCTTAATGTGGTCCTATTTTTTACCTATTCCCAAGAATCGTAAAAAACATTAAGGAATGCTATGCAAAAAATCAATCTTTACAGGTAGACAGCGGAAAAACCCAATTCGGCGTGCACGCAATTTTATGAACGTTTATTACTTTGCCGCCGCAATTGTCAAAATGAAGCAAGGACGACAGGTAGCCAACAGAAAAGGAGCATTTCATCGTTTATCAGATTTCTACTGAAATCGTAAAAATTAAAAAACTTTTCCTTTATTGCTTACTTTTTTAATTCTGAAAATCATAAAAATGCCATAAAGATCTGTTCCAAACAATTTTCTACATTCAATACTGTATTTCCACAGTAACACGTGTCCCACAGAAATATGTGTTTTGCCCAAAACAGTATTTCGCGTACTTGTTTTGCCATACATTTCTCATTCATCCAAAACACTTTGGCAGTACCTGGATATTGTATAGTGGTTTCAAAAGCATCTAATTTTTTTATTTTGTTGCGTTGTGTAATAGGAAGATATCAGTCAATTTTAGCGAAATTTTATATTTTATTGTTAAAAAAGAAAAAAATAAAAAATTTTAAAAGTAAAATGTTTTTGTAAATTGTCTTCGGCAAGTTCTCAAGGACATATAATGGCCAGTGAAAATTGTAATAACTCGAAAACTTAAAGACATGTAGCTTATTGTAAATCTCATTGTGTTTGCCCTAAGGACCAGGATCCACTTTTTTGCAAAAGGGGAAATAAATAGCGTTAATTTTGCAAAAACTGAAAATTTGTCAATTATTTTCGATTTAAAACGCTTTTTTTCAGATTTGGGGCCTATGCGCTACGTGTTAACGTTGTCGAATTCGACTAAAATTTTGTGGGTGGAAGTTTCTCATCGAATCTAACATTAATCCGACATGCACCCCTTGAAATTGGAAAATTTATGTTTTTCACACATTTGAAAACCCGCTATAATGCGTATATCAAGCAAAAAACTAAAATTTTGTGAAAATGAGCGAATTCACTAAAATGTGAATAAATTCGAAAAAAATCAATCGATTTTTATGGTCGATATCTCATTTTGTTGCTATTATATGTCGCTATGCGATAAAAAAATGAATCTGGAAGTTTTTTGCCGTTTTCGATTTTTTATGATTTTTTTAAAACGAAAATTTTTGCCATTTTTACGTAAAAAATATATTTTTTTCTTAAGTTTTTTATTATAACTCCGATACTATTGATCCGATTGAAACGCGATATATAGACGAATTAAAGGCTATGCAAATCTTAATTTTTCTGAATTTATTTTAATAATATCGGACTAGTAGTTTTTGAGTTATCATTAATTATTTGAAGAAACGTCTCAAAAAAATTGCAATTTTAAAAAAAAATTTTTAAAAAAAAAAATCTATCCATAGAATTTAAAAATTTTACGATTTTTGTACTAAGGTAGCCATGATACATCAAATATATATAGTAGTTACTCGAGCATATTTTTGCTGTTGCCCTGTGTTATCAACCTACTAATTACATTCAATACCAAGTACCACCTGGAGTTATCAAGCTATGTTCTTTTCATACAAGTGGATGTACCATAGCACAGTGTTGTATTTAATATCTGTTGTTTAATACACTGACCAAATTTAATTTATTCTATTTTCAATACAATAATAAATAACTAAATAATTAAGAAGAACCATTACATGTTTCCAATAATGTCATCGCTTTAAGCTAAAGCTAAGAAAACATGATGCACAAACTAATTCGTTATCTGTCAACTGTCCCAAAATAGCCGGTTTTATTTTCTCAAATCCAGATGACTCCTGCAATCGTAGCCGTTTGTGGAATTGGTTAGATGACAATTTACAAATCAAGATCACTATATAAAAAAAGAGCAGACTGAGTTAATCAAAGCAATGATTGCTGAAAATAAGACAAGTCTTATAGCTGAGATTGAAGAGAAATTCAATGATTTTAAAAATGAAATAATGAATGATGTAAAAAGAGAAGTTAAGGAGTTAAGTGATAGACTAGCCGTTTTAAATGATAAAGTAGCAGTTGTTGAGTCATGGCATTGTGAAACGAATCAACTGAAAACCGAGATAAATAGTTTAAAAATTAAATGTTAACAGCAGGAAAATTCTGTGGTGGCGTCTAATATACGTATCACTGGTTTACCACGCAATAATAGTGAAGATTTATCTAAAATGTTTCATAATATATGTACCTTTCTAAATATAAGTATGCCGTGTATCAAATCTGTTTTTCGTGTGCATCATTTTAAAAACCACGATCCACCGGTTGTGGTTAGATTCAATACACCTTTTGAAAAGAACTACTTCTTAAAAACAGTCTCAACTTATCGCCGTAATTCAAAATCACCGTTACGTTTATTACATGCAGGTCTAGATAGCAATTCTCCTTTTTATATAAATGAAAACTTAACCCCTCACAACTATGGCATTTTCAAAACTGCTCTTGGACTAAAGAAAGATAATATCATGCAGTCAGCCTTTACAATTCGAGGGATTGTTCATGTAAAACTGAACCAGGTGGATGATCCTGTAAAAATTGATTTTTCGGAAGAAGTCAACCAGTTCTTTCTATCTTCTTGATAATCGTTGCTGTACTAGGCTGTTACCAATTATTTTTTTATTTTTAATTATTCAGTTAACTATAACCATTACTCCGATTATTTATCTAATTTTTGTCTTTATTGTAACTATTTTGGTGAAATCTATATACTCCGAAGTAGAAAAAATACACGTGGTCAACCAATTAAGTTTCGTATTCATTTATTGAAATCATCTTACAAACTAATAATACAAAAAAATATAAAATGTATGTATGTAAATGTAATGTATGTATGTAAGTATGTATACTTCTTCTTTTTCTTCTTTAATTATGGCGTTCAACCTAGAACGACAATGAGAAATAAAAATAAATCAGTCAAGTGCGAGTTAGTCTCACACACGTAGGATTCCGTACTATGTCTAGTACGCATTTAAAAACTCAAGTTATTAATTTTTTCATGTCTTATGGGGCACCCTTTAAATAAGGTAATATGGGTCAAAAACATGTCACTGATGGATCACCCTTTAATTTTTATTATTTTTTATAGTTTCCATAGTAATAAACCTCTTGTAAAAACTTTAAGAGTCTACTTATTATTGTTCGAAACTTAGGCCTTATACACGCAAGGCACGTCACTCTCGGAACACCCTTTAATTTTAAAGTTTAATTTAATAGAAAGCGAACATAGAGTTAATTACTGTCTGCAAATTTTAAGTGGTTGCCTCCTATAGCTCAAGAAATAAAGACATAACGGCAAACAACACCTCACTTTCGGAACACCCGCTAAGTTTTAGTATTTATTGCTGTAGTGGCCACAGTTATATATCTTCTGTTAAAATTTCAAGAGTCTACCTATTATGGTTCAAAACTGAGGGTTTATACATCCTAAAGTTCAAGAAATAAACACACATTCGTGAATAACACCTCCCTATCGGGACGCCCTAAAAGTTTTAATATTTATTGCTATAGCGGCCACAGTTATACCAATTCTGCGAAAATTTCAAGAGCCTACCTATTATGGTTCAAAACTTAGGCCTTATACATGCAAATCACGCCACTATCGCAACACCCTTTTTACGATTATTTTTTATATACTTGTTTATATAGCCAACAATCTTTTAATTACTGTGTGTAAATTTTAAATGACTGCCTCCTACTGCTGAAGAAATAAAGACGTAAACACAAATAACACGTCACTTTCGGAACACCCTATAAGTTTTATTATTCTATGCTATAGCGGCCATAGTTATACACCTCCTGTAAAAATTTCAAGTCTACATATTATGGTTCAAAACTTAGGCCATGTACACCAAAGCACGTCACTATCGGGACACCCTTTCATTTTAAGGTTTATTTCTTTATACTTGTTTATATAGCGAGCTACGTTTTAATTACTGTTGCATATTTTTAGTGTATTCCTCCTACAGTTCAAGAAATAAACACATATTCGTGAATAACACCTCTCTATCGAAACACCCTATAAGTTTTCGTATTTGCTACTATAGCGGCCACAGTTATATACATAATGTGAAAATTTTAAGTGTCTACCTATTATGGTTCAAAATTTAGGCCTTATACATGCATTTCACACCACTATCGGAACACCCTTTAATTTTTAGTTTTATTTTTTTATACTTGTTTATATAGCGAACTAAGTTTTAATTACTGTTTTTAAATCTTGAGTCTATGCCTCCTACAGTTCAAGAAATAAACACATATTCTTGAATAACACCTCTCTATCGGAACACCCTATAAGTTTTAATATTTGTTGCTATATCCGCCACAGTTATACCGCTTCTGTGAAAATTTCAAGAGTCTACCTATTATGGTTCAAAACTTAGGCCTTATACATGTAAATCACGACACTATCGGAACACCCTTTAATTTTTAGGTTTATTAGTTTTTGTATTATATTAATATAAATCACGCTTTCATTAAACAATTTTAAAGCAATAAACGTTACATTTATTTGTTTTATTTTCACAAAAAATGATATACGGGTACGCATGCATGAATAGTTTATTTGCATATTATTATAGTTTTTTTTTTTTTTTTTTTTTTATTTTATTTTTTTCATCAATACATTTTATAAAAATAGATAAAAAATTTTCATATATTTACAAAGTTTGAGATTTAACTTAAAAATAGTATTGCATCAAATAAAGGTCTTTTTTTGAATATCAAACAAAATTTTAAATAATAATACGAATTAGAGGAAAAGAAAGAGAAAAACCTCAATTTAATGCTTTTAGAAATTTTGAAGTAACATCTTCTAACAACTTAATGACTGAAGTTGCAGAAGAAATTAGTTATGCAAATTTCTAAGTATATCGTAACTTGAAGCTCTGTTTCGATCTTCGAATCTTTCTGTAAGTTTACATACTATAGTATTAAACATATCTTCTTTATATTGTCTGTGTAGATTCATAGTAGAATGGAGTCTACTTAAATTATGAATAATTTTAAGGTTTTTATTCTGTATGATTTGCAGTTTTTTTAAGTATGTTTTTGCACATCTAGTTGACCAAACTTGACACCCATACGTCATTATGGGTCGAATGCAAGTTTTATAAAGTAGGAGCTTATTTTTTGTGTTAAGTGTGGATTTTCGATTAAGCAGCGGAAAGAGGGCTCGGCCACATTTAACAGCTTTGTTGCATATATGAAAAATATGTTCTTTGAACGTTAGTTTTTTGTCCAGTATTATGCCAAGGTATTTTACTGAAGCTTGTATAGGGATAGTTACACCATGTATTGTCAGTGGAACCGCTGGTACTCTTTTTGGTGATTTATTGTAAGGAAATATTATGGCATAAGTTTTTTCTTCATTTAGTTTAATTTTCCATTTATTATAGTACTTCTGAACATGCAAAAGAGATGCTTTCATATTTTTTATAATTGCGTTAGACACTTTTCCGGTTGATATGATAGCAGTATCATCAGCGTAAAGCGCTATTGTATTTTTTTTTAACAACTTAAAATCGGAAGTGTATATTGAGTATAATAATGGCGACAGTACCGAGCCTTGAGGTACACCTGCTAAAATATTTTTTTTACGGGACATATAATTTTCAATTTCTACAACAAATGTTCTTTCAGTGAGAAAACTGTGGATAATCTTCTGAAGATAAATTGGATAACCAAATTTGCTCAGCTTGTAGACAAGGCCTTGGTGCCATATAGAGTCAAAGGCTTTTTCTATATCTAGGAAAACAATTCCAGTGCTTTTACGCTGATTTTTGTTATTACTGACAATATTTACTATTCTTTTGATTTGGTGTATTGTAGAATGTTCTCTACGAAATCCAAATTGTTCATCTCTTAAGATAGAGTTATTTTCTGTGAACTCGAGAAGTCTACTTAAAATTATTCTTTCAAAGACCTTATCAATACAGTTTAACATACTTATCGGACGATAGCTATTCGTTAACTTTGGATCTTTACCATGCTTCAGAATGGGTATCACCTTTGCATGTTTAAAATTTTTAGGAAAATATCCATTCCTAAGACACCAATTAAAGATTTTTGTAATTAGTCTAAAAAAAGATTCAGGCATTTTCTTTAAAATTATTGGTTTAATGCCGTCAATTCCTGGAGCCTTAATATTTTTCAATTTGCTTATAAAAAATTTTACTTCCTCCTCAGAGGTGATATTGCTTTCAGCACTTTCAATATCATTCTGTGTTTCAAGCCAATTGATGTGTTTTAAAACTATTTGATCAGAGGGAGATATCATATTGTGTGTTGTTCCATGAAACTCTTCAAAAATATTAGCTAAACTATTACATTTTTCCTCACTGTTATATACGGTAACGCCATCTATTGACAATGGTGCAATACTTGATTTTTTACGCCTTATGGCTTTAGTTAACAACCAGAATTTTTTCTTACCATGTGGCAACCCTTTCAAGAATTGTGACCAGCTGTTGTTTCTGTCATTCGACACATGGTATTCGATCAGAATCTTTAGCTGTTTTAATATTGATTTTAATGTGTTTTTTTCCATTGTATCATTAGATCTTTGAAATTTTCGGCGATACCTGTTCCGCTGTCCAATTAAGTAAATTGTCAAACGTGACAGTTTGGTTTGCCATGTTTGCCGCTCTCCAAAAGGAATTTGATTAGAAGCTTCTTGTAGAATATTGGTGGTTTTGTCAATGATAAGTTCAATGTTGGTTTGTGTAATTATTCCATTTTGCAATCCACTATTTTTAATTTTGTCGTCTACAGATTTTTTTATAGAAATCCAGTTTGCTTTATTGTACAAAGGGATTTTTCCAGACTTTGCAGTGGATCCAAAAATTGTGCATGTTAATGGAGTATGATCGGAGTCAAGAACATGCTCATGTGTTACAATTGGTGAGATCATCGAGGTGGAGTTTGAGAGTAACAAATCAATTACCGAAGGCTGTGACGATGCCGCTTGTTGACCAAATCTTGTGAAGGAATCGGGATAGTATATAAAGTAGTTAGACCTCAGGTGGTGGTTAAAGAGTTTATTGCCTGCTGTGTTGTTCTGATGGCAGTGCCAACTACTGTGTTGGGCGTTTAGATCTCCAAAAATAAAGAAATCAGGCCCTGTTGTTATTATTTCTAAGTCTCTAGAAAAATGGTTAGTATACCTCGGACAGTACGCAGATGTAAATCTCACTGGACGGTTGTTAACATTGATTATGATTGACACATTTTCAATCGTAGACGTTGGGAACTTATTAAGACGCTGATGAGGGATATTTTTTCGAATTCCTATTAACACTCCCCCTCCATGAGTCTGCCGGTCTTCTCTATGAATTTTATAATTATTAATATTAAATTTATGAGTTGGTTTTAAAAAAGTTTCATTAATGAAAAATATATCGATATGTTTTTCGGATAGAAAGTGTTCGAGTTCAATAATAGCGGACAGACTTGTTATACCCTGGGCGTTCCACTGCATTATTTGGAGTTCATTTCTGTGCGATTGATTATATGACATGTTTTAACATCATGCCAAGTACTCTCATTTTGTCATATTTATTCTTGCATTTCTGTAATGCATCGAGAGCTTCAAAATAAATTTCTAAAATTTTTTCGTTAGACAAATCGTCGTTGTTCTCTGTTTTTGGACTTGATTTAGCCATCGTAGAATACGGTAACTTTTTGGCACTAGAAAAAGTTTGTGTGAAAGTTCTTGGCAGATTGCTGCTTGCGACAGGCATGTCAAGCTCTTCGTCAGAGAAAACAGTTTCTTTAGTACTTTGTCTTTGCGTAAAGATTAGACTTTGCTTAGAAGTCACTTTCTGCCGTATCTCCATATACTCCTTCCGATAAGGGCAGCGGGGATCATCAGCTCTGTGATTTACGTGTTTCCGATTCCTCTTAATGCAGTTATGGCATTTGTATATTACTGGTCCGTTTGTTGAAAGCTTTTCTAAAGTGCATTCAGAATAATCGTGGTTTCCACCACAACCTAGACAAGCGGCTTTCATATGACAATGCGCAGCGCCATGTCCGTACATCGTACATTTTGTACATTGGGTGGGACCTTTTCTATTACGAAGTGGATTTCTCCACTGCACGACAATGTTACATAGGTATTTTATTCTTCTTACCTCACGTTTTGATATCTGGTTAATGTTAAATTCAAGCATATATAGAGCATCGTCTGCGCTGGTTCTTGCTGTCTTTATTTCTTTAATCGAGACCGGTTCGATATTGTGCTTTAACTTAAATTCATCTTTAATTGTGGTTATGCTAACCTGTGGCAAACCAAATAGCACAAGCTTAAACTTTCGGTAGTCCTTAACAGGGTGAGTAAAGAACGTGAAACATTTAGACTGTAGCACCTTCGTGATCTCTTCATAGTCTGCTATGGTATTGGGCATGACTTTAGTACCTATCGACATCTTTTTGTATTTACATTTCTCTCCAAGTAACTGGATAATAGTGTTGAAGTTGTGGCAATTATCTAAAATGATAGGTGGCACTTTTATGGGTGGTTCCGCTTGTTGGTAACTTTCAAGACTTGTGGCATCGCAATCATCTAAATCGGATAATGCTTGAAATCTATTAGTGGTAGTTGCTCTGCTCAGTTTTGGTTGTTTGTATTTTGGACTGTTTCCCCAGAAACGTTTACGCTTTTGATTCATTTAAGAAGATCAAAAACAAATAAAAGTAGGTATATAAAGTTTGTTTATTAGCTAAACTGAATACAGCTGTTATTAATACGTCAATCTGCTTTGAATGTCAGCATACGACTCATATTATTATAGTGGAAAATAGTTCAGAATGAAAAATAAATTAACGTAATTATGGTTGAAAAAAAACTTTACACAAAAGGATCTTATGATAGTAATGGGCATTTCTAAACAAGCGCTATTTTATTGTGTGATTTTTCTACCTATTACCATTGTTAATGAATAATGTTAATTTTTTTTTTTCATAAGAACCGCTTGTACGGAATTTTCACAACATACGCATACATATGCTACAATTCAGACTTTCTTAATTCTAAGAATCATAAGAAAACTACATAATTTAATTATACATTAACTTAATATTGTACAAAAACCTTTTGTATGGAATTTTCACAACCATACAATATTCACATGCTACCATTTTTGCTACTTTGTCATTCTATCTTAAAACAAAACACTTAAATTAAAATTTGGTTAACTCATTCAAAATTAAACGCTTTTGTATTTACTAATGTTAAACAATGCGATTTTTTTCAGTGCAAAACACCAAACATTCTCATTTTATCCAGTTTTAACAACTTTCTCTGGTTGGGGGCCTTTGTACATAACGCTGTAAGTATCTAGTACTTAATAAAATTATATAAAATTTGTAACAAAATGCATCAAGCACCAAGAAAAAAACGAAAAAAGATACAATTTATGAATTTGAAAAAAAAAATGAAAAAGTACCGTTATTTTTAAATCTTTTTGCTTTTTATTATTTTTTTTTTAAGGAGACATAAGCTCGACATTATTTAAATTGCGTATGGTAAAAACATTGTGCAAATTTTTGAACAAAAATCAAATAAATACCTAACAATAATAAATAATGAAGAAACTTTCAAAATCCACGAAGGAGAACATCCGTGCCATGTCTGAAAGAGGCTGTTCTACCCGGGAAATTGCAGAAGAACTATAAGTGAGTCAATCAGTTGTCATAAGGGTACAAAAAAGGTGTTCCGTTGTTCCCAAGCCTCAAGTTAAAGGTCGTAAAAATCTTCTAACTAATGCGGACGCACGTCTAATGATAAGAGAAATGAAAAGCGATAAGTTTTTAACACCAAAAGATGCGTCGTTAGCAATCGGAAAACCCGTTAGTCATTGGTTATATTGCAGCAGTAAAAAAACAAAAACCTGCATTGTCGGAAAAAAATGTAAAAGCATGGTTGAAATTTGCCAAAGAGCACAAAACTTGGACAGTGGACGACTGGAAACGTGTGATCTGGTCAGACGAATTCAAATTCAACCGTTTCCAATTCGACGGTAAAAAATATTGCTGGCGCCGCCCTGGTGAAAAAATTCAAAGGCGAAACAAACTGTGAAGCACGGTGGAGGAAACGTCATGGTATGAGGTTGCTTTACGTGGTGGGACCTTGGACCACTGCAAAAAATTGATAATATAATGAAGAAAGAAGACTATTTGAGGATTTTGCAGACTCATCTTCCAAATTTTTTAGATATGGGCGCCTATTATTCACAAGAAGTAATTTTTCAGCAGGATGGTGATCCAAAACACACGTCCAAAATCGTGAAAGAGTGGATTGGTGAGCAAAATTTTCAATTAATGCAGTGGCCACCACAAAGTCCTGACCTCAATTCGATTGAGAATTTGTGGTCAATCGTGAAGAGGCGGTTGGGATAGTACCAATCAACCCCTACCAATTTGGACGAGCTTTGGCAGCGGATCCAAAATTAATGGAAGAATATTCCATTGGTGGAGAGTATGCCGAATCGCGTAAATGATGTCCGCAAGAATTTTCAACGGTGCAAAATTGAGAACGTAGGAGTTGTTTTTGTTTTCTTTATTTTTTTCTTAGAAATTAATGCTTTAAGTTTTGAATTTTACACTGTTTTGTTAAGTACGTAATACTAAATAAACTACAAAAAAATTTCGAATTTGCCTTATTACTTTTATTTTTATGCATAAAAAGTGCTCAAAAATTCAAACTTGTACTCATTTATGCACCTCACTATATATTATACACATTTATATTTATATTACTTAAGCCCGTTTCACACTATAATACTGAGTATTAAGATTTTCATTGGATTTTGTAAGATAGAAATCCAAGGAGAATTGTGTGAATTGTCAAAAAACATAACATTTTGTTTTCACACTATCACACTTCTAATAAAAGTAAAAATATCAGCAAAGGAACAAGCCGAGACGAGACATTTTATGTGGACGGCAGAGGTGCCGGATCTTAAGTTTGTATTGCCGTTCAAGTTTTCGGTTAATAAAAAAATACGTACGTGGCAATTCAAGACAGGTGCAGGTAACGATAAAACATAATCGCCGGCGGCGAACTATCGGCTGCGACTCACTCAGCTTGGTTCTTTGCTTTAAAAAAACACAACCCTGATAAAATGAAAAATGTTATCGTTTAGAAAATTTTCTAAAAATGGTTTGGTATAATGGGATGTCAAATTTCTTTCCATATAATTTTACATTTTGATAACATACTGCTTTCACACTATTACACTTTCTCATTGGATTTAAGTATTTAACATGTCTTAATACTCAGTATATAAATGTGAAAATGGCTTTATTATTAAAACTATGAGAAAAACATTTTAAATTATCAAAAACTTTATTAGTTTCAATATAAAAATTAAGGAAATAATAAAAATGTAACAGGACCATTTCTGTACATCAATTATTTTTTGAAAAATTTTTTGCTGGGGCTGGTAGTAACCGAATTCAAAATGGAACACAAAACATCAAAATTATTTCTGGGATTAAATTTGACGTTTGGTGAGGTAAATATCCCAGATCTAATCCCAACAAGAAGATTTTTACAATTTATAAGCAAAAGAAACAACACAAAAAGCGATATGCGATTATTTATAATTTTATAGAAATTGTCTATTTACATTCGTCAACAATTATGCGGATCTGAAAGAACACAAAGACCAAAATAATTATTATTTAAAATTTAATGTCATACTATATTTTATACTAAATATTAAAACAATTAAAGTGTTAAATATTAAACCATGGCAGGCAACCCTATGTCTGTTAATTCATCTAACACTTGGCGAACTAAATTTTATTTAATTGCAGAACTTACAGATCAACTTTCAATAAAAAACATGGATTACTGTCATTTAATTTTTATTTAAAAAATATTTAATTTATTTGACTTTTTGTTTTAATGATCATAAATTGTTTAAATTAATAAATGCAAATGTATAATAATCATGTATAAATGTATAATAATCCCTATTTTTCTTTAAATATACAACAACACATACATACATTTTATATACACAATACGAGTTTCAGCGCAGTAATTTATTTTTTGTAAAGTTGACTATACTTTTAGCGATGCAGCATTTAGTTCATGAAGCGAGTAAGAATTTAGGATTATTATTATCAACATCCTGTGGATGTTTTTGTTTGTATTTATATAGTGCTCCCTATGCAAAACTGCTGCTATAAACTTGGGCATCCGTCAACAAAACGTCATAACAACATATTCATCTACTTTAATACTAAAAAATAAGCTAAGTTTTATTAAAATAAAACTGGAGTGGCCTCAACTTTACCATACCATAAACCAAAGGCGCATAATGGATTTTATTTTGATATATCATACGGTATGACCTGTAGAGCGTTCACAAAATTTGGGGGTAAGGAAACTACCCCTTGCCCCCTCCTGATTATGCCCAAAAACTATACAGCTCTTCATCTGCACATACCAAAGGCACACTCTAATTTTCATTTTGATATGTCAAACGTTATGACCTGTACAAAGTCCACAAAAATAGTGGCATACACACCCACCCACAGACATCAACGCGAAAATAGCCAAAATGGATTCAGGAGACCTCTAAACGTATAAATCCGTCGAAATCCCGACCTCGATATTTTTCATGATTACTATACTTTACCTTACGTATGGTAAAGTAAAAACGTGTGATAATTTTATTTTCAAACTTAAAATTACAACTTTTGCGACGAAGATTTACATAACGGTGGAAGAGAACAATTTTTTTGAAGGCAATGAATTTAAAGCTTTAGTTAAAGTGGTTCCGTGCCCTTTTAAGTTTTTCATGAGCATATAAAAACCATTTCCGCAGCTGCTATTAAATATTTGGTAAATTGGTTATCGAATATTTCTTACAGCTGGGTCCAAAATAATAAATAGTACAAGAGCTAAGATTAGAGAAATCTTCCTTTTTGAAAACTGTTATTTTGTCTTCAAAGCAGTCAACAGTTGACATAAAATTATACTTTGCTGGGTGCCTGACCACAAAAATATCTTCGATAATGAAAAAGGGAGATTCATTTTTAAGGAAAGGGCCGTGTTATCCCCAGTCTTACAGCGTATGCGGTAAAAAATCCAGGCATTTACAAACAAAGGAAATACTTACCGTATGAATTGAAAGTTAAGAATAGCAAAAAACTTTTGGATATGAGTAGAAGTACTCTTGGTAACAGTAAATGTATTGAGAGGAGAAAATGGAAATAAAAGAAACCATAATAGGCTATATTCCGGCATGATCATGGAGTGCGACTCAGCAACCACATAATCAAAAATGGAGTAATTTGGAAACTGCATGAGCTGAATACTTCATATGCGTCCATTGCGAAATTTAACTAAATGCACGCTTTGATGTGATCTACACTTGTTACAACCTGGTATGTTCGATTTCATAAAGACACACTCTAAAAGCCTTTTCCGCGAAGGATTCGTAAGAATTCCGAAAATCAAGAGAAATTAGTGGTTGGTGAATGCAAAATTTTTACACAAAATTTATTGAGACACCTGTAGACCAGAAAGGGAGCAAATTAAAAGTTGTTCTCAAATAATAGAGTGCAGATATGGTTCAATGAGCAAAGCCGTTTGATGCATATCAGGCACTTGAGTTTCGCATTCACTTTCATCTACATCAAATTCGTAACGATCCAACTCTTTTAAACCATTTTTAGATGTAAGAGGAAAATTATTATGTCTTGTTTTATGCAAATTATCCTTTAAATCTAAAGAGGGTGAGACAGCACCATCTGGTTCAGCTCTACAAAATAAATTATTATTAACATCCGATATGCGTTGTTGACTCTGTGGATGTTGGCTATTGTATCTGCCATTAATGCTAAGAGGTAAACTTCTGTATTCTTCATTTTCAGTGTTAGCACTTAGGTGAAGTCGAAGTTGGTTTCTTAAGTTTGCCTTTTCCGGCGCTCTTTTTCTCTGAAAGTCTTCCTCTACACTAAAACAGGAAATTAAGAAAAATTTTCATAAGTTCCACAAGCAATATGACTTTATATTCTAAATTACCGCTTCATAGCTTCTAACTCGTTCAGCCGTTGTGCTTCCTGTATTTCCGCATCTTTGGATAGTTTTTCAGCTAATCTTCGTTTTTCTAAAACACGTACAGTGCTTTGAAAGCTAAAGCGATGAGTGTTCTTTTCGGGCACGCCTACATTGCTCTGAAAAATAATAAAAAGTTTTTATAATATTTCGATTCATTAGTTTACCGCCTAAGCATGTAAACTTGAAGATATTTCAAAAATACGAAGGCAATATGATAATTCCAATATTTTTATATTTTCAAATCAGAAATTATTTAATAAAAACTCTACCGGTAAACTGTTATCTATTACTGGATCACTGTAGATTTTTGAGCAAGCTAAGTCTCTTAGTTTGTTTCAGACAGTCACTGAAAGCTGAATGCCTTGTTAATTTGAACAAAATTTGGAAATAAAAGTGAATTTTGTGTGCTGATTAAACATTAGTTTTTACCTAAAATACCTATCACCGAAACCCAAAGAAAGACTTGATAAACACCATGGGGACTCTGCACCCTCAATTTCAATAGTTAAAAAATGGTTTATTTAGTTCCGCTGTGGTGATACCGATATAAATTACGCAAAAAGTTAAGACCGCTCAAAAGTAGTTTTCATGCCAGAGTCGATGAAATTTATAGAATGATATTGGACGAGCAAGAATGTAATTGTGAAAGAAAGATGAAGCTGTAGGAAATTCAACTGAGAGGATATATCACATTGTGCATGAATATTTAAGCGAAACAGCGTGCCCACTTTGAGGAAATCTTTGATTATTAACAGACGCAATCCGAACGAGTTTTTGCGTCGCTTTGTAACTGTGGACGGAACAACACACCAAAGGCCAAATGGGTATCTCCAAGAAACGTGAACCATGCCCACTTTTTTAGGGATACACGCAGTGAAATTAAAAAATCAAAAAAGGGAAAATATTACTGCTGAATATAATTGGAAGCAAAAGCGACATCATCTAGCGAGGAAAATAGCGCTGTGTGTAGTCATTATGGTTAAACTCATTGAAATTCAATGAAATAAATTGGGCTACGAACTGCTACTCCATTCAGCATACATTTAGCACCTTCGTACTATGTTCCTTTTTCTAAATTATTATTAAATGACTGGGTGGTAAAAAATTTGGGTTAAAAGAAAATATTATCATTGAAAGAAATGTCTAATTTGAGTGACTTAAGAAATCTGAATTCTAGACTGGGTTAAATGCATCAAGCTTAGACGAGAATATGTTGCGAAATGAAACGATTTTTTATATTCAAATGTTTCTATTACACTCCTTATAATTAAAATGTTTTCTTTTTTAAATTAATATTTCGTACCTGATGTAAGTTCTGTATCGGTGTTAAATCTTGTAAGCTTTCTCGAACTATTTCCTGCCTCTGACATTGCCGTTTGTACGTAGATTTAGTCGTTCTGATTTGCTTTTGATTTTTGTGGCAATTTTTTGTTTGAGCATTTAAAGCATCTTGTCCTGGAAGGTATACTATATGTTTACCGCCACATATATTGGTTAAAGATTTTGGTTGTAAATTTACTAACGAGTGCGAATTTAAAGAATAATTTAAACAACTATCGTCTGCGGTTTTGGACACCGCAGCTAAGGGAGTAACATTTGATTTCGATTTATGTAAAAGCCAATTACCGTTGTGATAACTAGGTGATCTTGGTGATGATTTTTTAATTTCACAATCTGCCTGATGATCACTATTCAAGTCGCCTGCAAAGGAGTCACCAAAAATATTTTGAAGTTCGTAACTGTTGCGTTTAATGGTGGCATTTGAAGGGCAGGTACATTTTGTATCAGAGCGAGAGTTTACGTTTTTACACAAATGGGTTTTAAATTTTTGCAAACTATGGAAACCAGGTACTAGCCAACAGTTTGCCGCCTTCAAGCTATTTTCCTGTTCCGCATAATCCAGCGAAGATTTAATTTGACATTGTAAATGCACATCTCTGGGTAACGATAAACTAAAAATGTGCAATGAGTTGGTATTTGTGTGCTTTTCTGGCTCTATGTCTCTTAACAGTTTTAATGTATTGCATTTCTCTTTTTCTGCGTTCTCTTCATCTTCATCGTCATTATCATCTTCAAGGTCTTGTTGGGGAGTCCAGTTGGCGCCTGTTGATGGATATGTTTTTTTTGGATTTGATGTGAGACATATTGGTGATTCAATTATTCGACTATTTGTTGTGTTATGCTTTGGTTTGGTGCTGCTACGAGTACGTTCTTGCTGTAAACGGTGCTGTTCCTCCAAGAGATTTCGCCAAGCTGCTGCTGGACTGAAGCTAGGCGTTTTTGGCTGCCTTCTTGGCAAAGTAGGTCGAACATGTACCAATATACCGTTATCGACAATCTCTTCTTCGGCGGCGATGTTATGATTTAATACCTCTATATCCTCTTCAGTTTCCTCAGCCACTTTTTTTTCATTTCTACATGGAGTTTTTTTTGTTTGTGGAATATTGGAAATTGGTAATTTGTTTGGAGTTTCCATGCCAAAGTAAAATGTGCGTTTCAACTGAGGTATACGTGATTGTTGATACTTAGTTCTTCGTCCAGTTATTGTACCTTGATCATCAGGTTGGCTGTCGTTCTTATTTTTTGCTGCTGCGTCTTCGTTCAAATTAAATTGTGTTGATTCGTGCGTCCGAAATCGTTCCTCTACTTTATGCGTATCTCTGTTGTAATTTGTTTCTGAGTGGCAAGTAGTAGTGGAAGTACTGCAACTTTTTTGTGCTGTAATATTGTCAAGCTGTTTAGTAAGTTTTTTCTTTCTATTATCTTTGAAAGCATTTTGAACTGCCTTACCTTCTGTGTTAATAACAACTTGTGAAGATAGAAGTTCGGTTTGCATTTGCCTATGTGAATTTCGCGTTGATGTTCTTCTATGTTTAAAATCATTTGGTTCTCTTTGTCTTAAAAGCACAGCATCAAAACTTTTTTCTCTCCTATATGGTAATTTGCTGCCGTAAGATGGATGAAATTGCTGCATTGATATGCAGGAGTTTACTGATGTTCGCGTGTTGGAGTCCCTTTGAAAAGGAGCAATTTTAACCAATTGTGGTTGCGGTTTATTAGTCTTTTGCTGTTGTTTTTGTTGCACTGGTGTTTTATTGCTGTTCGTTGCATAAATGCGGGGTTTGGCTAAAGAAGTACTCTTCGTTTCGGTTGAGAAATTGTGGCCCGAACGGCTAGTATCTGCTTCCAATGAAAGCTTTGTAGGCGCTGGTGGAGCTTTACGTTTCTTGTTGTACTTATTAACTTTAAGCGTAGAAGTTGTAGACGTATTTAGTTTTGATGGTTGAGTAGAACGGTCACAGTTTTCAAAAGTTTTATCCTGAGACTTTGTCTTGTTATAACCGACATGAAGCAGTGTTTGTGATCGGCGCAGTTCTGCTAGTGGTGGAGTAGATTTGCGATAAGTTGCTGACTCATTTTGACCATCAAGAATGAGAGTATTACAACGTCTCATGGGATAAAACGCTGCTGCTTCATTTTTACGTTCCGAGACAGCATTACTAAGTATTTCCATATCTGATTGTTCTTTGGCTCGAAAGCTGATTGTACCGCCTGCCTGTAAAATAGCACCATTGGTTGTGGCTCTAAGCTTAAGATTTTCTGTAGGTTTTGGTAAAACTTTGCAATTGGCAACATTTCTACTATTCGACGACCATCCTCCCAATGCAACTTGGTTATATTTTTTTCTTGTTTCCCCAGTGTTTCGTTTTAAATACTGTTGAGTATAATACGAATTTAATTCACTATCAACACAATCGTTGTGTAAGTTATGGGCACTTCCGGCATTCCCCATGACTTAAGGGCCTAAAGGTAAAAATAAAATGGAAATAGAAGTTCTTTAGCACATTAAAGATGTCAAATATAATTTATGAATTATTATACACAAAATTATGTTGCAAGAAGCCAAGGGAAGTAAACAATTACAAGGGTATGAAGAGAAATTCGTCAGTTAAATACGTCCCACATCTATATTAACTGCGTTCCACAAAATGTAAAAAAGTTGATTTTTTTAAAATTTTCATTTTTTAAGCTAAAACACAAAATTATTAACAATGATTGATAAATTATTGGTAAAAACTGTTCAAGTTTGTACTTTTTCCAAAAAAATCAAATTTTTCAATCGTATTAAGAATTATACTAAAATACAAATAGGCGATTTCAGGGTAGGATATGGAGCACTTTGGACTGACCTGAATGGGCTTGCTTGAAGGGAGTAGATTCCAAAACTGTAAACATTATGCCTTAGAACAGGTACAATATAGAGTACATTTTTATGCATCCATATTTAAAGACCAATGGAGACCCTTTAAGAGAGACCTGAATGGGGCTCCTATACATCCTGTGAAAGCTCTAAGGGAGTAAAATTCAAAACTGAAAAATCTATAGGGGGTGGAATATAGGGTAGAAAATATAATGTGGCCATAACTATAGAAATATAAAAATTGGTTATTTGGGTCATTTAGAAGAGAAGTTTAGGTATATCCTGTAAGAGCTCTAAGGGAGTAGAATTCAAAACTGGAAACAATACATTCATGTATTGTATAAAAATGTACCCTATATAGTACCTGTCCTAGGGCACTTCCTGAGGAAGGTAGAAATATAATATTTACAGTTTTGGAATCTACTCTCTTTAAGCTTTCACCTGGTATATCGCACCCTATTTTGGTCGGTCAAAAGTGCTCCATATTCTACCCTGAAATCGCCTATTTGTAGAGTACTATAATTCTTAAGCCGAATTAGATTTTTTTTTTTTTGGAAAAAGTACAAAATTTAACAGTTTTTATCAATAATTTATCAAAAATTGTTAATAATTTTGTGTTTTAGCCTAAAATTTAAATTTATCAAAATCAACTTTTTTACAATTTGTGGAACGCAGTTAACATAGATGTGGGTCGTATTTAGCTGACGAATTTATCTTCACACCCTTCTTTGATATCCAGCACAACTACCATATGCTTAAACAGAGTATTTATAAAATAAATTTTAAAAAGCCGTTGTCTTTTTCTACGAATTACAATTTGTTTCATACAAATGATGTGTTAAAATATTTGTACTACAAGGGGGAGCGTGGAACCCAGAACCTAAAAGTCTACGGATAAAAGTGAAACACGTGGTCGTTTTTTCAATTTTATTTCAATAACAGGGAGTTATTAATACAAGCAATGTTTAAAAAAAATGAACAATATACATACCTACATGTGCAATATTTTAACGAATAAATTGTCATATTTAAAAATATATTCGTGTTTGAAAAACAAACTAATTTTTTTTTTATCTAAGTTCTTTACTAGAAGTTTTAAGTCATATTTGCATATAATAACGGTAAATAGAGATACAAGTCAAATTAGGCCATTTTACCGATTTAATTGATTCCAGTATCAACTTGGCAGCATCTTTTATATTTTTAAAACCAATTAATGGTAGGCAAATTTTAGATATTATTATTTTACATTCGAATATTATATGAAACCAATGTTGCAAAGGCCTCAGTTCATTACTGAAATTACTGAAAGGTGTACCCCCCACATAAAATAATTATAAATTATATCATATCTGTAAAACTATAATAGAAAGAGTCTGAAAGTTTGGGGTTGCTTTTAAAACAAAAAGGCGTAGTCGAAAAAAAAACTGCCGGTCAAAACGGGTTCCCATACAGAAAGAAGGTTTTCGTTTTTAACTACTACCATATAACTCCACTGATTTCGTTTTTCAGTTTTAGCGACATGCTCCCTATAGATATGCCACTTTATAAATAGTATAGGACAAAAAGACAAACATGTGAACAGAAAACTATTGAACAATATTCTGTGTGAGCGCTAAAAAATTTCCAGTGAACATATCAACTGGCCGAAAGAAACGAATATTCTTTTATATAGATTAAAGGTATATTGATGTGTTTGATGATAGAGAATTAAGAACGTCGATCATGTTCTCCCAACATGGAATGCAATGCATAATACGCAAGGAAGATCGTTAAACAAGGTGGTGCCAAAGTCATGATATGGGATGTACGACTATGTGGAAATTGTGTGGGATGTTATGCTACAATACAAACAGTCGTATATGACAGTTAAATGTGTGTACTAAGACGATGGCTTAAAACACACAAACAGATTAGAACATGGGGCAACGTTAATAGTGTTATTTCGACAAGAGCAGTCAGGATATTCAACCAATATTTTTACATTTTTATGGCATTCTTAGTTTTAAATAGTAAGTAGAAACCTATAAATTTGAACACTACAGTTTGGGACGCTGTTGTTTAAATAAAAAACTAGACATTTCAGAATAAAGAAATAATTATTATTGCAAGAAAAAATAACTAAAAAATAATTTCGTAAGGCCACTCCTATTTTTATGAACACCAATACACATATTTGGTTGTGGACCGGACCCATTGTTAGATATAAAATGTATAAAGATATATTGACTTACCCTTGAAAAATAAGAATTTATTACTGAATTACTCTGTTTAATTTAACTACCTAATGATGACAACCGCTTAAATCCATAAATTTTTGCATTGTTTTTTTAATGGAGTTTAACTCTTTCCATGACATAAATGTATCCGGTGTGGGCAGTAGATAACTAATATTTTAAATGCAACTTTATTAATATTTGAGATGTGACACTAAGTGATACCGACGTTACATATTTCAAGAGATGATTTCAAGTTTTTTGCATTAAAAAAATTAACTAACAAATTAGGGAATTTAGTTTTCCGTTCTGTATTAGATTTTTGTATTTTATATTTAAAATAAATAGGTTTTATTTCTCTAAAATGATGTCGTATTTAGACTTTTGTAACATGTCTTACAATTTAACTTCAATATTTATGTTGTGTGTTCAATCAAAATATTTGCAACTTTCTTTTTTTTTTTCTTGTTGTTCTTTCATTTCGATTCGTTTTAGTTTCTGTTTTGTTGTTTTTGTAACCTTTTCACCAATCGCGCACAAAATATTTACAATTCTGAATAATTTTTTCTTTAAAATGAAATATACTTGAATAATTAATTCGTTTCGTTAGTACTTTACAGATAAAATCTTATTTTTTGTGGTCAAAAAAAAAAAATAAACGAAAACTAAAACAACTCGTTAAAAAAAGAAAATTGTAAATAAACAAACTTTAACGTGTTCTCAATTTCTTCAAATTTTCGTTATGGTTTTGTTGTTGTGTTAGGGAAGACTGGCACCAGCGCATTAAATCATGTTTATGTAAAAGGGTGATGGTTATTTGTGTTGTGGTCGACCAACCGCCAGCCTATCTGACTGGTTTGGTGTTTAAACTTATACTAATATGGTTATTATCTGCTACAATCTATGCTTCTTGCACTTAAATACCAATATGCACACACATACATAAGTACTCACATACTTGTATATGTATACGTACGTACATACATATGTACATAACCTGAATTATGTATGTATGTATGTTGCTTTTTATTATAAGTATGTACGTTCAAACAAGCTTTCATTCATTTGTTCAGCATTTAATTCGTGCCCGCTGAACAAGCTTACTTTTCTTATGATCGCGCTTTTCGTTTACATAAAGATCACGTCCAAGTATCTACTTATCTACAGGTGATGTAAAGTTTGCAGCGAAATGATGAGGTATTTTGTTAAGTTTATGCAAATACGCATACAAAGAGAATTGTACCGTTATCAAAAATACTTGTTGTTCTGTTTATGCTGCCAAAAACGTCAACATACATAATACGGTCGTTGGGAAAATTGTTAGATTACAATGACAATATCGAACTCACAGTACATACGAGGTGAAGTCTATAAGTCTTAAAAAAGTCATCTAGAAAATAAGAAAGTGTAAATTTTTGCAACAGTTTAAGTTGAAAGAGAAACAATAGATTAGATACGTCAACTTACATACATATGTGTGTTAATTTTCAAACATGAAAAAAATGAATTGCATGCTGTCATTAAACAAAGGAAAACATTTAACGAAATCAAGATTAAAAGAAGATCATAACCTTGTCATGTGTTTGTCAAAATTTCAAATAACTAGAAACCACAGACTTTTAAACAACTTCAAAAAATGTATCATTTCGACTGTATTTTTATGTTTGTGTCTTCAGAACTTCGGAATTTCTTGTCCGATTTTAATTTTTTTATAAAAGGTTAAGCTTATTTTTTTTTTTTAGATTGTGACCAAAAAAAATTGGTAAATGGCAAAGGTATGAAGCCAAAGCGCCAGGGTGTGATTGCCTTAGCATCCTCCAAAGTGAGACTCCAAATTCAACTAGGTGAAATTAATAAGAGTTTAATGGTGCTCCTCCAGTGAAAACACTTGAGTTTATTGGTTCTCCTCCAGTAAAAAATTGAGTTTAATGGTGCTCCTCCAGTTAAAAGTTGAGTTTTTAAAATGGTGCTCCACCAATGTCTGACTTATTGCAATTAAAATTTCTAGGTTATGTACGATAACCAAACGATTACACCTATAACAGTACCCTAGTACAACTATTCGAGGACGCCAATCAGCCAGTGTGAGAACGAGACGCAAACCACTCAAAGGCAGAGAAACAAGGATGGCCTGATTGACTTTAAACGATAATGACAATGACGCACGCACGTGTTCCCCGACCCAGAGCTACTTTAAGACTGTTAAAGGTTAAGCTGAAAGACAAACATAGTTTTAAAGAATTTTTCGAAAAATTTTTTTTTATTTTTAGGCTTTTTTTTAACCATTTCTATAAATCGATTTAGCTTTATATACTTTTATCTCAAATTCCGAAATTAATTTTTTACTTTACCATACGTATAGATAAAGTACAATGATCGTAAAAAAGTCGATGTTGATATTTCAACGGATCTTTATATTTTTGAGGTCTCCTGAAGCCATTTTGATTATGTGGGTGGGTAGGTGTGTATGCCACATTTTTTGTGAAGGTCATACCGTTTGATATATCAAAATGGAATTCAATGTTCCTTTGGTATATGGTGATATGGGAAGGTGGGAGGAGTGGTTTAACCCACATTCCAAACCGAAACTAATTATTTTTTCGATACGAATATAATTTGTTCCTTTACTTTTTTATGTAATATCTCCATAAACATATCTCTTTCTATGAGGTATGGTAAAGTTGTGTGTGGGCCACTACAGATTTTTTAATATATGTAGGTAACGTGTTAAGCCAGTGCGTGGTACTAAAATTCTGTTATGATGGCAAATACAATTGAATCGTGTCATACAACTAGGTTTCTTTTAAATACGTATAAGTTACCTTGTTTATACTTTATTTTCTCACACAACATGAAAATGAAATGTAAGTACAGTGCGAGCTCGATTGGCGCAACTTCCGATTACTGCAACACCCCGATTAGTGCAACAGGTAATTTTTTTACATTACAATATTTATAAGTGCAACTTTTGTTTTCTTACACCCTTCACCACAGGTGGAAAGTATGTAATTTCTACTATATTCATTTCCGACAGCATAAAGTATATATAGTGTTGTTCCATAAAATAGATCCACCTTTTACTACATATTTCGAAAAAAAAAAAATATACTAAATATTCATAATAAATTTTAAGGTTTTTATTTTTGTGAGACCGAACAACTGACCAACGAAATTACTATAGACCTGTTTTGATAAGAAACTTAAAATGAAATATATACGTAAAAACATTAGAAATTCAAATTTTAGATGTGAAAAATAATGGAGCCATCCACTTCAATTATCTAAAAAACTCAAAATTCCAAGAGATGAATAAAATAATATACTTTAATTATCTTTATTACCGCAGTGCTAAATGGAATATAATTTATTTTTGATAACGGCTAAACACCGTTTTGGCATAGGCTCAACAAGTTTTTAGCATGCCTCAATCGGAATATTACTCAATGTTCCTTTTACTAATGTCCACAAGTGATATTTATTATGTAGTTGCTTGTTTTCCCTTAAGAGCTAATTTAACTATTCGCCACAAGTCCTCAATGGGTTTAAGACTGGCAACTGAGCAGGCCAACTTAAAACAACCCCATTTTATTGCAAACCAATCTTTTGCCCACTACGATGTGTGTTTCGGGTCATTGTCTTGATGAAACACACATTGAAGCGGTATTTTTTAATCAGCGTAAGAGCATCCATTCTTTCTCGAATTGAATTTCTAATGTTTTTACGTATGTATTTCAATTTAAGTTTCTTATCGAAATATTTATATATATATATATTCTGGATCATTATACATAGGGTAGTTTTTAAGCGATATCCGTCTGTCCGTGTTTGGGTAGTAATGTAATTTGCAACGCACCAGAAGAGATACAAAAAATCAGGCACATCAATCTATTAGGCATAGTTTTGAAAATTTTGGGATTGCAATTAAGGAACATCGGATCATTCCTATGGGGGATGCAGCCCAAAAACCACGCCCACCTATACTTTTTCACGTTTGTTTTTTTCATTTTATCGGCTTTAATGATTTTTTTTGCATTTTTTGTCAAATAAATATTAGACCGGGACCGCAAGCAGTGAATACAGATCTCGGGGGATCCATAAACCCCGGCGAGGGACGATTTTTGTTTTAAGGTTGATAGGGTTTTTCTGGTTTTGATTTGTATTAAAGACCTGTACAGAAAGCAATACACATAGAGATAGCCAATGGACCCACAGGGTGCCCGCTGGTAAACAGGAGCAGTTAAAAGGCACATTGGGGCGTCAATATGCGGAAATTTTTTTAAAGATTTTTTTTTGGTTTAGTCTAACCATTCTAACATAGATTGCAGGAAGGTCCTTAATTCAAAAAAAAAAAAAAATTCACTAAAATTTTTGAAAAAATTTTAAAAAAAATTTACTAAACGTTCTCAAAAAAATATCTTTACAAAAAAAATTTTTCCAAAAAAATTTTACAAAAATTAAAAAAAAAAATTTGCTAAAATTTTAACAAATAATTTTCGAAATATTGAAAAAAAAAATTTCAATATTTCTATGAAAATGAAAATCATGAGGTAGCATAACATATTTTTAATATTAAGAATATATGTATATAGAGTAACATATTTTTTTAAATACGTCTGATTCTTAAATAGATGAGATCTCTGTTAAACCTATATGCATTAAACACACAGACAGACAGTAAACGAATATTTTGAAGCCAGCAAAGCTACATAGCTACACGACCACCGTTGTGGCTGTAGTAAACTTTGGATAACTTCTAATTTTGTATGCAGCAATTTTATTTTATTCAACAAAAGAAAAGGTCACAAAATTATAAATTACAAATTCATATATTTACAAATAAAAAATTTTGGAGGAAATATTTATTATTTTTTGAAAAAGTTATTTTATTTTATAAAAGCAAATAGGTATTTCTACAACAATGTCAGAGTTTACGATGTAGCTGTCGTCTTCAATATCATTACACGGCGACAATTGTAGCTAACGGAATTTGTTTTCATTTAGCTGCGTAGCCGCTGTCTTTTATTTCTTTAAAGCATGATAAATGATTTTTTCTCATACGACTTATTTTAATTTATGTAAAGAATCATCCATATGGATAATGCGGTACTTTAGAGGTATAACCAATTTTTTGGCATAGTACCATGAGGTCAACCCTTTCCTAGTAACCACGAAAATCATAATCTAGATAGATTCATTTTTTAAAACTATCACTTGAATTTCCTTTCCGTCAATTCTTTTTCCATCGAAATGAAATGATTTAGTCCAAAATCAATGTTTTGGATTTTACGCGGCATTGCTAAACTGTTTTTGAATATACTTAACTGGTTTTTCCAGATTGTGGAATTTTTAAACTGATCGGAAACTTTTCTTAAAAGACATTTTGGAGCACTTAAAGCATGGACTTGAATTAACAAAAATATTATTTAACATAATTTAAAATTATTTCGAGGCCTTCTTCATGCAATATTGATTATTCATAATTTTATACGGTGTTTTTTATTAATTTTTAATTTTTTTTCGTTAAAAAAGGTTAAATACACGTTTTGGTTTGCGGAAAAATCTCTTACCATCTCTAAATATTAATGAAATTTCATAATTGAGCTATTTTTGTTTTAAATAAACATATTATTAATTTTTCCTAACCAAAAAGAAAATTAAAAATTTTCAAAACTTCATCGCGGTTGGTGTGTGAACTTTTTTGACGTGATAGAAAAAATAAATATACGTTGCTTGATAGTTTTTTATGCTCTATGGGACTGTGCTATACCAATTTTTATATGTTAAAAAAATTGTTAAAAAGTTGTAGTAAAATAAAAAAATCGATTATATTAAAAATTTAAACATTGCAATTTAATATTAAATATTGTACCAGAAACTCCTAACGTAGTACCAAATCTTCAATTTAAGGCCATAATTTACTATCATACTCAGTCGCTCGATCTGTAAAAATTTGCATTTGTGCTCAAAGATATGATAGTGCGGATTAGAAGTGTATGTGTGTGGGAGACTTTTTGACAGATTATTTGAAAAATTCATTAGATATTTTTGTCCATGCGACCAGAGTTGTAAAATCTTGTTTTGTATAATAGTATGGAAACTACAAGGCCATTTTGAAACGATTTTTTTAAGAAAAACTTCTTTAGGTACTTTGAGCACGTTTTGGTTGAAGAAAAATTATTGAACACAACAACCGTAACCGTCGTCACCATTATCACAATCGTAACCGCGTCACCTAACATTCGTTTTGGTTGATGAAACATTATTGAACTCGCATCATGGTCACCATCATAACCTAACATTGTTTCTATACATTGGTCTGCTCGCTTTGGTTGAAGAAAAATTATTAAACTCGCATCATCGTCACCTAACATTGGTTTCTATACATAGGTCTGCTCGTTTTGGTTGAAAAAAAAAATGATTGAACTCGCTTCATCGTCACCTAACATTGTTTCTATACGTTGGTCTGCACGTTTTGGTTTGAAGAAAAATTATTGAACTCGTATCATCGTCACCTAACATTGTTTCTATAAATAGGTCTGCTCGTTTTTGTTGAAGAAAAATTATTGAACTCTCATCAACACCACCTAACATTGTTTCTATATATTGATATGTAGATATTTTCAGAAAAAGTTTGTAATAAGCGGACATTTAAAAAAGAAACAAAACTTGTAGAGCTGAAAACTGTAGTAAAACTGTCAACTGTAATAATAAAAAGATTATAATCAAGATTTGAATTTAATTATTCTGTGAAAACTTAAATGATCTTGTTGCTTTGTTGTATTTCATTAAAAAACATAGGAAAAAGTAATCACAAGTTACTTAGTTTTCACTTCTATTGACAGTTCCAATGATTTTCAATAGGGCAGAATTTTGTCAGATTTTTTCGTGATTGAATTCTACGATTGTGTAGGATAGTGAATCCTGACCTTTATGTGAAAAAATGCATTTATATCAAATGCGAGACAATTCTTCGTGTAAACGCTTACTTGTAGTTCTTTTGGTATTTGCAATAACATTGTTCACTATCATCTTGGTGTTATGTCTTGAAATGCCTGGATCCTTTATTTCCATAGCTATAAATCAGGAGTCATGTTGAAAAGAAAATTTGCTTATCTACGTAATTACCAAACGAGCAACTACACCTACATATTTGTTCTTGACTTTTAGTGCAATACTTTTATTAGGAGACGATGATTTTTCATTGCCAGTTAAGCTTTAAGATGCTTCGCAATTGTAGTTCCTTTCGAAGTACAAGAACAGATTAAAATTAGTCTCTGCATTAAGGTAAAATTAGTTGATTTGTATCGTGTTACTTTTTAACATTTCGTGTCGTTCAACTTTTTGGCTAAGTTAGACGAATCGTAAATAAATAAGTTTTCCGTCATCCAATTTTCACCAAATGGTATGGCTTTGTTTATTTATTTTTCACAGTTTTTGCTATTTGTTATATACCAAAGTTTGACATACTTTACGTCAAAATCTATTTTCTGTAGATTTTTACGTAGCAGTTAGTTACGATTCGTTTTAAATAAACAGTAATATGTTTTACTTATATTACAGTTTTAGTCAGCTGATTCGTAAGTGCACTATACAAATCAACTAATTCTACTAAAGGCCAGGATTCACTACCCTACACAATCGAACGATTCAATAACAAAAAAATCTGACAGAATACTGTCCTACTAAAAAAATCGTTTCAAAGTGGCGTTGTAGATGACACGCTATCACAAAAACAAGATTTTGTAACTCCGACCGCATGGAAAAATACTATTTTATGATTTTTTCATAAAATATCGCTGGAACCGTAATAGGTAGACTCTTGAAATTTTCACAGATGATGTATAGCTGTTGCCGCTACAGCAACAAATACTAAAACTTATAGGGTGTTCCGATAGAGAGGTGTTATTCACGAATATGTGCCTATTTCGTGAACTGTAGGTGGGATACACTTGAAATTTACAAATAGTAATTAAAACTTAGTTCACTAGATAAACAACTATAAAAAATAAAACTAAAAATTAAAGGGTGTTCCGATAGTGGTGTGATTTGCATGTATAAGGCCTAAGTTTTGAACCATAATAGGTAGATGCTTGAAATTTTCACAGAAGGTGTATAGCTGTGGACGCTATAGTAGCAAATACTTAATCTTATAGGGTGTTCCGATAGAGAGGTGTTATTTACGAATATGTGCTTGTTTCTTCAACTGTAGGAAGAATACACTAAAAATATGCAAGCAGTAATTAAAACTTAGTACGCTATATAAACAAGTCTAAAAAATAAACTTAAAAATTAAAGGGTGTTCCGATAGTGGTGTGATTTGCAAGTATAAGGCCTAAATTTTAAACTATAATAGATATACTCTTGAAATTTTCACAGAAGGTGTATAACTGTGGCCGCTGTAGCGACAAATATTAAAACTAAAAATTTACAAACAGTAATTAAAACTTAGATCACTTTATAAACAAGTTTAAAATAATAAACCTAAAAAATAAAGGGTGTTCCGATAGTGGTGTGATTTGCATGTATAAGGCCTAAGTTTTGAACCATAATAGGCAGACTCTTGAAATTTTGACAGAAGATGTGTAACTGTAGCCACTATAGCAACAAATACTAAAACTTATAGGGTGTTCCTAAAGTGACGTGTTATTTGCCTTTATGTCTTTATTTTTTGAGCTATAGGAGGCAACCACTTAAAATTTGCAGACAGTTATTTAATCTATGTTCGCGTTATAAGTAAGTATACAATATTAAACATAAAAATTAAAGGGTGATTTGCATGTATGTATGTATATGGCCTAAGTTTTGAACGATAACAGGTAGACTCTTGAAGTTTTTACAGGAGGTGTATTACTACGGCCACTATAACAAATAGTAAAATTTAAAGGGTGTGCCGACAGTGACGTGATTTGCATAAACATTGACTAATTTTTTAACCATAATAGTTAGACTATTGAAATTTTCACAAATGCTGTATTACTATGACCCCTATAAAAACAATAAAAATTTAAAGGGTTTTCCGATAGTGACGTCTTTTGCATGTAAAACGACATATTTTTTGAACCGTAATAAGTATTCTCTTCCAATTTGTTGCCATGGCCGTTATGACAATTACTAAAAATTAAAGGGTGTTCTGACAGTGACATTTTTGTCACGTATAGTAAATTTTTTTTTTTAATAGTAATAGGTAGACTCTTGATATATTCATTGAAAGAGAATTGCCATGGCCGCCATAGCAAAAAACAAAATTAAAGGGTGTTCCGACAGAGACATGATTTGCTAAAATTTAAAGGGTGTTCCAACAGTGATGCAATTATCACTTTAATTTTAAAAATAAAGGGTGACTCATAAGACATGAAAAAATTAACATTTTGAATTTTTAAAGTTGTACTAAACATAGTACGGAACTCTACGTGTGTGAGTCTAACTCGCACTTGACTCATTATAGCCTTCACCACAGGTGGAAAGGGTATATATAAGTTTGTCATTCCGTGTGTAATTTCTACAATATTCATTTCCGACCCCATAAAGTATATATATTCTGGATCCTTATACATAGAGAAGTTGATTAAGCGATGTCCGTCTGTCCGTCTATCCGTCTGTCCGTCTGTCCGTGTTAGTGTGGTAATGTCATTTGCCAAGGCACCAGAAGAGATACAAAAATTTAAGCACACCAATCTGTCAGGCATAGTTTCGAAAATTTTGGTATTGCAATTCAGCAACATCGGATCATTCCTTTGGAGGCTACGGGCCAAAAACCACGCCCACCTATATTTTTTACGTTTTTTTTAATTTTTTTCGGCTTTAATGATTCTGTTTTGCCTTTTTTTGTCAAATAAATATTAGAGTGTGACACGTAGATCGCAAGGAGTGCATACAGATTTCGGGGGATCAATAACCCCCTGCGAGGGGCGATTTTTGTTTGTTTTTAGATTGGTAGGGTTTTTCTGCTTTGATTTGTATTAGAGACCTTAATAGAAAGCAATACGCATAGAGGTAGCCAATGGACCCACAGGGTACCCACTGACAAATAGGAGCAGTTAAAAGGACCCCCCATGTGTCAATATGATGACATTTTTTTGTAAGGATTTCTTTTTGCTTTAGTCTGACCATTCTAACTCAATAGATTGGAGAAAGGTCCAAAATTTAACAAAAAAATTTCAATCAAATTTTTAAAAAAAAAATTTTTTAAAAATTTTTAAAAAAAATTTTTTAAAAATTTTTTTAAGAAAAAATTGATTTTTTTTTAAATGCGATTGATTTTAAATAGATGAGATCTCTGTTTTAAAACCTAGGTGCATTAAACACATAGACATCATCAGGATACCGGGTAAAAACTGCTAAAAATAAAATACACACGTTTATAGGTAAATGTTTTTTTTTAAGCCAGTATAGCTACATGGCTACACGACCACCGTTGTGGATGTCGTCAACTTAGGCTAATTTCTATTTTATTCAACAAAAGAAAATGTCACAAATTACATTATTATTGTAAATTACAAATTCATATACAAACAAAAAGTTCTAGAGGAGATATTTATAAGTTTTTGAAAAAGTTATTTAATTTTATAAAAGCGAAATAAGTATTTCTACAACAATGTCAGAGTTTACGATGTAGCGTCGGCTTCAATATCATTAAGTAGCTGACAACACGGCGACAATTGTAGCAAACGGAATTTGTTTTCATTTGTCTTCTATTTCTTTAACTCATGAATAATGATTTTTTCTTATACGACTTTATTTAAATAAAGAGTCAACAATATGGATAATGCTGTACATGTCTATATAAATAAAATCACAGTGGTGAAGGGTATAGAAGATTCGGCACGGCCGAATATAGCACTTTTACTTGTTTTTTTTTTAATATGGAGTGATGAAATACGAAATAATATTATATATAAACAAAACAAATATGATACAAATTAAGCTTTTTTAAATTGCTTAAACCAGTTCCCAAAATAGTTCAAATCGTAAAAAAAACTTAAAGCTTAGGGAATTTGTTAATTTCAAGCCTATGCCCTTTTGTTATTTTTCCTTACGAGCAGTGTGAACAGGTTTAAAAATATTTTTCAGCTAAATCTGGTTTAAAATAATGCTAAAAATAATTCCAAAATGCTAAAAATAATGCTAAAATTTATTTGTATTTTTAATTTTTAATAAGGAATTTATCCCTTATAAGGAAGTTAATTTTTATAAAATTGCTGTATTATATATTATTTGCTGATTAAAAGATAATAAATGATATAAAAGGGCCATAAAAAAACTAAAAAATGATATGAGGCTTTATTTATAAATACATAAGACTTAAACTAAAAGGTTTACAGGATTTATGTAGGTGTAAAAACTTCTTTTGTTATAAAACAAAAAAATTTTTTCATACAAACTTTCAACCCACAATAAAGTGTATGTAGTTTTTTTTTACGGTTCAGTTTAAGTTAAGAAAAATTACCTTAAAATTAAATTTAAAAAGTGTTTATGCAAGATAAATTCAATATTAAGCCATATAGGCTTTTATTGCATTTGGTGCTGTCATTTCTTTAAATACATACTCGTGTGCATTGAACAATAAAATAGTAATACTTAAAAAGTATTCGACTAATCGATTGGTTTTTTATGTCTTTATTAAAATTCATTTATTTTATGATTAATGTGCCAAAAAGTAACTATGGTATAAAATAACTATTAATAAACTCGATTTTAGAATAATGCAGTATGCCATTATTGGAATTATTGGAAAGTCAAATACATGTCATATTTTGTAGTAATTCCTCATAATCGATAAAAAATTGTGGTAGACAAAAAAATTTGTATGATTTTTCTAAAATTAAAAAATGCCAAAAAATGATAAATAAGTAATTGAAAAATGCTAAAAATAATGCTAGTTGTTAAAAGAAAATGTTGCGGCTAAATTAAAAAAAATAATGCTGAATTTAGCTGCAAAAATGCCAAATGGCCTCACTGCTTACGAGAGCTTTGAGCCTTTTAATGTACTTTCTTACTCAAATTTTACACCTGTTCCAAATTGTACACCTGTGTTTCGTGGAATATATTAAACAGCATTCACATATTTATTTAAAGCAAACGCAAATCAGTTTAACCTATTTAAATGCAAATGGAATTTGGAAGGGTTTGTTAATTTTGAACCATACAATTACTATAAATCGCAACAATTTCGTGCAACGATAGCATATATCGACACACATATAAAATATTTGCCCTCTTATTCACCAATGATGAATCCTCGACAAATGTTAGACGATGTAAAACAGGATAAAAATCTACAAACAATAACTATAAATAGTATACGTTTCTGAGAAGTTGAAGAGATAGAGAAGATTGCATAGTTCAAGGACCAACATGCTTCTAGGTTTGGGTAGAAAACTTCTTAGGGTCTTTACTGGTTTAATAAGAAGCCGTTTTCGACTAGACGTAGGATCAGTTTATGGGAAAATATCACTGCGATATCAATCGGTAATTCCGAAAGTTGGTTTCACACAAATTTTATAATTAAATCTATATATATAAAAATAAGTCCGTATATGTACGTCGCCGAACTAATCATAAACGCGTCGTGCGATTTCAACCAAACTTATACAATACGTAGGCAGTGACCCATATATGGTTTATATGAAGTTTGGTTGAAATCCGATAACGCATGTGTGTGCGGTGCGTATGTGAAGTGAGTGTGTTTTTGCCGCAGGCATTTTTTGTACCGCATAATGGGTGAAAACCCATTAACCCCAGGTAATTTTTTGATAGGTGCTCCTTTATTGACTCCTGCTGAACCCGATTTAAGTAATGGAAATATAACTGTAGCAAACAAATGGTATAAGCTGAGAATTCAACATCACTACTTCTGTAGAAGATGGAAAGATGAATATCTCAAAGAATTACACAAAAGATATAAGTAGAATTACCCTAGAAGAGAAATTGAAAGAGATGATTTGGTTGTCATAAGACAAGATAATTTTCCACCGACGAGTGGTTAATGGGTCGGGTCATTAAAACTTTTCCTGGTTCTGACGGAAGAGTTCGAGTCGTAGAACTGCGGACCGCAACAGGGAGTTTCTCTCGTCCTATAACGAAAGTTGTAGTGCTACCCACTAGTTAGTCTAACACTAGTAGTCAACCCAAAATCATTTTACTTACCCAACTTTTATTAACCCATTCTACTAATTAAAATAATATTTCTACTTTTTAACTCAATTCGCAGACTAACCCTTACACACTAATTAATTTCTTCATTTATTAATTGAATAACATTTCAATCATACAGGCAATGGCAAAAGGAAATAAAACCAATAAGAATCGATCTACAGAGCCCAATTCTAAAACGACACCCAGGGCCATTAGACAACAAACGCAAAATCGAAACAACACTGATAAAAAACATGTTAGTTATGGGGTATGTAAGGCTGACCATCGCATTGTTTCTTGCAAAAAGTTTATGAACTTAAACGTATAACAAAAATATACAAAAATACTCCAACTGCACTACTGTTCAAATTGTCTGGCCAGGAATCACCTATTAGAGAAGTGCTCAAATCAAGCTCGTTGCCGTATTTGTGGTCTAAAACACCACACCGTTCTTCATGGACACCACAGAATATTAAAGAACCTGACCACTTCTATACCAAAGAAAGAAAAGCCGACACTCACTCATACTGCCAATTTAATTCGGTTACCATCGACTTTATATAAAGTACTCATACCCACAGCGGAGGTTTATGAGATGACAGAAGACGGAAGTATATCCTTACGAGCAATATTGAACCAGAGTTTGAAGTGTTCTCTCATCGCCAACTCCTCTGTGGAAAAATATAAGTTGGAAACGTTTAAGTTAGATGGCAAGAAGTACACTAAATTAACAATAACCCCAAATATGTCGTCGTCGACCAGATATGAGATATATCTATTGGTAGTAAGAGAGTTGCCGAAAACCCCATACACGACACCCATTAAGGCGACATTAAAGGAGAATTTTGAGAGTCTTGCGCTGGCAGATCCCAACTTTTTCACTGCTGATTTAGTCGAAATAGAACTAGGTGGGAATCTATATAGTAGAGTCTTAAAACCCAACATATTACACGTGGCTGGTGGATCCTTAATGGCCCAGGATTCGTCCCTTGGTTGGCTCATTATGGGTTTCTACTCTGGCTAATCCTATGCCACAAACTCTAAGGCGGGGAGAATGTTCACGCGGTGAACAGAAGTGCCAGCACTGGCAGAACAATGCCCCAAAACTACAGCCAACTTCAAAGGAATAAAAAAGAAATTACAAGAATAACGATCATCGGTTTTTTATCTATCTAAAAAATTTGATGAGCTTGTGTGCAGTCGTGTCATTACAATCTAAAATTTTAAGAGAAGTTTTTATAAATAAATCTTACAACTAAACAAGCTATAACTAAATTAAACTACAAAATATTCTAAATTGAAAACAGATATTAGAAGTTTTAAATTAAAGTTATTCACTTACCTTTCGTGCAACCTCCATAAACCTAAAAGTAAAATTAAAGTAATATAAATTACTAACCTAAAAAACCTTAACCTAAAAATAAGAATATTTATACATATTTTCGAAAATAATAATTTTACCTATATGAGATAAATAAAAGGTCAATAACCATATAAGTATTATAACGTTTGAATTCCAAGTTGTTTCATTTATTTGGATTTTCCCTCGTAAATAAAAATTACCTTGTGCTATCTCCCTCTAACCCGTCTAAACATTGGGCATTAGCTGAATCCGTTTTTGTCATACTGTTTTCAGTAGTCGACGTTGAAGTATTTTTATTAGTTTTATTGTCAATAATTGACAACAACAAGGGTGAAAATGAACGTCTTCGAAAAACTATCGTACCAGGTAAACACAAATTGTTATTAGTTTTTTTTGTTTTTATTTTTTTCACTATTTGCATTTGTAATATTTATATTAGAGAGACTCATAAGTTGAGCCCTCCTACTATGGTTTTAGTTATTATATTTTTAAAGCAGTAATGCCGTTGTAAAAAAAAATAAAAATACCAACAACTTTGTTGTATTTGTGTTGTCTTAATATTCACACACTAAATATGTTTTTTGTTTGTTTATTGCGAGCATAAAAACAACGACCATTCTTTTCAACGAATAAACTGAAACTGCTATTTATTTGCAATATTTTTATTTGTGAATAAGTGCTGCGTATAAACGTAATAACAGTTGGGCCTAAAACCCCAGTCTTCATTTGCTATCAACATGTCTTAACAATAGTCAAACTTCATATTAAAAAAAACAGTATTAAAAATAAAAAAAAACAGTATAAATATAATAATACGTTCTGGAGGTAAGGCAGCCATTATTTGGGTAGGTTGGTGTTGTTTATATCTTGTACACTGAGTACAATTGGTAATATCGTATTAGATTTTTTAGCTTTGGAATCCAAAAGCCTGATCTAATAATTAAATGAACATGTTCTATTAATAATTTTGCAAAACAGCTCTGGTAGGATATAATTATTGGGGTGTCTTTCATCATAAGATAAACAACTAGATTTTGCTAAACATCCATTTGCACGTACTATTTGCTTTTTATCTATAAAGGGTGTTAGGGTAATTAGAGTACTTTTCGCGTGTAGTTGAGTTTTACTCTTTAAACAAACATATTCCTCAGGATAATATAAAGTCTGACATAAAACAATAAGTTAATCCTTTGTTGTGTTTACCTCTCCTGCTTCAAGTTGAATGCTAGGGTGTTTATCTAAAATTTCTAGTCTGGTTTTGAATTCAGAAATGCGAACTCGATCCAGCTCTAATTTTTGATGGGGTAAAAGAGTTACGATCACAAAAACGATAAACATATGATAAGACTCTAATAGCTTTAGACCATTTTGAAAAATCTTGAAGAATGTCAGCTTGGGTTGTTACTGTGTTTGCGTAACTTGAACAGTTTCAGCTTGAGTTAAAAAGGGTTGTGTTGTATTTGGCCATTTGGAAGCAGATTCTTTTAACCATGTGTGTCCATTCCACCAAAGACTGTGGTCCCTAAGATCCACGGCTGTACATCCGCGACTGGCCAGATCAGCTGGATTTTTGTGTGATATCACGTGCCTCCAGTTTTCAAATCCAACGGTGTCTGCAATGGTCGCCACGAGATTTCCGACAAAAGTTTTCCAAGTCTTCGGGTGTTTATTTAGCCACGCTAAAACAATTGTAGAATCTGTCCAAAAATACACTTCATGTTGTGTTAAATCCATTTGAGTAAGTATATTGTGGGACATATTTGCCAACAATACTGCACCGCACAACTTGGGTATAGATAATATCTTCAGAGGTGCTACCCGCGTTTTTGCAAATAATAGGGTACCTGAGTTTTGGTTATCATTTGTAGTAACTCGAGCATACAAAACTGCCGAGTAAGCTTTTTCTGATGCATCAGAAAAGCCATGAAATTAAATTTTAGAGGAGGGTATGAAATTAATCCAACGTGGAATTCGAATTTTATTTATATCCTCATCAAACTCTAGGAATTTCTGCCACCTTGTTAGAGTGAGTGGCTTTAGACATTCATCCCAGTCTGTGTTGTCCTGCTATATTTGTTGCATAATGATCTTCGCAGAGACAGCAATTGGTGCTAACCTCCCGCCGGATCAAAAAGACGGGCAATGTCAGTCAAGACTGTTCGTTTTGTGTAAGATTTTTTCTTTTTTCGATGTTAGGTACATCGAAAAAGAATAAATCTTCTTTTGCGTTCAAGTCTGTTCCTTCAGTCTAGACTTTTCGTTTTGTGTAAGATTTTTTTTTCGATGTCAGGTACATTGAAAAAGAATAAATCTTCTTTTGCGTTCCATCAAATGCCTTTTCAACACTCAGACAATTAATGCCTATATTAAATGTGTTACTTCCTTCGGAAAAGGATAGTAGTAGATAAGACAGATGGTTAGTGTGATAGTAAAGCTTCGCATCTGGTTTTGGCATCAATCGAATCGGATAGGGTAAGTAAATGTACATCGAGTAAATGATCTTCGGGTAGGGTGTTTAAAAGATCTGGTGAATTTGAAATCAACTTTCTTAGGGGAAATCCTGCAGATTCTAATACCATGATCATTTCCTGTTGTGCGACTTTGGCATCTTCCACAGTGTGAGCACCAAATAAAACATTGTCAACATACTTACATATTATTTCTCTATATGTGAGAAACAATTGGGTGGGTAGTTTTAACTTCTTTGGCCAGCTCGAACGTGACCGTTTGAAGTTCGTAGTCCTTTATGGGTTCGTTGACGCTCTTATGAAATAATGGGTGATTTTTTTGAGGTTAGGATTTTCATGCATTAGTATTTGACAGATCACGTGAGATTTCAGACATGGTGCCAAAGAGAAAGATGCTCAGTATGCTTTGACATTTCATCATGAATAGACTTACTAACGAGCAACGCTTGCAAATCATTGAATTTTATTACCAAAATCAGTGTTCGGTTCGAAATGTTCAAATGTGACAAATTTTGTTCAGCGATGAGGCTCATTTCTGGTTGAATGGCTACGTAAATAAGCAAAATTGCCGCATTTGGAGTGAAGAGCAACCAGAAGCCGTTCAAGAACTGCCCATGCATCCCGAAAAATGCACTGTTTGGTGTGGTTTGTACGCTGGTGGAATCATTGGACCGTATTTTTTCAAAGATGCTGTTGGACGCAACGTTACGGTGAATGGCGATCGCTATCGTTCGATGCTAACAAACTTTTTGTTGCCAAAAATGGAACAACTGAACTTGGTTGACATGTGGTTTCAACAAGATGGCGCTACATGCCACACAGCTCGCGATTCTATGGCCATTTTGAGGGAAAACTTCGGAGAACAATTCATCTCAAGAAATGGACCGGTAAGTTGGCCACCAAGATCATGCGATTTGACGCCTTTAGACTATTTTTTGTGGGGCTACGTCAAGTCTAAAGTCTACAGAAATAAGCCAGCAACTATTCCAGCTTTGGAAGACAACATTTCCGAAGAAATTCGGGCTATTCCGGCCGAAATGCTCGAAAAAGTTGCCCAAAATTGGACTTTCCGAATGGACCACCTAAGACGCAGCCGCGGTCAACATTTAAATGAAATTATCTTCAAAAAGTAAATGTCATGGACCAATTTAACGTTTCAAATAAAGAACCGATGAGATTTTGCAAATTTTATGCGTTTTTTTAAAAAAAAAAGTTCTCAAGCTCTTAAAAAATCACTCGTTAGTATTCGCTGAAACGGAGTGTGTGTAGGATTCAATAAGATCTGCCGATATATTTTGGTAATACAAAAGCACCATTTAACAATAAGCATGATTAAATCTTCCTGTGGTATATAAATCATTTAAAATCATTTAAGCTACTGCCGTTCGAGGTTTTACTAGATGCATTAAATACAACTCGAACGTAAAACTATCGGGTTTGACAACAGCATGATGGGGTAGATAGTAATAACTCGTTGAAGAACTTTTTGGGTTAAAATTAATGGGTTTCATGTGACCTAAGTAACGTATTCTTGCAGTACGTTATCATATTCTTCTTTTCATTCGGGTTTTTTTAGTAACATCTTCTCATTTCTTAGATATTGCGCCATTGCTACACGGCGTGAGTTTCCTAACTCGAGTGGAGGGGTACGAAATGGAAGATCTATCTGATAACGACCACTGAGTAAATGTTGGGTAGTTTCAGTGAAAATTTTTTCACATAAAGCTTCTTCAACGGTTTTTGTGGGATTTCTTCAATTTCCCAAAATCTGGTTAAGAGTTATGGTGATCCCTAATATTGTGAATACACCTAATACTATAATCTAACCGTCCCCACACGCGCGAACTTATAATTGTGCACACTTGCACTTTTTACATTTTTACTTTTTCATTTCTGACCAAATTTTTGGAAATTAAAAACGGTAAACAATTCCTGGAATTGTTTACCAATAAAATAAAAACATTTGATTTAATTTTTTGCAACTACACTTGTTTGTGTAGAACACAAACAAGTTCAATAAACTATTTTTGCATTTCCGTTGGAACAGACAAATTTAGCCGTAATTTTGGTAACAAATAAAATTGGTAAACAATTCTTTAGAATTCTTTACCAATAAAATATTAATTAAAATATTTTTTTTGTGCAACTGCACTTGTTTACGAAGAATGCAAACAAGTGCAATAAACTATTTTGATTCTTAACGTTTCCGTTCCCACAGACAAAATTACCAATAACGAAAATCAGTAAACAATTCATTAGAATTGTTTACCGGCAAGAATGACACAAAAATAATATTTAAGCTGGTAAAAACTTAATACAGCGTGCTATCTAGTTTTACAGTCAAACGACAAAAGTCGTTCTTAATTTTAATCTAATTTTAAAGTAATTGTAAAGTTAATAATAATAAAGTTTTTATAAGAAAAGAAATTAATTCTTTTACTGGTGTAAAGTTAATAATAATAAAGTTTTTTTTTTATAAGAAAAGAAATCAATTCTTTTACTGGCGCAGTCGCCAAGAAAGCAGCAACAACTATAAAGACAACTATATTTTGGCCAATAAGGAAGACCCTTACTTTAGAAGCAAACAGTCGCCAAGAAAGCAGCAACAACTATAAAGTAAGAAAATTATGTAAATATTTTTATCATTATTATTCCTAGATAAATTTTTTTTTTGTGTGTAAAAAAAAAAAAATTTTTTTTTTTAAGAGAGAGTTGTCCTTTCCAATATAGCGCAAAATAATATTCCTTTATGAGCGATACAGACTCACTATCGGACTATCCCTCAGATTCAGAATTTGTGGCAGACCCGTTAGACTACGATACAGAATCCCCTCTCGATTCTGGAATTGAATCTAACGACGGTTACTTGACGGACATAAATGAAGACATAGACATAGAAAGAGAAAGAAGATTAACTAGGAATAACCGTTTGTTTAGTAGATTACTAACGCTAAGACGCTTTCGCTAACCCTAAATTTATAAATATTTGTTCGTTACCTTGCGTTTTTTTTTTATCATCATGGTAGAACCACAAGCACCTTTATCCATTACTATTAACCCTTTGAAGTACCTAGATAGGCTTCCAGAATTTAGTGGAGATTATCGGGACCTCCAAACATTTATAAACTTGATAGATAGAGTTCATCCTATTCTTAGGGCATATGATGATCCATCGCAATACCTTTTTTTCGATATAATTAAAAGCAAACTAAAAGGAAGAGCTAGGGAAACTATCGAAATCAACTGCCAGGCACAATCCTGGACTGAAATAAAAACAATATTATTAAATAATTTTGGCAACAGAAATAGCATAGAAGAACTGTTCGACAAGTTAAAGGGAGTAACATTCAGAAATAATTGCGTCGAATTCTACAATGAACTTAAACAACGTCTAAGGAACCTAAACAACAAAACTCTTACGACAATAGGATCTAGCCCAGCAGTCAATGAATGTGCCAGGAACAATATGAGAACGGCACTTAATATATTTAAGGAAAAAATGCCAGAGCCAATGAAGACTATATTAATATGCAGGAACCCTGATAGCCTGGAAGATGCAATGGAAATATTATTCCAGTCCGGGTATGCCTACACAGGAGCCCTTGAAGCAAAAAGGAATGAAATTAAGAAACCTCCACAGAACCAGTCATACAAACCCTTCCATGCACCGCAACAGAACCGTGGAAACCATCAGAATAACTATAACTACCGAAATAGTTTTCCACCTACAAACCAGCATTTCAATAACTACAGGAACAACAACCATAATAACTTCCAATCAAACAGAAACAACAATCATAATAACTTCCAATCAAATAGAAACAACAATCATAATAACTTCCAATCAAACAGAAACAACAATCCTAATAACTTCCAACCAAACAGGAACAACATCAATCGAGCCCTAGATTTACGTTACAACCACCACCTCCGTCAACACCAACCCCCTGTGGAACCAATGGACGTAAACATGGTACAAACATTTCAGCCACAAAATGCCCCTACAAGAAATTATCATCATTATAACAAACAACAGAATTTTACTAAACATTACAAACATAGTACAAACCCCTTTAACGCCCTAAATTTTCAACAACAGGCCTCAGAGGCGAATTACCCCATATAATACTGAAAGAAAAACTAAAATTTATTGTAGACACAGGAGCCACCCACTCAATAGTTAATCCTGGCTTGTGCAACCCAAAATGGAAAATGAAATCACCAGCAATACAACTAAAGACTTTGCAAAACACTGTTATAACTCAAACATCATATAAAGTACCATTGTTTGAAGAACTCGGATGCACTAAGGATTGGATACACTTAATCGAGTGCAAGTTCCATGAAGAATATGACGGAATATTAGGCAACGACATCCTACAAAGATATAAAGCAATAGTAGACTACGAACTTAACCAATTAAGAATAAACAACAAAACTATCCCCTTAAATTTTCCAGACAGAAAAACAGTGAAATTTATAACCAATATTGAAAATGGACTAGTCCATATGAAGGACTACCACAACCCAAATGGGGAACTCATACTTAAAGAAGGAATATACGACACCCAAAATTTTGTAGTAGAAATAACAACAAAGTATAACTGCCCGAGCATTGTGCACCTAAATCCTCAAGATTACTGGCCCGTTACACATGAAAACTATTACATCAAAAATGAAACACTATATAAGGAATGTCCAATGCAGCTTCCTCCAAACTACCCAATCAGGGTGGATCACCTAAATTCCGAAGAGAAAGAAAAATTTTGTAAATTAATAAGAAAGTACATAGACTTGTTTCACAATACTACTTCTGAATTAACATTCACTAACGTTGTAAAACATCGAATAAATACAATTGATGATAATCCCATTTTTACAAAGTTGTACCGTTACCCCTACATTCACAAAGAAGAAGTAAGAAAACAGATTGAAGAGATGTTAAATAACAACGTGATTCGACCATCCGCTTCCCCATATTCAGCACCTATCTGGATCGTCCCTAAAAAGGACGATGCAAGTGGCGAAAAGAAATGGCGCATAGTTATTGATTATCGTAAATTAAACGATAAAACCATTGACGATAAATACCCTATTCCTAATATGGAAGAAATACTTGAGAAACTAGGAAGAAGTATGTACTTCACAACCCTTGATCTCGCTAAAGGCTTTCACCAAGTCGAAATAGACGAAAGAGATGTGCACAAAACTGCATTCTCTGTTGAGGGAGGTCACTACGAATTCCTGAGAATGCCTTTCGGTTTAAAAACAGCACCAGCCACATTTCAACGTCTGATGAACGTTGTACTAAGTGACTTATTAGGAAAGATTTGTTTGGTCTACTTAGACGACGTAATAATCTTTTCTACGTCACTCGAAGAACATCTGAATTCCATCAGATTGGTATTAAACCGAATCAGGCAAGCCAACCTAAAAATCCAACCAGACAAATGTGAATTCCTAAAAAAGGAAACAGAATTTCTTGGACACATCGTAACCCGCGAAGGTATAAGACCAAATGAAAAAAAAGTGGAGTGTGTAGCCAACTACCCCTTGCCAAAAACTCCAAAAGAAATCAAGCAATTTCTCGGTCTCAGTGGCTACTACCGTAAGTTCATAAAAGACTATGCTATGGTGGCAAAACCAATGACTAAGTATCTAAAAAAAGATGTAAAACTAGACACTAACGACCCCGAATACTTGAAAAGCTTTAATACATTAAAAACTCTTCTCACTAATAACCCAATCCTAGTTTATCCTGATTTTAATAAAAAATTTGTAGTAAACAGTGATGCTAGTAATTACGCAATAGGAGCGGTCCTTTCCCAAGATAACCACCCCATCTGTTATGCTAGTAGGACACTTAACGAACATAAAATAAATTACAGTACAATTGAGAAGGAACTCCTAGCAGTTATATGGGCAGTCGGGTACTTTCGCCCATACTTATTTGGTAGAAAATTTACTATTCAAACCGACCACCAACCTCTACAGTGGCTATTTTCTATTAAGGAACCCAACTCAAAATTAGTCAGGTGGAGACTCAAATTAGAAGAATATGACTATGACATCGTCTACAAACGTGGAATTAATAATGGAAACGCCGATGCGTTATCTCGCATATCACCCGGTAACCCACAAATAAATACAATAGAAACTATAAATGAAATTAGGGAAGTTAAAACCCCAATCAATTTTTATAAAAACCAAATTATCATATCTAGAATCACTTCTGGATCTACTAGAATACGCACTAAGAAAATATTTCAAAATAATAGGAGGACTTTCCACTTCAAGGAATTAGACCGTGCAACGGTAATAACTTTAATTAAAACTCATTTTCACCCAATTCAGCTTAACGCAATCGTAATCGAAGACTGTTTTCTTGAGATATTCAAAACCACATATAATGAAATTTCCCAGGGACTTCGGACAATAAGATGCAAAACAATACTCGAGGATATAGAAGATGATACTAAACTAATGGAAATTATTAAATCAGAACATCTTAGTAACAACCACAGAGGGATTCAAGCTGTCTATGAAGAACTCAAACTAAAATTTTATAACCCCAACTTAAAGATAAAGATAACAAAATTCATAAACAATTGCGAGATATGTATCTTAGAAAAGTACGACCGCAAACCACCAAAAATACCTTATAAAGTTACAAAAACGCCAACCAAACCACGTGAAATAATTCACATCGACGTATTTTATACATTGGAGAAAAAACAATTTATGACACTAATCGATAAGTTTTCAAAATACGCAATGGCTTTTCCAATAAACGGGAGGAGTTCCGTTGAGTTTAAAAATAAACTCCTACTAATTATAAGCATGTTCGGAAAAATAGGTAAAATCATTGTCGATAACGAACTAGGATTTAAGGCGTCTGAAATGCAAACATTTCTAGAGAAAGAAAACATCTCTATTCATTACACTTCAAATAGCAATCACACGTCTAACGCCGATATAGAGAGATTGCATAATACAATAAATGAGCACATACGACTTCTGAGACATGATAAAGAAAATATGAGCGAAACAATTGAAGAAAAAATCACTAGAATTATAGGATTTTATAATAACACTATCCACAGTACTACTGGTATTAAACCTATAGACTTTGTGAACGGTAAAGTGAATGAACAAAAATATAAAGAAATACACGATGTAATGGTAGCAAAGAAAGAAAAATATATATCTAAATTAAACAAGGATAGGACAGATGTAGAGTTAGAAGAAGGTATCAATTACATTAAAGAGATAAGAGGTGGAAAAAACCACAGAAAGTATAGAAAGGTTAACGCTACTAAGATCGATGACGACCATTTACAGACTACACGAACGAGACATAAGTATTATAAAACGCACGTTAAACCCAGAAAGAAGTACCAGGACAGAGACAACCCTAGCAACTAATGAATTTTCGAACTTCGACTTTCTTTCAGATGACGACCTGGATACTTACTTTATCATTTCTCACAGTAGTAATCGCACAATCAATTGACATACAAGATTTAACTAATAATAACGGATACTTACCAATAAAAATAGAGGATGTGAAAGTGATCGAACATTATAGCAAAATAATTCACATTGTAAACACAACTTATTATTCAGAAACTTTAGACTTAATACAAAGGAATATTCACACTCTGAATACAACTACCACAGAAACAAAGACGTTACTAGATACGACAAACAAAAACTTCATTTTACTAAAGGCCAAAGTAGAAAATCTCACCCCACATTTCAGACCAAAACGCGGTCTAGTAAATATAATAGGAAAAGGATTAAAATTTATAGCCGGAACAATGGACAGTGACGACGAAACCCAAATTAACGAATCGCTAAAATCATTATACAACAACCAACAGACCCTGACTGAGAGAACGAACAAACTTACGTATTTTAATAACATTATAACATCCCAAATTCATAATATTACAAATCATATAAATCAGAAACAATTTTTAATAGAAACATACCTCAATAATTTCAAAGACTTCCTACAGAATAAAATAGCCACACTAGAAGACGAAATATCTTTTATGTCACATATATATCAAATAAATAACGCTATTTCACTTTTGCGAGACCACTTAGATAGCATCGGACAAGTAATCTTTTCCAGCAAACTTGGTATTATTCCTTCAGACATACTGACAAAAACGGAACTAGACCTTATCAACGACTTCGACAGCTACACAAATATAAAGGTAGCCGTAGGCATAGACGACTCCAATATTATGATAATCCTCTTAATACCGCAATATTGGAAAGAACCTCTTTCAAAAATCATATTTGAACCAATTCCAAACAGTCATAATAACTCAGTAAACTTAGAAAATAAGGAAGTTCTTGTAGATGTAAACAATAATGTTTTTAATGCAAATGTAAAAGATAGTATGAAAAAGAATTTAATTAAATTAAATGATTCATGTTTAACGAAAATAATAAATTATAAAGAAGCATATTGTAATATGGAAAAGTTGGACGAAACCATGGTAACTGAAATTACACCTGGCATTCTAGTATTTAAGAACTTTTTTGATAAGCTTATACAAAACTGTAATAAAAATAATATAAGTATGCTTGGAAACTTTCTCCTAAAGTTTCAAAATTGTGAAGTGACGGCACTAAATAAAACATATTTAAATGTAAAAATCAAGATTTATGATAAATTCATACTACCGAACATAATAACTAAAATTTATAAAAAACCAAATAATATAGCAAATTTAAAACTTGAATCTTTGTATATCAAACAAACAAAACAAGAAGAAACTATAAAGTCAATATTGTACCAAAACAAAAATTCTAATACAATCACTATAAGTATAAATGTAATAATAATTATTGTAATAATTATCTTAGCTACTACCATATGTTTAAGAAAAAAAGTGTCAATCTTGAAAATTTCGTCGGAGCCTCAAGCTAACGGTGGGGGAGTTATGGTGATCCCTAATATTGTGAATACACCTAATACTATAATCTAACCGTCCCCACACGCGCGAACTTATAATTGTGCACACTTGCACTTTTTACATTTTTACTTTTTTATTTCTGACCAAATTTTTGGAAATTAAAAACGGTAAACAATTCCTGGAATTGTTTACCAATAAAATAAAAACATTTGATTTAATTTTTTGCAACTACACTTGTTTGTGTAGAACACAAACAAGTTCAATAAACTATTTTTGCATTTCCGTTGGAACAGACAAATTTAGCCGTAATTTTGGTAACAAATAAAATTGGTAAACAATTCTTTAGAATTCTTTACCAATAAAATATTAATTAAAATATTTTTTTTGTGCAACTGCACTTGTTTACGAAGAATGCAAACAAGTGCAATAAACTATTTTGATTCTTAACGTTTCCGTTCGCACAGACAAAATTACCAATAACGAAAATCAGTAAACAATTCATTAGAATTGTTTACCGGCAAGAATGACACAAAAATAATATATAAGCTGGTAAAAACTTAATACAGCGTGCTATCTAGTTTTACAGTCAAACGACAAAAGTCGTTCTTAATTTTAATCTAATTTTAAAGTAATTGTAAAGTTAATAATAATAAAGTTTTTATAAGAAAAGAAATTAATTCTTTTACTGGTGTAAAGTTAATAATAATAAAGTTTTTTTTTTTATAAGAAAAGAAATCAATTCTATTACTGTTAAGCACTTATTAAGACTTACTGCGCTGAAATATGACACATATGTTTGGGTTTTATGAATTTCTTCAATCGGTCCGGTCAAGATCCAAAATTTGTGGGTAGAAATCACTTCCTATAATGAAGTCGATAGGCCTACTTTCATAAAAGTTAGGATCTGCTAATTGAATATTTTTCAATTCATGTACAGTACATATTTGGGTTGATACTTTGGGTGGGTAGTGTTCTGGTTACGTTTTTATCACTATTGCTTGGATTTCTAAACTAAAATCTTTTTGGGTATTGGACCTCAGAGTTACATCACACAATTTCATTTAAACCAGATATTTCACGCCTAAATTGATCAGAAATAAACGAGAAATCAGAGGCTAGGTCTATTAGTACTAATGCTTAACCAGCATTAGTACTAATGCTGGTTAAGCACTTATTAAGACTTACTGCGCTGAAATATGACACATATGTTTGGGTTTTATGAATTTCTTCAATCGGTCCGGTCAAGATCCAAAATTTGTGGGTAGAAATCACTTCCTATAATGAAGTCGATAGGCCTACTTTCATAAAAGTTAGGATCTGCTAATTGAATATTTTTCAATTCATGTACAGTATTTGGGTTGATACTTTGGGTGGGTAGTGTTCTGGTTACGTTTTTATCACTATTGCTTGGATTTCTAAACTAAAATCTTTTTGGGTATTGGACCTCAGAGTTACATCACACAATTTCATTTAAACCAGATATTTCACGCCTAAATTGATCAGAAATAAACGAGAAATCAGAGGCTAGGTCTATTAGTACTCGTGCTGGAAATAAAGAATCATGAACTTCGAAATTTAACACCGCTGTCCCTAAAAGCTTCTTTCGATCATCCAATGCTGATGCAGATTGCTCTGTTAAAGTTGAAAACGTTTGAACTGTATTCTGCATTGATGTTGTAGGGTGTTCTTCGGGTGGGTTAGGGTGTAAATTGGACTTTGATGTGGGCTTGTGAAGAAGTGTGTTGTGCCGACCTCCACAGTGTCTACATGTGAAGGAACTCGTACATTCTTTGACGCCATGAGAAATAGCAAAACAGTTATAGCAGCAGCTATTATTTTTAATAAAATTTATCCTTTTACTTACTCCCATTGAAGTAAATGATGGACACTCTCTCAACTTATGCTTTTCCTTACAAAGCTTGCACATTTGGTCTATTTATGCTTTGCGTTTGGGTAGAATGTGGGTGTTTCTTTCTCTTAACACGAGCATCCTTTTTTGGTGCTTGGGTAACATAATTAACAAAAGTATTGCCTTTTCGCTCATTTTGGTACTTTGTCTCTGAAAACTGTTTATTTCTAGGGTATGGGTAAGGGTTTTTGATATCATTAACTGATTCAAGTCCTTTATATTTATTTGTTGAAAATACGTCCATATCAGTCTACGACGGTTCATTGGAACTGCTTACTAGATTTCTCTCGAAATCTTCTAGCGTTTCTTTGGGTAATTTGGACGAACAGAGATAAATGAATATTGGATCCCAATTATCCATATCTATTTCCAGCGTATTAAGATTTGAAATACAACTGTTTATTTTTCTCTGTAACTTACGAATAGCTATACCGCACTGGACATTAACAGTGGGTAAATTAAATAGTGTTTTGAGTTGTGCATTTATTTGCATCCGGTTATTCTCATATTGAGCAGATAATTGTGTCCATGGTAAAACAAAGCCATCGTTTGTTAAAGGTACACTATCAACTATTTCTTTGGCCTCCCCTGGGTTTTTTGTTTTAAATTAAACAATTTTTCTACTCCACTTAGGCGAGGGTTATCACCATAAATGGCTTTGAACATATCTCTAAAAGAAGTCCAACATTTATAGTCGGAATTAAATTCTTGCATGTCGCAAGGTGGAACGCTAAAAGACGAATTAGCTGGGTTGCAGGAGTAGAGGGTTGCTTTTGCAAGTGCTTCTTCCATTGAAATTATTCGGGATCTGAAAAGGGTTTTCGCGGTCATATATTCACGGGTAATGTCATCCAGGTTAATGGTAACAGCTTTTTTCGGGTCATCTAAGTATTCAGATTCCCGAATCCCTTCATAACGGGTGCTAATTTTGCTACAAATTTTTTCTAGTTCACGTTTTTGGTACCGAATTGCAGATAATGTTAGTTACTGATCCGCAGTTCGTTTGTATTCATTGTCAAAAGATGCTAAATCCAATTGGATATAGCGCATGAAACCAGCGGCCAAAGCTTTTAATGAGGACATGATTAAAACAAAATGTAGTACACCTCAGTTAAAATTAGGGTAAATGAGTAAAAATTTGAAAATAGTCAATTTGGGTAATGTGTACCAGCAAATAAATATCCTGATTTATATATTTTTCACTCTAGAAAAACCAGATAAATAATAATTTTCAAATTGGGTTTGGTGGGTGTGTGGGTAAAATAACACTGGTTTTTCTATTACAATGTGTTGAAAGTGTGAATAAAATTAATAATTTTAATAAAAATTATTTTGTGGAAATTTTTATAGGTAAGTTGTAAACAAATCAACTTACCGACCTTGCTGGGCTGTAGGGTACTACTTTTAATATGTTTGTGTGTGTATAAAAAATCGTTCTTGTTGATTCCTCTTTGTCCTGTATTCCCGCTTTGAGTAGATCAAAAAAAAAATAATATTTTCTGTTTTTATTGTTTTAAGGTATTTTAATTTTGTGTTATTTTATTAGTTACAGTTTGGCTTAATTACATTAAAATATATTTTAATAAATAAAATTAAATATTTGTATTATGTTGTTGTATATGTAACCATAAGTATACATTCTTTTAAAGTAAATTATTAAATATTTTTTTGTTATTCTTATTACTTGCTTATTCTTTCATTGTATGTACATTTGATACTAGACATACAAGCTACATATAAGTAAACATTGCATGCATATAACAATACCTTAAGATTATATATTTATTGACCGTTATAAATAATAATGATATTGTAATATTCATCTACAAATATGATTGATGTACAAGAAGTTTTTCACTCTAAGCAACTAGCAAATAAGATAGACGTTTTAAGCAAATTAATAAATAAATTGAATATTGCTGTTTGAGTTTATTACAATGTAAAAAGAAAATAAGTACTCTTTTTTTGTAAAAGTCTATTGTAAATTATTTAATTTATGTTATTGGAAGAAATATGTGTTTGCTTGTATGTAACTGCTTTTTTACAGTATTAACAAAAATATGTATTTTATTATAAATAAATTGAATAATTATTAAAAATTATGTGTGTCACTGTCACTTGTTTTTTTTTCAATTTGTGTAATTTGTTATTTTGTTTTTAGCTTTTATGTACTTTTGTTGTTCAATGTTGTTTAAGCTTATTTTAATCTGTTTGTTTTGTATAATTTATGTACCCAAAATTAAGGTTTTTAATTTTTGTTTTAAGCACTTGATATTTAATTATTTTAAATATGCATGTATAAATAAATTATTCTATTTTATTTCATTTTGTTTAGTTTGTGTTGAATTTTTGGTGGACTGTAATTTTTCACTCTTTTAAGGTTCGATAGGACCAATGTTTAGACTGGTTAGAGGAAGATAGCACAAGGTAATTTTTATTTACCAGGGAAAATCCAAATAAATGCAACAACTTGGAATTCAAACGTTATAATACTTACATGGTTATTGAACTTTTCTTTATCTCATATATGTAGGTAAAAATATTATTTTCGAAAATATGTATAAATATTCTTATTTTTCGGTTAAGGTTTTTTAGGTTATTAAGATAAGTATAAGGGTAAGTATTAGTTAATTCGCGTATTTGTTTATAATACTTTAATTTTACTTTTAGGTTTATGGAGGTTTCACGAAAGGTGAATAACTTTAATTTAAAACTTCTAATATCTGTTTCAATTTAGAATATTTTGTAGTTTAATATAGTTATAGTTTGTTTAGTATAAGATTTATTTATAAAAAAAATTTCTCTTAAAATTTTAGATTGTAGTGACACGACTGCACACGAGCTCATCAACTTTTTTAGATAGATAAAAAACCGATGACCGTTATTCTTGTAATTTCTTTTTTATTCCTTTAAAGTTGGCTGTAGTTTTGGGGCATTGTTTTGTCAGTGCTGCCACTTCTGTTCACCGCGTGAACACCCAAAAACCCAAGACGCAGGTGAAAGCCGAAAAAAAAATGTTTACACGTACCAACTAAAGAGAAGCAAATGTCTTCAGCACGTTCTTAAAGGTATGGACTCATGTGTTGATCCTGAGGAAATAAAGGATGGCCTTCAAAAAACTGAATTTAAAGTTAAAAGTGTAGACAACCTTAGAAACCGAGAACGCATCCTACAACCACTATTTCGTGTTGAATTCGAACCTGGAGATATCAGGCTGAAAAATAACCCCATTTATAGCCTTAGGTATCTACTACACCGTAAAATCACCGTTTGATCATACTAGGGCTTATTGTAAGCTATCTCCAGTTTGCCATTTCAGTACAAAAAGCTACACCAACAACTAATTCTACTCCCAATTTTCACCCAGAACCTAAGGAGCAAACACCATCTGGTAACTATAATCGTCTCGAAGCAAGCATCGATACATTAGTGCATTCGTTAAACAGTTTTAAAAGCTCTATGAGCAGCATGATGCAAGAAATAGTATGCATGCAATCTATGATGTTGCAGGCGGTACTTCAAAAACCATGAACTGTTTAAAAATATGTTTCTGGAACGCAAACGGCTTACGCCAATATAAAAACGAACTCGAGTACTTTCTTAAGAATCAACAAATTGATGTCATGCTGATTGCAGAAATACATTTAACAACATACAGCTTTTTTAAAATCAATGGCTATATTTTATATGACACCAAAGACCCCCGTGGCAGGGCATGTAGTGGTTCAGCAATACTAATAAAGGCTCGAATTAAACATAATTTACTGTGTGATTTTTGTGAGAACTATCTTCAAGCAACAAACATCTGCGTTGAAGATTTTCATCAGAACATAGTTATTTCTGCGATTTATTTACCTGGATTTCGAATATCAGAGAGTCAATATAAAGACTTCTAAAAATCCCTAGCTCCCTGTTTCATAGCATCAGGCGACTGACTACAACGCTAAACATTCGTTTTGGGGTCGTGTTTTGTTTGACACTATTTCAAAAATGCGTCTGAATATGATCTCGAGTGGTCTACTGATCCGCAGAAGATACCTGATGTTATTGATTTTAGCGTGACTAAGGGCATTTCCAGAGCAATTATTAAAGTTGAAGAATCTCTAGTATTATCTTCAGATCACTCGCACTATTATTTACATCTAGAACCAACAGGAGATCGTATCACCAAAGAAAAGCACATGCATAAGTTGGTTAAAATACAGAAAATATCTTAGCACTCATTGCTCGGAAAATATACTTTTAATATCAACAGAAGACGTAGATGAAAACACCAAGACTTTTGATAAAAAACATCAAACTTGCTGCCCAAGCAGCAGTAGCCCGACAACACACTAGATATAATCCAATTTATTCTGTAGATGTCGAACGGCTCTTAAGTGAAAAAAGAAGAATTCGCAGAGAGTGGCAATCACACAGATCTCCTCAACTTAAAAGCAGGCTAAAAGATATCACGAAACGGCTTAGAAATCTACTAGAAGACCGTAGAACTGCATCACTACAAAAATATTCAATATGGCGTGCCACAAAAAACCTTAAAAGACCTGTCATTCGTAAACCACCATTGCGAACCTCGTGTTAAGGTTGGGCAAGAAATGATACTGAAAAAGGCAATTTATTTGTGAACCATTTGGAAAATGTATTTAAAGCGAATATACCTACTAATATAGTCGCGTTGCCACCCGTAGACGTTGAGGCACCTCCCTCAGGTTTGACTGAAAAGGCAATTGCTTGTTTAAACCCTAAGAAGGCCTATGATTTTGACAAAACAAGCAACAAGATGCTAAAAGAACTTCCCCACGTAGCAGTAAAAATCATTCTCTTTATTTTTAATGATATCTTACGCCTCCAGTACTATCCCCAGACTGGAAAGTATTCTTAATTACCATGATACCTAAGCCAGGAAAAGACCACACGAAGGTAGAATCATACAGACCAATAAGTTTGCTATCAATCTTAATAACTAAGCTGAACCCAATTTTGAGTGAAAAAGGATGTATTCCTAATCATCAATTTGGATTTAGAATACTGCACAGCACTATTGAAAAGAAAATATTCAAAGAAAATATTGTTCCCCCTTTTTCATATACGTGTCTCAAGCGTTCGACAAAGTTTGGGACGAAGGCCTAGTTTACAAGTTGAAGCAAAACTTGCCCAAAAATTTTTCGCTCGTAAGTTTGTACTTAAAGAAGGAGATTTCTTACGCTTGCCTCAGCCAATTAAAGCTGGAGTACCCCAAGGTAGTATATTGGGACCCACTTTATATTTGCTGTACACATCAGTTATGCCAATTAGCAACCGGGTCCACACTTCAACATTTGCTGACGACTCTGCCTTTCTAAGCATTCAACATCTTGATCGACGCTTAACCTGGAAAGGTCACATAGAAGCAAAATTGACACAAATGAAGCTGAAAGCAGTGCAAATAAATTGGCTTATTGGTAGTAACTCAACCATTAGCTTAGATTGTAAACTTCTACTTTATAATTCAATCCTTAAACCAATATGCTGTTATGGCATTCAGTTATGGGGTACTGCCTCTAACATAGACAAAATTCAAAGTTGCCAAAATAAAATTTTACGAATGATTACTGTCGCACCCTGGTATATTAAAAATTCGAAATTCACAAAGACCTAAACGTGCCATTAGTTAAAGCAGAAATAGCGAAACATGTAGCATCATATTTAAAGAAGCTTGAAACGCATCCAAACCGCTGGCCCGTAACATCCTAAATGATCGTGGTTACGCTCGACTAAAAAGGAGGTATATTGTTACTATCGTCCGAACATCAGAAGGATGACCCACAAATGATGACATCAACCGTGCACTATTATTATCTTATCTAGCATTTTTTTATTTTCTTTTCTTTTATTTAAATTTTTTCCTTTTAGACTTGAGATATAAAATGAATTGTTAAAATTTTTGTTTTATGACATTCAGCTTTTGCTTATATCTATCATACTGACTTAAGGCCCAACTATAATAAGCATAAGCTAGCTTAAGCCAACTTAAGCAACTGTGCAATTACATATAAATCATATGTGCTTAAGCAAAGTCCGAAACCGATCACACATTCCGTGCGGAAACAGCTGTTTGGGCTTTGTGTTTTACATATGAAAGTACATTCATAAAAAATTGCAATGGAGAACGAAAGTGATCAAATTATATCTAAATTTAATATAAAATGTTAAAAAAAGAAGCTACTATAAGAAAAAAGGGAGGCATTGTATAATAATAATCGTTATTAAAAAGAAAGAGCATTTTATTGTTTATGAGTTGAGTGATGCACACCGCTGTATTTTTTAGTACTTTTGGCCAAAATTACACATACAGCACAGTCTTCGACTAAATATTGCGTTGTACGTTGAATTGAAATTTTTCTTAATTTGTATTGCAATAATTTTCTTACAAACAGTGAACAAAAAAAGTTTTCGTACTAAAAGTGTCGTTAACAAAATTAAAGTTTTAGGTTAGCGGTAATGCCCGACCCTCCCTATTTGGGGGACAACCGCTATTCGGTTTTAGCGGAGGCTCCCGGAGCTAAAAAGAAACGGACAAATCAAAACATTTCCGAAATATTTCCCGAACTTCCGTCGATTCAAAAACCCGATCCCAAATACGTAGTTATCTCGGCATCTTCCGGCGATAAGACCTTGCAGGAATATTCGTGCTTCTCCGTCCACCGTTCCTTAAAATTAGTATGTTCCGACATTCTCTCTGTATCCGAATTAAGAGATCGTAATTTGCTATTGCTAATTGGAAATAAAAATAATGCTGAGAAACTAATTTCAACAAAATCGTTACCAGGAATTTGTAATATTCAATGTAATTATCATGCGAATCTTAATTTCTCTAAAGGAACTATATATGCTCCATACCTCAACAAAATTCCAGAATCTGAAATAGTTAGTGAACTAAAATCCCAAGGTGTTGTTGAAGTCTACAAATACCTTAAAAAAAATGCAGAAGATAAGCTAACCCCTTGTGGTTTCGTTTTGCTAACGTTTGACCGCACACTCCAGAAAAACTCGAGATTTCATGGCATAAAGTTAAAGTTCGGCCTTTCTACCCGAATCCAATGCGGTGCAAATCTTGCCAAAAGCTTGGGCATACGCAAAAATGGTGTAAAAATTCTCCACTATGCGAGAACTGCGCTCTACCTCCTCACAAGCCTAATGACTGTACACGCATTTTTTGCATTAAATGTTCGGATGAACATCCCTCTACCTCTAGAGACTGCAAAGTGTTCAAACAACAAAAAGAAATATTAAAAATCAAAACCAAAGACAAATGTTCTTTAAAAACAGCCAAAGAAAAATATCAAGAACAAAATTCCCCACCACTACAACTTGTTCAGTCTTACTCTGACGTTACCAACAACAAACACCTTAACAAATCAACAGAAAACAGCGCCGAATCAAAAAAAGTCAATCCAGAAATAAATAATCATATCAATATTCCAACAAAATAATACAGAACCAACAAAAACATCCAACCTTAATGCAATTGATTTACCAAAATCAATAACACAAGAAACAAAAGTACAAAAACCAATAACAAGCACAACCCAAAAAAATTTACATACAATAACAACACGATCAATGACTAAAGCTACAGCTAATTGTTCAAATAAAACTAATAATGCAAAAAAATATAAAGAAATACTTAATCTTACACAAAACAACAATACTGCTTTACCAAAGCAAGCAACTAACAGACATACTTCTTATGAAGATCAAGAAGAAATTATGTTCCTTGATAACGAATAATTTTTTTCCTACTTTTTCACCATGGAGATCAAGAAGAAATTATGTTCCTTGATAACGAATAATTTTTTTCCTACTTTTTCACCATGGATTTTAAAATAATTCAGTGGAATATAAACGGTCTCGTTAATAATTTTCATGAACTCCAACTAATAATTAAAGATCATAATCCGGATATTATTTCTATTCAAGAAACACACATTCCTAAGAACACTAAAAATATTTTTTTCCCTAAACAATATAATGGATTTTTTCACAACCTATTGCTATACTAATTAAAAAAAACTATACCACATAAATTAATATATTTAGACTCCGACACTGCTTCTATCGCTATTGAAGTTAATATCGGTTTAAAGTTTTCATTTGTTAATACATACATCCCACCCCATCAGCCCATTTCAGTTAATAACCTAAAACGGATTTTGAACAAGGTAACATCACCACTCTTTTTTTCTGGAGATTTCAATGCATGGAGCAATTTCTGGGGTTCAAGTGCTTCGAACACCCGAGGTAAAATCCTAGAAAATTTCATTCTTAACGAAAACTTAATAACACTTAACAATGGAAATCCAACACATTTTTCTACTCACAACACCTTTACTCACGTGGATATTACCTTATGCTCTTCCCAACTTGCGCCATTTTGCTCTTGGAACACATTGGACAACTTACATGGAAGCGACCACTTCCCCATTTTAATTCAAATTGAAAAAAGTGTCAATAAAGATAATGGTAATCACATGCCTAAGTTTAAACCAGATCATGCCAATTGGCCTTTATTCCAAAGACTTTGCGAAAACAGTATATTGAAAATAAAACTATCCTCCAACGTTAACCACCAAGCAGCATCTATAATAAAATGTGTTAGATCAGCTGCAAACCAAAGCATACCACAAACCAAAGTTAGGGTGCATAAACCTCGAGTGATTTGGTGGAACACAAAATTACAAGAACTAAGAAACAAAAACTCTGGCACAACTACAAAAAAAAATAGAAACGAAACCAACTTGATCCTTTACAAAAAATACAATGCAATATTCCGAAGAGCCGTAAAAGAAAGCAAAGCTGAATGCATTTATAAATTCACTTCTAATATTAACCCCAATTCAACATCCCAGCGTATTTGGAATGATATAAAATTGTTATCTGGCGCTAAGTGCAACAATACAATAAAATACCTAGAAACCGACACTGGCATGCTATCAGCTCCCGCTAATATAGCAAATTGATTTGCTACGCACTGGTCGACTTTATCAGAAGACAGTAATTTCTCAACCCATTTTCATTCAAATAAACTAAATATTATCAACCAAAACTATAACCCCCAAACTCATAATTTACATGCAAAAAAAATAGAAAACCCCATAACATTAATAGAGATTGAAGATGCTTTACATTCTACCAAAGGTAAAACAACAGGAGCTGACCGCATATCCTACCCAATGCTAAAAAATTTAACGAAATCGTTTAAAGAACACCTACTTACGATTTACAATAACATCTTCACCTCTAATGTCTATCCACAAGCTTGGAAAACGGCAACTGTTGTCCCCATTCCAAAACCTAATAAAGATAAGTATACCTTATCTGGATACAGACCAATTTCCTTTTTACCATGCATAAGCAAAATACTTGAGAAAATAATAGCAAGAAGATTGATGTGGTTCCTTAAAGCTAACAATCTTATAACTCCCAATCAAGTAGCTTATATGAAAAAACAGGGCACTGGCGACGTTCTCCTGCATCTACAGCACTTTATTTCTAATGCTTTATCCACAAAAAATCATATAAATGTACTGTCTACTGATTTTGAAAAAGCATTTGACCGCATCGAATCCATATAATACTTCAAAACCTTGCAGATTGGAAGATTGGTAAGAATATGTTCGCTATTATAAAGAGTTTTTTAACAAACCGGAAGTTCAATGTTAAAGTAAACGGCCACTATTCTTAAACTTTTTCCCTACATAATGGTATACCACAAGGTTCACCACTATCAGTTATACTTTTTATAATCGCTTTTAACCAATTTAGTAAAATAATTTCCAATTACAAACACATTGAACACGCCATTTATGCTGACGACGCAGTTATATTCACCAAAATCAAAGATAATAATAAAGCCAAAGAAGTTTTCTCAAACATTTTACGAGATATTGAAAATTGGTGCCTAACATCTGGGGCGAAACTTTCATTAGAAAAGTGTTCCGTGTTACACATTTGTAATAAACATAATTGCAACATGTTTGACCTTAATTATAATAACGTTAAAATAAAACGAGTCGACAATTTACGTATCCTAGGAGTAGTATTTGACAAAAACTTCACGTTCAAGGAACACTGTGTGCAACTGAGAAAAAGTCTCAACACCAGGTTGAATATTATAAAGTATCTTCCATCGAAGAATTTAAATATTCATATATCAACTATGATAAACGTGACACGTTCGGTTATTCTGTCCAAAATCGATTATGCTCTACCAATCTATGGATGGTGTGCATCATCGCACATGAAGCTTATCAAATCACCTTATCACGCAGCAATTCGCTACAGCATTGGAGCTTTCCGCACTAGTCCGACGACAAATTTACTAGTCGAAGCTGGTATGCCTACTATCGAAGATCGAACTACCAAGCTTACATATAAGCTAATACCAAAACTTTTCATCAGCCATAACAAAATTATATCTCAAGAAACTTTAAAAACAACTAATTACAAAAAATCCCCTAGAATCGAATCAACCATCTCAAGATGTATAAACTTTTCTCGCATAATTGGTCTGTCAATTCGTCCACTTCTTCTAAAACAAGCATCAGAACCACCTAGGTTAATTGATAATTCCTCTTTCATTTTCTCCATGATTAATCTGCCTAAAGCTACAACATCAGCAGCAGTATATAAACAAACTTTTAAAACTATATGCGAAAATCTCGTGAAGCAAAACTGGAATTTTATATATACAGATGGGTCCAAAACTAAAAATAACACAACTTTTGCAGTGGTTCAACAAGATGGTACAATTATTAAGTGTGGACACATCGATAACTACAGCTCTATCTTTACAGCTGAAGCTTTAGCAATATCAATTGCAGTTCAATATGCCAACGTAAACGACTCGAGGTATATTATCTGTACCGATAGTCTTTCGTCCATCCTTGCAACACAAAACACCAAGCATGACTCTCCCTTAATTAACAACATCCGTAATACCCTCATCAATAACAAAAATAAAATTAAATTGATGTGGATACCATCACACCAAGGAATTACGGGAAACGAATATGCCTCTTCTAATAAAATCTCCTCCCATCTACAATCATCTTTCGAATCAAAATGGAATCTCTACCAACACAACTACAAAAATGTCAATCCGTTTGGAACCAGACCAGTTTTTCCGGAATCCTGTTCACGCTACAAAACCAACACTATAAAAAGGCTCAGAATAGGACATAGTAAACTTACACACGTTCACCTATTAGAAAAAAAATCTGCCCCACAATGCTCAACTTGCAACATGCAGCTTAATATTTCACACCTTTTAGATGAATGCACCGTTTACAATCACTCCAGAAGCAAAATCTTTGGATCGAATCCTCCCTCTCAATTATTGAAAAATACATGCAGTAGGAATATTAATTTAATATTAAAATTTGTATCAGAAAATAATATAAATATATAAAATCTTAAAAGTCGGAGTTGAAAGCCTAAGTTGCTATTACTCCTTTTCTATATTTAGTTACAATAATTGTATTTTGTAATTAAAACTATAATAAATAAATAAATAAATAAATACACATACAGCAAAAAATATAAAATTTTTCATAATTATTTATTATTGACCTTTTTAATGTTTTGTTTATTAAAGTTGAAATTTCATCTATTTTGGTCTTAAATGTTTAAAAAATGTATATAAAAAACTATTATTTCGTTTTTTATCCAACGTTTCGCTGGTATTTTCCAGCTTCATCAGGGATAATTTTATTAAATCTGGCAACGATATAGCAAATGTAAACACAAAATTGTAGTAAAGACAACAACAACATGATAACTTAGTTTAACTTATTTTTACTTACATATAGTTTTCTCGTCAATTTTAACATTTAGTTTAAACAATATTAGTTTTATACACCACGACATAAAACACAAATTATTCAAAAAACGTAAAAACAAACTTAAAAATATATCACAGTTGAAATATGCTAAACTACTATTACAGTTGGAGCAAAATTACTAAACTAAATTATTGCAAAAATATAATTGGCGCTAATGTTGTCTTTGCCTTCTTTTCTATTTATTTCACTTGTTGTTCTTTGCTGAATTCTTAAACTTTCCATAGTATATCGCTTGTTCTCTTTTACTTCTTTGTCCAGAATTTTTACATTTAAAAGATCTGCATTATGTCTCATTTCTGTGCAATGTTGCGCTAATGCAGTTGTTACTTTTCCCCTTCGTATGTCGGCTTCATGTTCCTTGATTCTCTTCATTAAACTTTTTTTTGTTGTTCCTACGTATACTTTTCCACATTTCTCCTGTGTGTTCCCCTTACATGTTATTTCATAAACAACATTACTTTGTTCTTGCTTTTCTATTTTAGTTTTTGTTTTTGTCAATAATGTATTGATTGTTTTGTTTGCTTTATGCGCCAAAATTATTTGTTTGTCATTTATTATGTCTTGCATTTTTTTGTTTTCTGTTAGTTTGGGTATGTAAGATATGCTGTAGTATTTCTTGGTGTTGCCGGATGTGTTGTTTATATCATTCCTATTTTCCATATTTAATGACTTTTTTATTAAATTGTTTATTATTTTTGTTGGATAATTGTTGTTGGTTAATAATTTCCTCACTTTGTCCATGTTCTTGTTAATGAATTTGTTGTCACTTAGTTTACGAACTATCGTAATAAATAAAATTTTTCTTGCGAAATTTTTTTAAAACTATTAAAAAAAATTCTTAATTTGTATACGAATGGCTTTAGGTATATAAAATATGTTTTTTTAACATCTTTTTGTTAACAAATATAATTTATTCAGAAAAAAATTATTATTTTTCAAAAGTACGAATAAAACAAATGTGCAACTGTGCCATAATAGTTTTTAGATTCATGTAATTACATTGTAGTCACCTAAAAGTCTTCAATGAGTTGCTTAAGCATTTGACAGACTTTTCGTTCGTTTTTTGACATTAGCTTAAGCCAGCTTATGTATATTATAGTTGGGCCTCAAGCCAAATTCACTTTGTCTTGATACATGTATATAAACTCGTGAAGTTTTTTTATGATAATCTTAAATCCTCGTCTTCATTTGCTATCAACATGTCTTAACAAATGTCAAACTTCATATTAAAAAAAACAGTATTAAAAATAATTTTTTTTATATGAAGTTTGACTTTGGTTAACACATGTTAAACCCCCGTCTTCATTTGCTATCAACACGTCTTAACAAAAGTCAAACTTCATATAAAAACAAACAGTATTAAAAATAATGTTTTTTTATATGAAGTTTGACTTTTGTTAAGACATGTTAATGTCTAATGGAGACGGGGGGTAATTCCCAACTTTTACTACGTTTAAATACAGCACTTATGTACTTATTCACAAATAAAAATATTGCAAATAGAAAAAATTGCTGTATAAACAGTGAAGTAATTTTTTTATTTGCGAATAGTTAACTGACGAAAGCAATTCCTGATTAACGACACTGCAAATAACACGTATGGCGTTACCACTTCTTTATATATATAAAATGTATTGTGTAAATTAATGGAAAATTTGCTCCCACATTGCATTGTAAAAACAATTATTATGTTCGATCACAACGTTAAACATTTAAAAAACAGCACTAAGCAACACCAACATTAAATAAATTAGTCAAGTGCGAGTTAGACTCACACACGTAGTGTTCCGTACTATGTTCAGTATAATTTAAAAATTCCAGTTGTTTATTTCTTTATGTCTTATGGGACACCCTTAAATTTTAAAATTAAAGTAATATTCGCGAAAATTGCATCATAATTAGTATTATTTATTATTATATGTATTTCATTTTATAGCGGCCATGGTAATACACTTTCTATTAAAATATCAGAAGCCTACCTATTGCGGTTAAAAAAATAAAGTAATATTCGTGAAAAACACGTTACTAATGGACACACTTCAATTTTAAGTATTTGTTATAGCGGCCGAAGTAACACATCTACTGTAAACATTTCAAGAGGGTATCTATTACGGTTTATAAAATCATGTCACTGTCGGAACACCCTTTTATTCATTATAGTGGCCATGGCAACTTCCTTTCTATAAATATATTAAGAGTCTACTTATTGCGATGAAAAAATAAGTCACTATAAGTGAAAAACATGTCACTGTCGGAACACCCTTTAATTTTTAGTAATTGTCATATCGGCCGTGGCAACACATCTTCTGTACAAAATTTCAAGAGTCTACCTATTACGGTTCAAGAAATAAAGCTTTATACATGCAAATCACGTCACTGGCGGAAAACTCTTTAATTTTTATTATTTGTTATAGTGGACATAGTTATACACCTCCTGTAAAAATTTCAAGATTCCACCTATTCATTCAAAACTTAGGATATATACTTGCAAATCACGTCACTATTGGAACACCCTTTAATATTTAATTTCAATTTTGTATACTTGCTTATAAAACAAACATAGTTTTATTACAGTCTGCAAATTGTAAGTGGTTTCCTCTTACAGCTCAAAAAAAGACACAAACGTAAATAACACGTCACTTTTGGAACACCCTACGTTTTAGTATTTTTTGCTATTGTGGCCGCAGTTATACTCTTTTGGTAAAATTTTCAAGAGTCTACCTATTATGGTTCAAAGCTTAGGCCTTACATACACAGAGCAAACCACTATCGGAACACCATTTAATTTTTAGGTTTATTTTTTTAGACTTGTTAATAAAGCGAACTAAGTTTTAAATACTGTTTGTCAGAAAAAAACACATATTCGTAAATAACACCTCTCTATCGGAACACCCTATAAGTTTTAATATTTTTTGCTATAGCGGCCATAGTTATACACCTTTGGTAAAATTTTCAGGAGTCTACCTATTATGGTTCAAAACTTAGGTCTTTTACATGCAAATCACTCCACTATCGGAACACCCTTTAATTTTTAGGTTTATTTTTTCAGACTTGTTTATATAGCGAACTAATTTTAATTTAGTGCTTACATATTTTTAGTGAATTTCTCCTACAGTTCAAGAAATAAGCACATATTCGTGAATAACAGCTCTCTATCGGAACACCCTATAAGTTTTAGTATTTGCTAGTATAGCGGTCACAGGGTTATACTTTCTGTGAAAATTTCAAGCGCCTACCTATTACGTTTCAAAACTTAGGCCCTATACATACAAATCACAATACTATCGGAACACCCTTTAATTTTTAGGTTTATTTTTTATACTTGTTTATATAGCGAACTAAGTTTTAATTACTGCTTACATATTTTTAGTGTATGCCTCCTACAGCTCAAGAAATAAACACATATTTGTGAATAAAACCTCTCTATCTATAAATTTTAATATTTTATGATTCAAAACTTAGGCCTTATAAATCAAAATAACACCACTATCGGAACACCCTTTAATTTTTAGGTTTATTTTTTAGACTTGTATATAAGGCGAACTACGTTTTTATTACAGTTTGTAAATTTTTAGTGTATGCCTAATACAGTTCAAGAAATAAACACATATTCATGAATAACACCTCTTTATCGGAACACCCTATAAGTTTTAATTTTTGTTGCTATAGCGGCCATCGCTATACACCTTCTGTGAAAATTTCAAGAGTCTACCTATTATGGTTCAAAACTTATGCCTTATACATGCATTTCACACCACTATCGGAACACCCTTTAATTTTTAGTTTTATTTTTTTATACTTGTTTATATAGTGAACTAAGTTTTAATAACTGTTTGTAAATTTCAAGTGTATCCCTCCTACAGTTCAAGAAATAAACACATTTTCGTAAATAACACCTCTCTATTGGAACACCCTATAAGTTTTAGTATTTGTTGCTATAGCGGCAACAACTATACATCATCTGTGAAAATTTCAAGAGTCTACCTATTACGGTTCCAGAGATAAAAGGCGCTGACAGACGGACAGACATAACATAGCGATAACAATAGGGTTTCGTTTTTACACTTTGTGTGCGGAACCCTAAAAAGTATATAACTATTATTAAGTTAAATTTTCCGCATAAACAGCGAGTTAATTATTTGTTAGTTTTTATTTTCTAATAGGCTACGTATAAACGTGGTATATAATGTGCATAAGCTGGCTTAAGCTAAAAAGTTAACGAAAAGTCTGTCAAATGCTTAAGCAACTTATTGAAGACTTTTAGGTGGCTACATCGTAAGTACTTACATGAATCTAGAAACTATTATGACACAGTTGCACAATGATTTTACAAAATAATAATTTACTTTTGCAAAATAATAATTTATTTCTGATTAAATAAAATTTGTTAACAAAAAGGTGTTAAATAAACATATTTTATATACCTAATACCATTCATATAATTATAACTACTAAAAACTAGAGCGGTGTGCATCACTCAACTCATAAACAATAAAATGCTTTTTCTTTTTAATTACGATTATAATACAACGCCTCCCTTTTGTACGATAGAAACTTAATTTTTTAAACATTTTACATATATTAAATTTATAAATAATTTGTTCACTTTCGTTCTCCATTGCAATTTTTTATGAATGTACATACAAAAGTATGTATAACACAAAGCACAAACAGCTGCTTCCGTACGGAATGTGCGATCGGTTGAGATGAGATCTGAGATATTTCTCTCAACAAACGTCAAATTCAACCCCAGAGATAATTTTGTTACGTGTAGACCTCAATTGGAATGCAAAGGTCTGATATTGCCAACTCAAGGTATGCTGCTACTGAGGCAATATCTTTCAATGCCTCCTCTCACCTCCTAGCGGTGCATCCTGGTATTCCGAGCAACTTAATCAAAGATGAGGTAACCACCCTCATGGGAGATTAAGTCGGGGCTAACGTGAGAGGGAGCCCAAATTGGGCAATTCTACTTATTCAGTGTAATGGTAAATCTGGTACAAGAATGTCGAGCCACGGAGGGATTCACTGTGAGGTGGTAGCGGAAGAATGCTTGATAAGAATCAACCGTAGCACCCAAAGTCCAACGTTAGAGGGCTACGCGGATGCAGCGTCTGTACTCGTAGCGAGCGGCTGCAAAGGCGTCCGACTCCAGAGGGGCGGCCTAAATAATTGTGAATCTAACCACATCCTGACTGTTCTTTGTTGGATCCAAACTTATGGTTGGAAGACAGTCTATTCACCTACTGTATTCTAAAATACATGAGTTTAAACCCGTTTAATATTGATTCTCCAAGTGGTCGCCGCAATGCAGCGGTCAATTCACCTGCCTCAGATTTATCTCAGGCAGCATGCACATCTGATTTGGAGGTGCAGAACACATGTTTCGTGACAAATACACCTTCTCGTTGATAACTAAAACCTTAATTGGAACTTGGAACGTTCGTTCCCTCGTCGATCCCAGTAAACTCGAACAAGACTTGGACCTCAGCCACGTCGAATGAAAACTTGGATGAGTGTCGAAACATGGGAAATCATCGAAAAACGCCGTGTAGCAAAACACCGACGAGACATAGGCAAAACTAGAAATGAAAAACTACGTGCTTCGCAATCATACAACGAGCTGAAGAGAAAAGCACAGCGGTCGTGCAGAAGAGATAAGTTCAGCTGGTACGAAAACCTCGCAAAAACGGCAGAATCGGCAGCTGGAAGTAGGAACAGGAAACTCTTGTACGATATCACAAGAGAAATTGCTGCAATGAAACATCACTATTATCGGCCTCTCAAGGATAGTGAAGGCAATACTATAACATCTATAGACGACCAACTTCAGTTATTTAAAGAGCATTTCTCAGATCCTTAACAATCCTGACTTACCATCTCCAACACCATCAGTTAACACAAGCGATCAGGTATACAGTCGAAACATGACACTAATTTCTCAGCCGCCGCAAATGGATGAAATCATTAAAACTATATTAGCCATGAAGAACGACAAGTCCCCTGGAGTCGACAACATATCGGCTGAGATGTTAAAAGCCTGCCCCAGAACTACAGCGAGCCTATTAAATCCGCTCTTCGCAAAAATATGGGAAACAGAAGAATTTCCCAAAGAATGGTTGGAGGAAATTTTAGTCACAATCCCAAAAAAGGTTGACCTTAGCCAATGCAGAAATTACAGAGGTATCATGGTGCTATCAATTCCATCAAAGGTGCTCACAAAAATTCTACTTAACCGCGTAAACGCAAAACTAGACGCAACCATACGAAGACAACAAGACAAGCGTTGACCACATAAACACTTTAAAGGTCATCATAGAGCAGTCAGTCGAATGGAAAGCAGTCCTGCAGCTTATATTCATCGACTACAGCACGGCATTTGACAGTATAAACAGAGTGTACGGCAGAGGCAAATTTCCCCTAAATTAATAAGGCTGATCATGTCACATTATGATGACTTTCGTTGCAGAGTTCTCTATAAAAACAAACTTTCTGCTGAGTTTAGTACTATTTCTGCAGTACGACAAGGTTGCCTCATGTCTCCCTTACTATTCCTCATAGTTTTGATCGATGTCTTAACACGAGTAATCGATGATAGGGAAAATCGGTAAATCCAGAGGAACTTCCAACATCACTTGGAAGATCTCGCATATGCTGATGATATATGTCTGTTGTCTTCAAGACACAGTGACATGCAAAGCAAAATCGATGACATCATTGCAGAATCTCTGGCAGCGGGTCTGAAGATCAACTCAAAGAAGACGAAAGCACTGAAGATAAACACTTTTTACCAAAGCATTAGATTTAAAACGGGTGATGATTTAATGGAAAATGTAAATCCTTTAACTACCTTGGAAATGTAATTTCAACACACGGTACTGCTAACGATATTCTAAGCAGGATATCTAAAGCCCAAGGTGACTTTTCTCAGCTCTGGAAAATCTGGAGATCATCCTCTGTTTCAACTTTTCCTAAAATACGATTATTTAACTATAACGTAAAATCAGTTCTTTTATACGGATGCGAAACCTGGTTAATGATGGAAGCACTCTCGAAGAAGCTTCAAACTTTTGTCAATAAATGCCTGAGAAAAATCCTGGATATCTGGTGGCCGAATACAATCTTAAACGAAGATCTGGCTAATGAATGTAAACAAATACAGATACACCTAGAGATAAAGAAGAGGAAATGAAGCGGGATAGGACACACCCTGCGGAAACAGAAAACTGAGATTTGTAGACAGGCCCTGCAGTGGAACTCACAAGGCACGTGAGCTCGAGGAAGGCCAAGACACTATAGAAAAAGATATACAATAGCTAAGATTTTCTTTCAATGAAGTGAAAAATATGGCAAGGGATCGGGATAAATGGCGAAATTTTGTTTTGTCCATATGCTCCACTGGGAGCCAGAGGATATAATAAAAATACCTCAATTGCAGTGCTATGAAATTTATAATGAGAGCGTTCTCATGAGAGATCTTATCAAAACAATTTCATAAAATGAGCTGTCAAATAAACGCACACAATTACAAATTTGTATATGCCGCCATTAAAAAATTATTTGTTCGAAGCCGAAGTTGCCCAAATTTAAGAAATTTAAATAAAAACTATAAAATTTTACTTCATTTTTACTTCATTAAATATTTGCGAAAATTCGCTGATTTGTTTAATACATATGTATAAGTATATGTTTGATGTTTACTACACAGCTGCCAATCTATATATATAAAAAAAGTTGCATTGTGTTAGAAATTGATGTTCTCTGGAATGCGTGAACCGATTTTGTTTCTGCAACGTTTATATGAAAGGTGACGTCAATACCAAGGTTTTTATGTACAAACGGTCGCTGTATGTGTATTGGTGCATGAGTTATAGCCGGAATAGTTGGCGTGGTACCGCCCATACAAAGTAAAAAATTATTATCGTGTTCCTGGCGAACTGCAATAGATATCGCCTTGAAACTTTGCAAAAGTAGCCTTTGTGCTAAGGCGCATAGTCTGGAAAAATACAGAATGAATCGGGACAGTGGGCGTGGTACCTCCCATACAAAGTGAAAAATTATTATTGAGTATATGGAGAACTATAATAGGTATGGTCTTCAAAGTGGGTACAAGTAAACCCCATACCCATGCGGATGCTCTAGAAAAACATAGGCTGAATTGGGACAGTGAGCGTGGTACCCCCATACAAAGAAAAAATTATTATCCTGTATCTAGAGAACTGCAATAGGTAGCGCCTAGGAATTTTGCATCAGTAACCCGCATATTAAGATACATTGTGTAGAGAAACACAGACTGAATTTGAATGGAGGGCGTGGTACCTCCTATACAAAGTGAAAAAGTATTATCGCGTACCTAGAGAACTACATTAGGTATAGTCTTGCAACTTTGCACAAGTAACCTATGAGGGTTACTGTGCATAGTCTAGCAAAATACAGACTGGATAAGAATACTGGGAGTGGCACATCCTATTAAAAGTAAAAAATTGTTATCGTGATAATACGTATAGTCTAGCAAAAAACAGGTTGGATGGGAACATTTTTGACTTGAGAATAGCGTGCATTTTTGCGTTAAAATTTGGTCATACTGTTCTTCCACCGGGGATAGCTAGTTAGTAATAAAATTTCATAAGAATTTTACGAGTACGTGTTCCCATTGCCTGAGATTGAGGGTAATTTCAACAAATAAATTCCGTTATTCTGCCGACGTTCTCTCACATATTATCTCAAAGATTATCTCAGTTGTAGTCACTATGTTAAGCAAATGAAATTTGACGAAACTTAACGAAAAGTTTGGTTAAGTACATTATAGTTTGTCACATATGATTTTTTGTATTGGCACAGTTGCTTAAGTTGGCTTAAGCTAGCCCATGCATATTATAGTTGGGCCTTTAGTCTCATAAATATTTTTTTACTTATGTATCTAAAATATATTTTATATTTTAGTTTATTAGTGTTTATATTACTCACCTTTTAATTTAATATTTTTTTTTTTGTACAAACCGAATATTGCTGTTTGCAAACCACTACTCTATAGGTAAAACTTTTAAAAATAAAATATATGTGTTTATGTACATACATAAATGACAAATTAAAAAATTTTATACCAAAATTTTAAACTAGGTTTTATTTTAAATATATTATTAAACTATGTTATAGTTTTTTACATTTACAGCGAAGTATATAATCCATATTTAATAAAAATAGTATATGCATACATAAATTAACATGGAATATTTAAATTTTTAATTAGTCGAACTATACTTATTAACATATAAATGAATTTTTCAAATCAGTCTTAAGTTCGTTATATTCTCTCTAAGTTAAAAGAATACTAATTACAAATTAAGTGATTAATTTTTAAAGAAAAAATGAGAAAATTTTAATTTTAGACACTAGCAGAATGGAATGCATTTTCTAGACAGCCAAGTCCGTCATCAGCATTTTTGCATCTTTTTACTTTAGGTAGTGTTTAGGTGTAAGCATCATCTATTTAACCAACCAAACTCAAATAAAGGAATACGAGAACGAAGTCTACCACAACCTAAAAGCTTCCCTTTTTGTTTGATATTTTTCTTTATTGCATTCTGTTAGCGTCTAATATAAAAATTTTCTCTTTTTTCCTTAAATAATTAATCACCTAATTTGTAATTAGTATTCTTTCAACTTAGAGAGAATATAAAGAACTTAAGCCTGATTTCAAAAATTCATTTATAAGTACATAAATTAACACTAAAAATTGTATGAGGTATATAAAATTGAGCGAAACAGATCAACTGAGCAAATCAATTGCTTTTAGCTCACAGTGAGCTATTGAACTAAATTAAGGAACTAGTTCTTTTTAATGACCTGGAAAGAGCGCTCACTTAAAAGAGTTGATAAACCCAACTCTATAATTTTGTGTTTACTGTTAAATTTAATTTAAAACCTTTTTTTAATAAGTAAACAGTTCATAAGTACGTTACTTATATTTTCAGTCAGTGTTACCAGGTAACAGTTTCTATTACTACATTTTTTTTTTTTTGATTTTCTACTTTCTACCACGAAAAAAGATATTTGCATTTTATTTGCTTATTGATAAAAACATTTATTTTAAAATTTTAATCCAAATTCATGTTATTTATTAGACTAAAGTTTAATAAATTTCATTTTGAAATAAAAGGCATTTAAAAGAATTAATTGAAAACTTATTTGTTTAATGTTCCATATCAATTGGCCTTTATTGTTAAAAAAAAAATCTTTAAATATTTCTCTTACTTCTTTGGCGGAATCAGAGGAATTTCTGGCAGTGTTACTTTGCAAGGGCGTTAAGTCTGACAGGCCATTGCCAAAGTGGCTCTTGGTTAAATACGTATGAAAAACTTCGCTTCCTCTCCAAATAACACTACACCACACTAACTTCATAATAAAAAGCCGGACCCATGCGGTTTCCGTATGGCAACATGTTTTCAATCGATTGCGCCAAGACTGTTGGGAAAATTCTCACTATTATAAAAATCATTTGAAATTTGCTTCACTTTTTGGTACCTGAAATTGTAAAAAATTATTAAAAAAGATTAAATCAGTCAAGTGCGAGATAGACTCACACACGTAGGGTTCCGTACTATGTTCAGTACAACTTTAAAAATTCAAGTTGTTACTTTTTTCAAGTCTTATGGGGAACCATTTAATTTTTAATTATTTTTTATACTAGACCATAGTACTAAATACCCTGTGAAAATATCACGTGTCTGCCTATAACGTTTAGAAAATAAGGCCAAATTACTCAAATCTATTTTTAATAAATTGATTTTTGATACTTGTTGTTACAGTAGATATTGTTAAATATAATCTGTATAATTTTAAGTGTCACTGTTCAAAAATAAGTTTATATATGCAAAATCGTGTCATTATCGAAACACCCTATAATTTTTGGTTTTATTATTTGTTCTTGGTATGTAGATGACAAAATTTATACATAATCTTTGTATATTTAAAGTTTCTACCCGTTCCGGTCCATAACACCCTTTAAATTTTAGTAATTTTTGTTAGCGGCCATGGTAATACACTTAAATATAAATAAAATTATCAGGAGTCTACCTATTGCGGTTCAAAAAATAACGTGAAAAACATGCCACTGACGGAACACCCTTTTATTTTTAGTTATTATCATAGCGGCCGTGGTAACACATCTTTACAAACTTCAAGAGTCTACCTATTACGGCTCAAAAAATAAGGCGTTATAAATGCAAATCACTTCACTGTCGGAACAGCTCAAGAAATAAAGACATAAACGCCAATAACACGTCACTTTCGGAACACCCTATAAGTTTCAGTATTTGTTGCTATAGCGGCCACAGTTATACACCTTCTGTTAAAATTTGAAGAGTCTACCTATTATGGTTCAAAACTTAGGCCATATACATACATTCAAATCATGTCATTATCGGAACACACTTTAATTTTAAGGTTTATTTTCTTATACTTGTTTGTAAAGCGAACCTAGTTTTAATTACTATTTGTAAATTTTAAGTGTATGCCTCCTACAGTTCAAGAAACAAACACATATACAAACGTGAATAACACGTCTCTATCGGAACACCCTATAAGTTTTAGTATAGAAATAAAAGGCGCCGACAGACATTGTAGCGAAAAAAATAGGGTTACGTTTTACCCTTTTATTTTTAGTTATTATCATAGCGGCCGTGGTAACACATCTTTACAAACTTCAAGAGTCTACCTATTACGGCTCAAAAAATAAGGCGTTATAAATGCAAATCACTTCACTGTCGGAACAGCTCAAGAAATAAAGACATAAACGCCAATAACACGTCACTTTCGGAACACCCTATAAGTTTCAGTATTTGTTGCTATAGCGGCCACAGTTATACACCTTCTGTTAAAATTTGAAGAGTCTACCTATTATGGTTCAAAACTTAGGCCATATACATTCAAATCATGTCATTATCGGAACACACTTTAATTTTAAGGTTTATTTTCTTATACTTGTTTGTAAAGCGAACCTAGTTTTAATTACTATTTGTAAATTTTAAGTGTATGCCTCCTACAGTTCAAGAAACAAACACATATACAAACGTGAATAACACGTCTCTATCGGAACACCCTATAAGTTTTAGTATAGAAATAAAAGGCGCCGACAGACATTGTAGCGAAAAAAATAGGGTTACGTTTTACCCTTTGGGTACGGAAACCTAAAAATATAGTTACAAGTATTTTAATGTCGTTTTAAAATTTTTTAACAAGAAGACGGACGAGAATAATGCTGATGAAGATTCAAATCAACACCTTGCGAAGGTATGGACTAAAAAGCTTTCTAAAATGGACCCAATGTAAACAATTTTTACAGAAAAGGTGATACACGTATTTTTCTTTATGGCCAACTTGGACTTCTCACCTTTACCACAAATTTATCTCACACACGCACGCTTACAAATATTAGATGCAACTCATTACCTGTATCCAGAAATCCTTTAATAGTATACATAACCAACTCATCCCTGCCAAAAATTTCAAAAGTTTCCGGTTCAGTCTGTCAACAACAAATATAATAGTAACTAGTCAAAAGGAACAGACACTACTAAAATATCCCGTTCACGATTATCGCGGAAGAAACATCGTCACCTTGACATTAAATTCATTTTATTTAAATTTCGATGAAAACATATTATAAAATAATTGCTTTAAACAAATAGAAACTTTCCATTTATTTTAACCAACGAAAACAAATTTTTTAATATGGGAATTTTTTTCTCATCTGTGTATTTTGTATCTTGGCAACACTGGATATAAACAACATAAAACTAAATGTAGTACTTTTAAAAATTTTATTTATTAAGTCTTGTCATATTTTGTTTTTTTCATATGTTATTTTGACATACAAAAAAAAGTTTTGTGATTTGTTGTTATTCCATATTTAGGTAAGGATTCCCATACACAAGTGTTCAAGGGAAGCAGTAAATTCGGAATCCAAGTGTCATCCATTTATTGGTGAATTCTCACACTGGGTACTTACTCAGACCAACACTCGAACTCAACCCTTGCTCCCTGCGTTGTTTCCACAAAACTTCCCCTTACTAAACCGCTCACTGGCAACTTTGCCGCTTTGGCACGACTAAGGCTCGCGGGCTTGGGTGGTGGACTCGTTGCGGTTCAGAAAAGCAGGTGACATAAAGTTGTACCAGTGCTAATGAAAAGTCAATTTCCTCACTTTGGGCTCAGCTGTAATGGCCCTCACTCATCCCTCCCCTAACCATGGTATTCTTCATGTGAGTTATTTGGAATACCCCTAATACACACATCACCACTTGACACTTACCTCCCTATTATTTTACTCTTTCAAAGAAAATTCATCTTGTGTTACTGCAAATCTTCTGTTACATTGTATATTTCATGAACCTTTTGTAGACTTTAACAAAAATACAAACTTTTCTTGATTTATCATATTATGGATATTCTTATGGTGTTAATAATGTGGTTTTATCTATATATATATATCGTTATATTGGCATAAGGTTGGCTTATCTGGAGTTAGGTTTTCAATATGTGCTTTTACTATTGGCGCTATTCTCGGACCTTTTCTCCAAGTAAACTAAACTTAGCACTGGTGTATTTTGCTATTACTATCATATTTAAAATATACTACAATTCAGTTTTCTTCCTTTTTTTTTGTTTTTGTTTTTTGTTTTTCTTTTGTTTTCTTTTGTTTATTTCTTTTGTATGATTATGTGCACAGTAGGATTTTGTTTATTTCTATTTATTTAATAGCTTTGTTCAATTCAAAATTTATGCTTACACTTAACATTTCGTTTTCATTAATTCTATAATATTTGTTTTGTATACGGTAGTTAATTATATCTAGTGCAATATTCCGGTAAGTATTGAGGTAATATTAACGGTAAGTATTTTCTTTTATATTTTTTTGTTTTAATTTCATTTCTATTTTACAGGTGATTGTACATGAACATGAGTATTCAGGTGATCTTTAAGGTAAGCACTTTTAAATCTTTCAATTAATTGAAACTCAGGTTAAATGTTTAGGTAAACTTAAAGGTAAGTATTATGTTTATGATGAACAGTTTATAGAGTAAATTTTCAGGTCAATAAATTTTCAATTTTCTATAATTCTGTTCGCTATCCCTTTGAAACATTTTCTTTACTTTTGTTTTCTTTTTCTTTTGTGGAAACTACTCTCAAAATGCCGTTTATAACATGTACTTTCTGGTCTCAAGTAAAAAGCTAGGCCGTTGAAATATCAGTTATAGCTTGTAACATAACAAATCTATGTTTAAAATTCGGACAATCGGTATTCTAAATATTTAAAATAATTTTTGGAAATAAACTTGATCTAAGAAATTCAATTGAATTTTTGAAAATCAATTTGATTTTCGGAAATTAACTCGGACTAATTAATCTTGTTGAATACAATTTGATGGGTTTCGAACATATAACGTGAAATAGAAAGTATTTTGAAATTATTCATCAGATGAATAGTCTTGACTTTTGGTAAGCGGACAAAACTTTGGACTAAAGAGGTTCCTCTCGGATTTCGGAATGCTTATCGGACTCTTATGACATTTAGAACTTTGGGATGTTGCAAATTTATCTGCTTTAAAAACTTCTTCTTAACTCTTGAACTTCGAGATGCGAGAACTAAATTAAAAAATACAAAATTCGAAAATCCTTAACCAAGAAACTAATCCACGACTTCGCTTCGAAAGTAATTTCAGAATTTGGCTCGAAAATGCCTCAAACGGACAGATCTAACAAAGAATTTTTAAATGTGATGTGATCCTGGATACCGAACGAAATTTAATTTTAAATTTAGAAATGCTTATTGGACAAAAAATATATATATATGGGATTAATGGAACTATTATGACGGATTTTATAAAAGCTAGCTGGTCTATTTGTTGCTCCAAATTGAGCTAAGCTTTTCAAGCTTAAACTGTTTTTGTGCCGCCGCTTCCGATTCGTTTCAGCAAAAACCTCTTTGAATTGGGTCCTCCCCTCCTCCAAGAGTTTAATGCCTCCTCGAACGGACTGCCTTGGCTGTGTGCCCAAAACACACGTGGTCAACTGAAGTGCAGATTTTCTTTTCAAAAGGCAAAGAAAATCAGCAAAAGAAACTTATAAAAATTATCACTAAAAACATGGACTATCGCGCGCGGTATAATGTGTACTATTTATGGTTTTATAGAATTTCTACAACTACATTAACTACAGACACTTATCTTGTTTTTCTGGTGGCGGAATCTGTTGGCTGTGGTGATGTTGGTGTTCCTGATGATGATTATGGTGATGTTGGTGTTCTTGATGATGATGGTCAGGATGAAATTGTATTTATGATGATGACTTTGGTGATATTGTATTCTTGATGATGATGGTCAGGATGAAATTGTATTTATGATGATGACTTTGGTGATATTGTTTTCTTGATGATGATGGTCAGGATGAAATTGTATTTATGATGATGTCTATGGTGAGGATGCTTAGAATTAAATTGGTGTTTCTATTGCCTTTTGCTCATTGTAGAGATGGTTGGTTATCTTGACTATTAAGTTTTTTTTTTTTGTTTTTGTTGTTGTAGCTAAAGTATGGTGCTTCACACGTACAGCCGTTCATAAAAAAATGGCGCTACCGACGCACATGTGCACATTTTGCAACGGCACTACAGGTGTTGTTGTAGGCGGGTTTCAACACGTTTTCTTTACTGATTTTGACGGTGGATTAGATTTTGGTGGTGTCGCGGCTGGTGGTAGTCCTCTCAAAATGGCTTTCAATTAGTGCCTATTTTTTTTTTTTTTTTAGGTTCTTTCAATCCACGCTTTATTACCTTTATCCCCTCATTGAAAAGCGATGTTTTGTGTTCCCACACCAACACATGTAAACATTCGCAATGGGGAATAATGGATTTGTGTGGAGTTTATGTTATTAAATTTAGGCTGTTGTCTCGTTGCTAGACACTATTCACTTTTGTTAAAAAAATTTTGCTGGTCACTAAATTTTGCTAAACACTTTTCCTTTATAATATATATATCTTACCTTTTTTTTTCTTGAATTTTCTCCGCGACACGTCCACTCGTCTTCAAGTTTTAATCAGAAAGACCGGAAATACGATCTGTCACTTGTTTTGACACTTATTTGGGTGTGGTCAAGAACCATAGTTGCATTTGTCTTGAAGTATGTGGTTGCCACACTAAAATCTTTAAAATCTGTTGAGATGGTGTCTACACCGGCGAGACAGTACACACCTCCTTTGGTGGCCGTGGTTACTTTATCATATTAGCAAATCATATTTGCTAATATGATAAAGTTCAACCGCTTGGTCTCCCTCTTCTGTTTGTTGAATATATCGTCCCTTAAGCCTTTAAATCTTTTGCGTGGAATACTCCTTGACTCTTTCCTTGCAGGTTCTCAACTTCATACAAGTTATTTCCAACTGGCTTTACTATCCTGCACTTTATGAACTTTTTGCAAAGTTTAGCCGACACCTGCTTTGAGAAGTCCGACAGCTGAAAGTTTCTACGATAAACTTCTTGTCCAATCCGAAATTTTGTTTCTCTACATCTAACATTGTATCTCTTTGCATTCTCTTTATAACTTTTATGTAAGTGTTTTCTCACGTTATCTCTGACTAATTCCAAGAATCCGCTGCGACTTATTATGCAGTTTTCAGAGTCCTCCATTAGATCTAACTTTCTTGCTAAATTGTATGCTGAAGCGTGTGTTATCATGTTTGTGCCGAATAATATGAAGTATGGTGTGGTTCCTGTCGCGCTGTGCACTGATGACCTGAGAGCGCATTCTATTTCGCATAGGTACTGGTCCCAGTCGGTTTGATTTTTGTCCAAATATGATCTGATGGCTGCCAATACGGACTGGTTCACTCTTTCAGATGCGTTTGCCTGCGGGGCGTAGTTGGCAGTCCTTACATGTTTGATCCCAAAAGTGGTCATCAATTCCTCAAATTCTTTGGATATAAACTGTTTACCGTTGTCTGAAACTAGAGTTTCTGGGCAACCAAATTTGTAGAACACTTCATTTACTAGGAACTCAATAACTTTTTTCGAGTTAGCTTTCGGCATGGCTTTTAAAAGAACATATTTTGAAAAATAATCGAGCACTATGAATATAAAGCTATTTCCTCTTTTGGAACGCACATACGGGCCTAAAAAGTCTATATAAATACGTTGGAATGAACGGCTGGCGTCAGCTTCTCTACCCATTGCTGGTTTCAGGATCATATTCGTAGGTTTGCTTTCCTTACATGTATCACATTGATTAATGTAGCTCCGAACTTGTACATTTAGATGTGGCCAATAAAAATATTCCCGGAGTCTGTTTATCGTTTTGCCAATACCGCCATGTGCTGCCGTAGGTGGTTCATGCGCTTTCTTGATTAGCTCCTGGGTAAGACTAGTTGGTACCCACAACTTCCATGAGTGTTCCTCACGAATCTCGTTGCCATCATAGGGTTTTGTGCGCTTGTACACTAGTCCTTCCACAATTTTTAGGTCCGGTAGGCTATCTTTATTGTTTTCGATATTCTTGATTAGGTCTTGATAATCATCGGTCTTAAAATCAGGTGCATCTAGATTAATTATTGGGGCTGTTTCTATTGCATCCATATCATATCTCGACAAGGTATCTGGAACGATGTTCTGTGTTCCCTTCCGGTGCTTAATTTCAAATGAATATGTTTGCAATTGTAGGCTCCACCTTGCAAGACGTCCGCTTAGATCTCGTTGTGACATCAGCCACTTCAAGCTTGAATGATCTGTGATCACTACGAAATTCATCAGCTCAACATATGGTCTAAAGCGTTTTACTGCCGAAACTACCGCTAAACATTCTCTCTCGGTTACCGAATAGTTTTTCTGTGCCGGTGTAAATTTTCTGGAATAATAAGCAATTGGGTGTTCTCCTCCATTGTCATCTTCTTGGAACAATACAGCTCCCATACCAACATCTGAAGCGTCGCATTGTATGAAAAATACTCTATTAAAGTCTGGGTGAGTTAACACGGGACTTGCTGTTAAACATGCTTTGAGCTTATCAAAAGCTTTCTTGGCTTCATCCGTGAAAGTAAATTTTTTTCCTTTCTTGAGTGTTTCGCATATTGGTGCAGTAACGGTGGCGTATTCATGGATGAACCTCCTGTACCAACCTGTGGTTCCTAAGAAGCTTCGCACATGTTTTACAGTCTTCGGGTATGCAAATTTTAATATCGCTTGTATTTTATCGGGATCTGGTTTCAGAATACCTTCGCCTACAATATATCCCAGGTATCGCAATTCTCTACAACAAAATTTAGATTTCCCCACGTTTATTGTCAGACCGGCTGTCTCTAAGCAAGTTGCAATTTCTTTCAATAATCCAATGTGTTCGGCAAATTCTGAAGATACCACCAGTAAATCATCCAAATAAACGAAAACCTTTTCCCTTAAGCGTGCTGGAATCACCTTGTCCATTAAACGGCATAACCTTTGGGCCGCATTGCACAACCCAAACGGCATCACCGTAAAGTGGTACAAGGGTCTCCCAGGCACGGTAAAAGCAGTCTTTTCTCGGCTTTGGTTTGCTAGGGGTATCTGCCAGAATGCATCTTTCAGGTCTATACTCGATATGAAATGGGTGTCACCTAGGCGACTCAGAAGTCCTTCTATATGAGGAAGTGGATAGGCGTCTTTCACTGTTAGCTCATTAAGCCGACGAGCGTCTAAACAAATCCTAACCTTTTCTCCCTTTAGTACCATGGTGACGCGATTATTCCAAGGGCTTTCGCTCGGCTCAATGACTCCTAGTGAAAGCATCCTGTCCAGCTCCCCATACATCAGGTTCTGAACCGCTGGTGACACTGGGTAGTGCTTCTCCTTAATGGGTACCGCGCTTCCTGTATCAATTGTGTGCTCTTCTAGAGTAGTTTTACCAAGGCCTTTTTGCGAAAAACAAGGGAATAATCTAATCACATTGTCTAAGTACTCTTGTTGGTTTTTATTCAGGACATGCATTCTTGGAAATGTAGCATCCGTTTCCTCCTCGTCTTTAACTTGCTGTAGTCCATTAATTTCAAACCGAATCAAATTAAATGCTTTCATAAAATCAGCTCCCAAAAAGAGTTTTTGCTTTAAAGTTGGCACCAGATAAAAATCAATATGTTTCTTCATACCGTTGAATTCAATTTCTGTTCTTACTCTTCCTATAATCTTATTTAAGCGTCCATCCGCTGTACTTATCGCTGAATTATAAGGGTAGATTACCAACATCGTTTTCTCAATTAAATCTAAGCAGTCCTTCCCCAGACAGGTTACACTTGCTCCGCTATCAAGTAATCCTTGAATAGGTTGTCCATTTATTTCTATAGTTGTGTAGATTCTTGAATCAGGTCCTTCATATAGACTGGTTGTTGCAATTTCAAAACGTAGCTTTTTCCTGTTTACATATCTTTCTCGAGTTTTTATTATTTTGTTTGACGGTCCAAAAATTCTATCCCTTGCGGAATCGTATTCTTGTTGTCGCAATTCTAGTGGTATTATATTTCGCGTTATCCTCGATTGTTCACCCTGTCTAATTTCCTGTGGGCCTTTGTTTTCCAACTCTTTACTCCTTTTCAAAATTTCCTTCGTACTGGTCGGTGTTATTATTGTCTTGTGACTTTCTATTGTTTGGGTTGATTGGGATAAAAGTTCTTTGAACGGGCCTCCATCCCTAGTCGAGACACGTTCACTCCCCGGTTTCCCTGGCAATTTGGACACCGTGGTGTTACAGTTCCTTCCAACCCACACTTGAAACAAAATAGTGATCTTTTCTCTTCAGGACAGTCAATAAACATGTGGCCTTCCTCCTTACAATTCCAGCATTGCAGTTTCCGTGCTGGGCCAATTGCTTCCACTTCTTCAATGTCCTCTTTTATTTCAGGTTCATATGCAATCTCATGTATAGGTCTAGGTACATATCTTCCGCTGAACTGTCTCTGACTATTGATTAAGTTTTCCGCGCGCCTACATTCTTTGGCAAATTGTGCTAAACTATTGACTTGAACTGAAAAAAGTAACTGAGCCATTGGGGCTTTAAGGTTTCCCCGCATCACAGTAACTAAATCCCTCTCCCCCAACGGACTATGTAATTGATTTCTTAACTTTATTACTGAATTATAGAAATCATCAAACGATTCGTGGATATTTTGTCGTCGATCTAGAATTTTCCTTTGTATATCAAAATCGCTATCGAAACGATGAAATTGTGTTATCAGAGCTGTCTTCAGATCCCTCCATCTAGAAATATTATTAAACCGCCGGTGGTCCCAAAACCATTCCCTAGCTGGTCCACTCAATAAATGGTGAAACGATTTTAACACGTCCTTCCATTCACAACCGAAATCTGCTTGTAGTGTTTCAACTCTAAATACAAAATCCTCAATACTTGTGGTTTTACTGGTCCCGTCAAAAATGATTCCCCATTTATCAATCCGTAATCCTGTGCTATGGTTTCCATGTTGACTGTGACGATTAGATCCCGGAGATACTGGAATTTCCGCTCTAAAATTTTCGTTCCTATAGTTGTTGTTGCTTGCCGGATCGAACGCATAGTTCCCCCAGGGTTGCATTTGTAAATGCCGGATGGGAGCACTTGGTGGTCTACTTGGTGGTGGTTGACTCAAGTCTGGCAGAGATAAATTCACGCTTGGTGGCGGTGCTACAATTGGTTGCTGCCCCTGAGCACTCAAGCTCTGCTGTATGATTCGTGGTACCAAATTCAAAAGTCTCTCTTCGAAATTCTGCAAATCTCCATGCGTTAAAGGTCTTTCGTGTGGCCGAGTGTAACGATTAGCAGGTGGTCTAAGTGGTGCGTTGCCTTGTCGAAAGGCGTCAATTACTCCTCTAGCACTAATGCTACTATAAGGTGGCGTAATAGCTGAGCTATGTCCCGATGCACTTTCTCCGCTTGTTTCTAAAATATCTTCCATTTGTCTCTCTGTGGTTGTGGTATCAAAATCTATCCGCTTCGGAATTGCTCCTGTACTTGTTGGTGCTGTGGTTGTAGTCTCAGTGGTAACAGTTGTAACGGTTGTAGCTGATGTCGGCACTGTAGCTACCGGGTTATCTTCTTCTGCTCTACTCTTGGATCTCGTTCCGAACATGATTAAAACTTTTTTCGAACCCTACTGAATTCCAATCCCCGAAAAATCTTACTCAAAACTAACTAGAACCTGTACCCCGATGAGAATAACAATTAAAAAGGATCCACTAAACCGGATTCCGAACGCTGGCCGTGAATTACTCGAATTCGCGAAAATTATCAATACAATAATGATTAAGTAAAATTATTAAGAATGAAGTGGCTGCCGATGGACTCTATCTGTACTTCATACAACATACGACTTACTTCAAAATACCTGAGTTTGCTTACCCACAAACTTAAATTTGATCTTAAAATGTTTTTAATTTTTTTTTTTTCAGATAAAAAATAAAAATTATACACCTGTAAAATATTTTGTAATCTTTCAAAAATATAAAAATTAAATCTGAGACTTAAATTGTGAAAATCTTCGGTAAAAATAATTGAAATCAAGACAGATATATTTTGTTACTTTTATCGTAAAAATTTTATATATAAAATCAATAAAAAATAAAATTACCAGACAAATTTGGAATTATCAAATGTCTGATTAAATCAATGGTATCTGTAAAGCTGTAATAAAATAAAATAACACCGAGGTGTATCAAGTGGTGATAAAATAGATGAGTACTTGTCTTCTATAAGAGCCAAACTCAAACGTTTTTCCGAAATACTAATTCTTAGAAATGTTTTTTTTTTTTTTCGCTGTTTTTGACTAGTGGCAACAGAAGTTTTCGAAACAAAACATTCTGGACTCACTAAGCCTTCCCATGCTGAACTATGCTAGCAATCAGTGTCGCAATTAGAGTACTTTATTGTTAAGTCTCTAAGACTTACACTTGATTGCTAGTACAGCTTGCTTTCATGTAAAAAAATATAGTGGCAGACGGACGGACTATATCTTTGAGGTTCCCCCGTGACTCACTTATTTAAAACAATCTTATATTTTTTTTCTATTAAAACAATTCCTTCAAATGATAACGTTTCGTTTCGTTTCGTTTCGTTTCGTGCCCCACGTTGGGCGCCATTAAATGTCATATTTTGTTTTTTTCATATGTTATTTTGACATACAAAAAAAAGTTTTGTGATTTGTTGTTATTCCATATTTAGGTAAGGATTCCCATACACAAGTGTTCAAGGGAAGCAGTAAATTCGGAATCCAAGTGTCATCCATTTATTGGTGAATTCTCACACTGGGTACTTACTCAGACCAACACTCGAACTCAACCCTTGCTCCCTGCGTTGTTTCCACAAAACTTCCCCTTACTAAACCGCTCACTGGCAACTTTGCCGCTTTGGCACGACTAAGGCTCGCGGGCTTGGGTGGTGGACTCGTTGCGGTTCAGAAAAGCAGGTGACATAAAGTTGTACCAGTGCTAATGAAAAGTCAATTTCCTCACTTTGGGCTCAGCTGTAATGGCCCTCACTCATCCCTCCCCTAACCATGGTATTCTTCATGTGAGTTATTTGGAATACCCCTAATACACACATCACCACTTGACACTTACCTCCCTATTATTTTACTCTTTCAAAGAAAATTCATCTTGTGTTACTGCAAATCTTCTGTTACATTGTATATTTCATGAACCTTTTGTAGACTTTAACAAAAATACAAACTTTTCTTGATTTATCATATTATGGATATTCTTATGGTGTTAATAATGTGGTTTTATCTATATATATATATCGTTATATTGGCATAAGGTTGGCTTATCTGGAGTTAGGTTTTCAATATGTGCTTTTACTATTGGCGCTATTCTCGGACCTTTTCTCCAAGTAAACTAAACTTAGCACTGGTGTATTTTGCTATTACTATCATATTTAAAATATACTACAATTCAGTTTTCTTCCTTTTTTTTTGTTTTTGTTTTTTGTTTTTCTTTTGTTTTCTTTTGTTTATTTCTTTTGTATGATTATGTGCACAGTAGGATTTTGTTTATTTCTATTTATTTAATAGCTTTGTTCAATTCAAAATTTATGCTTACACTTAACATTTCGTTTTCATTAATTCTATAATATTTGTTTTGTATACGGTAGTTAATTATATCTAGTGCAATATTCCGGTAAGTATTGAGGTAATATTAACGGTAAGTATTTTCTTTTATATTTTTTTGTTTTAATTTCATTTCTATTTTACAGGTGATTGTACATGAACATGAGTATTCAGGTGATCTTTAAGGTAAGCACTTTTAAATCTTTCAATTAATTGAAACTCAGGTTAAATGTTTAGGTAAACTTAAAGGTAAGTATTATGTTTATGATGAACAGTTTATAGAGTAAATTTTCAGGTCAATAAATTTTCAATTTTCTATAATTCTGTTCGCTATCCCTTTGAAACATTTTCTTTACTTTTGTTTTCTTTTTCTTTTGTGGAAACTACTCTCAAAATGCCGTTTATAACATGTACTTTCTGGTCTCAAGTAAAAAGCTAGGCCGTTGAAATATCAGTTATAGCTTGTAACATAACAAATCTATGTTTAAAATTCGGACAATCGGTATTCTAAATATTTAAAATAATTTTTGGAAATAAACTTGATCTAAGAAATTCAATTGAATTTTTGAAAATCAATTTGATTTTCGGAAATTAACTCGGACTAATTAATCTTGTTGAATACAATTTGATGGGTTTCGAACATATAACGTGAAATAGAAAGTATTTTGAAATTATTCATCAGATGAATAGTCTTGACTTTTGGTAAGCGGACAAAACTTTGGACTAAAGAGGTTCCTCTCGGATTTCGGAATGCTTATCGGACTCTTATGACATTTAGAACTTTGGGATGTTGCAAATTTATCTGCTTTAAAAACTTCTTCTTAACTCTTGAACTTCGAGATGCGAGAACTAAATTAAAAAATACAAAATTCGAAAATCCTTAACCAAGAAACTAATCCACGACTTCGCTTCGAAAGTAATTTCAGAATTTGGCTCGAAAATGCCTCAAACGGACAGATCTAACAAAGAATTTTTAAATGTGATGTGATCCTGGATACCGAACGAAATTTAATTTTAAATTTAGAAATGCTTATTGGACAAAAAATATATATATATGGGATTAATGGAACTATTATGACGGATTTTATAAAAGCTAGCTGGTCTATTTGTTGCTCCAAATTGAGCTAAGCTTTTCAAGCTTAAACTGTTTTTGTGCCGCCGCTTCCGATTCGTTTCAGCAAAAACCTCTTTGAATTGGGTCCTCCCCTCCTCCAAGAGTTTAATGCCTCCTCGAACGGACTGCCTTGGCTGTGTGCCCAAAACACACGTGGTCAACTGAAGTGCAGATTTTCTTTTCAAAAGGCAAAGAAAATCAGCAAAAGAAACTTATAAAAATTATCACTAAAAACATGGACTATCGCGCGCGGTATAATGTGTACTATTTATGGTTTTATAGAATTTCTACAACTACATTAACTACAGACACTTATCTTGTTTTTCTGGTGGCGGAATCTGTTGGCTGTGGTGATGTTGGTGTTCCTGATGATGATTATGGTGATGTTGGTGTTCTTGATGATGATGGTCAGGATGAAATTGTATTTATGATGATGACTTTGGTGATATTGTATTCTTGATGATGATGGTCAGGATGAAATTGTATTTATGATGATGACTTTGGTGATATTGTTTTCTTGATGATGATGGTCAGGATGAAATTGTATTTATGATGATGTCTATGGTGAGGATGCTTAGAATTAAATTGGTGTTTCTATTGCCTTTTGCTCATTGTAGAGATGGTTGGTTATCTTGACTATTAAGTTTTTTTTTTTTGTTTTTGTTGTTGTAGCTAAAGTATGGTGCTTCACACGTACAGCCGTTCATAAAAAAATGGCGCTACCGACGCACATGTGCACATTTTGCAACGGCACTACAGGTGTTGTTGTAGGCGGGTTTCAACACGTTTTCTTTACTGATTTTGACGGTGGATTAGATTTTGGTGGTGTCGCGGCTGGTGGTAGTCCTCTCAAAATGGCTTTCAATTAGTGCCTATTTTTTTTTTTTTTTTAGGTTCTTTCAATCCACGCTTTATTACCTTTATCCCCTCATTGAAAAGCGATGTTTTGTGTTCCCACACCAACACATGTAAACATTCGCAATGGGGAATAATGGATTTGTGTGGAGTTTATGTTATTAAATTTAGGCTGTTGTCTCGTTGCTAGACACTATTCACTTTTGTTAAAAAAATTTTGCTGGTCACTAAATTTTGCTAAACACTTTTCCTTTATAATATATATATCTTACCTTTTTTTTTCTTGAATTTTCTCCGCGACACGTCCACTCGTCTTCAAGTTTTAATCAGAAAGACCGGAAATACGATCTGTCACTTGTTTTGACACTTATTTGGGTGTGGTCAAGAACCATAGTTGCATTTGTCTTGAAGTATGTGGTTGCCACACTAAAATCTTTAAAATCTGTTGAGATGGTGTCTACACCGGCGAGACAGTACAGTCTTACCTTTTTATATTTATTCAAACTTATTATTATTGCCTCCCATGTTTCCATGACAATTTTAGAAATAGCGCTAGCCGATAATGCGCTGAAAAATTTAAGATTTTCGACATTGCAACCACTGGGAAAGTATCCAATCGTTATCGATAAATGCGAGTACATACATATGTATGTACATATAAGTTTGTCTTTCAGGGTGTAATTTTTTCAATATTCATTTCCGACCCCATAAAGTATTTATTCTGGATCCTTATACATAGAGAAGTTGATTAAGCGATGTCCGTCTATGATCGGGTTGAAATCAACTTTGCCAAGGCTCCAGAAAATTTAAGCCTACCAATCTGTCAGGCATAGTTTCGAAAATTTCGTTAATGGAATTCAGCAACATCAGACCATTAAATTCGAGACTGCGGGCAAAAAACCACGACCACCTATATTTCATCACGTTGCTTTTATTTTTTTGTGGTTGTAATGATTGTCTTCTGCTTTTTTTTTTTTTTTTTTGTTTAATAAATATTAGACCGCGACCAGTAGAATGCAAGGAGTGCATACAGATCTTGGGAGATAATTAACTCGCTGCGAGGGGCGATTTTTATTTGTTTTTAGGGTCGTAGGGGTTTTCGTATTTAATTTGTATTAAGGGCCTTTATAGAAACCAATACACATAGAGGCAGACGATAGACGCACAGGGTGCCCACTGGGAAACAGTCAATAATTTCGATAAAATTTTAACAACAAATTTTCGATAAAATTTTATTCCAAAAAAAGTTTGAAAAATTATTTACAAAAAATTTTCTATAAAATTGTTACAATAAGTTTTCCATAAAATTTTACAAAAATTTTTCGATAAATTTGTTACAAAAAAATTTCGATAATATTATTACAAAAATTTACAATAAAATTTTTGCATAAATTTTACAAAAAAACAAAATTCTTACAAAAAATTTTCGATAAAATTTTAGCGAAAAATTTTCGATAACATTTTAGCAAAAAATTTTGGATAAAATTTTAGCAAAAAGTTTTGAATAAAATTTAGCAAAAAATTTTAGATAAAAATTTTCGATAACTTTTTAGCAAAAAATTTACGATAAAATTCATAAAATTTTGCATAAAGTTTTTAAAAATATTCGAAAAATTTTATCAAAAAATTCTCGATAAAATTTTGACAAAAAATTATCGATAAAATTTTAGCAAAAAATTTTCGATAAAATTTTAGCAAAAATTTTCGATAAAATTTTTATAAAAATCTATCGAATTTTTACAAAAAATTTTCGATAAAATTTTTACAAAAAATATTCGATTAAATTAAAAAATTTTGTCTATATCTTTATATTATATTTGAAATAATGAAGTTGAAAATCATAAAAGTAGAAACCAGATGTATATTGTTGTGAAATTGGGAAAGTTAAGGGAATAGTTAACATTACTATGAAGGGCATATAAGATTCTCAGGGGTGTTCTGGAAATCACTTTTTGTCAACGTGATTTCAAATCACGCAAAAGGTGTTCTGTACACAAAAAATATTGAAATCATGTGATTTAAAACGGGACAGCTAAATGCCTACTGGTTTGAAATCACTTGCTTATTTATTCTAAGTAATTCGTTTAGAATCTATAAAAAACGTTATTATATACTTCATATGATATGTTTTCTATTTATTTTTCTAATAAAATTATATTTTATACACACAAAAACGTAAATATTAACAAATATTTAAGTACACTGCTTGTTTTGTAAAAAAAATATTTTGCTTTGTTTACCAATGTTCGTGATTTACTTTTTCTCTTTAGCAGTCAGCTGGCTTGTTTTTTCGAAGATATTTCTGAGGTTGCCAGTCGTTATTTTTGTGCAAATTTAAAAATAAGTAAGTGCAAAATGTAAGCAAATTTCAGTGATAAAAGCAGTGGCAACTTCGTTTTTTAAATTCATTTTTGTTTTGCTAAAATTTCATTTTGACTTACGGTTGTAAATTTTCTTTCACCGCCACAGTTTTTGCTTCGCTCTCCAATAAAAAAATGTAAGTAGATTCCATAAACAAATGAAAAAAGGGGAAAACATAAGAACAGCGCACAAGTGGAAATTTTTGTAGCGTTCATGGAAAAGCATCCTGACTTGGCCAGGGGATTTGCAAAAGGCGATAGGGTTCTTTTTGAGCAATTGTGGGTGGAGTTGGCAGAAGAACTCAACTCATCGGGGCCTCCAAAAAAGGAAACGGTAGCTTGGAAAAAGGTAGGTTTGAAAATGATTTACGTACTTACATTTACATTTTGTTGGGTCTAAAAATATGTTTTAGGTGTGGTCTGATTTAAGACTAAGTGTGAAACAACGACTGGCACACAACAAAGTTGAAGTAACCAAAACTGGTGGTGGCTTATTTAACAGATATGTTATATCGCCTTTCGATGAGCAAATTGCAATCATCTGCGGCTTATACACATCTCTAGATGGTATAGACAACTGCAAAAGTTACGGCGTGCCAAGTAAGGTGAAAGCAACCAAAACCTCAATATCAGCAACGACTACCTCATCAGCAACTGCTTCCATATTAGCACCGACTTCAACATCAGCAATGACTTCTACGCCAATATTAGCGCAATTTGGAGAGATACTTCAGGAAAATGCATCAGTAACAATTGATTTACCTGTTACTGAAATACCTGTTACGACATCTTCGCTAAAAACATCAGCTCGGGCAAGCAGTCGCAAACGAAGAAAACATATTGCTGATGTTGACGACGTTTTAAATATGGAAGCTGAGCATTTCTCAAAAATATCTGGTAATTTAGTCGACATACGAAGAGAAACTAAAGAAAACAGAAGATATTTAAAGGAAATAGCTCTAAATATAAAAGATGTGAACAAGAATCTCAGAGAGATTAAAATGCTTAAGGAGCAAGAATTAAAGGAAATGACAAGACATAACTTCGTAATAGAAAAAAATTTACAAGAAATAAAATAAAATTAAAATTTTTAGAGCTGGATCAAATAAAGGTTGGTATAAAACCATCACCATCCTTATCATCATCAGAATCTCTGTGAAGTACCTTACCTACATATGTAGTACGCATTCAATGTACCTTATTAATTAAATATACATATAAATAAGTTTTTTGTTTTGTTTTTGAAAAAATTAATTTTTAAATAAAATGTTTTGGTTTTTTATTGTTAAAATTTATGAATTGTTTGAATGTAGAGATTGAGCTATGTTATCCCTTACAGTTGCTGCTGTGACATCATCATCTTGTTCTGAAGGGTCCTCATCATTGTCGATGTTTTGAATAATATCTTCCTCAAATGGTACAGCAAAATGTTTGCATACATTATGTAAAGCACAGCACACGTTAATAATTGTAACCACTTTCAAAGGAGTGTACAAAAGAACATTTTGTAGGCACCTGAAACGACTTTTAAGAACACCTATGGTTCTTTCTACAACATTTCTTGCTGAAGCATGTCGTTGGTTGAATGTGTGCTGTGCCGTACCATAATTAGGGTTTTTATAGGGGGTCATTAGATATGGCTTTAACGCATATCCAGAATCTCCCAAGAGCCACAAATTACGGCCACCCTCATTATATACTTCGGTGTAGTACCTCTTCGCATCGCTCTGATTCCAAACAAAGGAATCATGGCATGAGCCTGGTCGGCTTGCATCTACCGTCAAAATGCGCAAATCGTAGTCACAAATCTAAATCAAAGATGTATATGTTAAGTAATTAATTTGATTACATAAATTTATAAAATACGTACCATCATAGCATTAAGACTGTAATGCCCCTTTCTGCTAAAATATACAGAATGGTCGGTCGGCAGTTTCATTATTTTAATAAGTGTTCCGTCAACACATCCAATTACGCCGGGAATACCAAACTTTCTGTAGAAATATTTTTTTGATGCACTTTGTACTTGGTGTTCTAAAGAAATCCATGCTGGACACAAGTTTTCCTCTAACGCTTGCAACACATTCCACAAGATTTTACAAAAAGTGGACCGCCCCATACTAATATTAACATCATTAGCAATAACCGCTTTATAAGATCCGACGGCTAGGAATCTAAGCACAGCCGCTAGCTGTATATTTGCAGGAATACTGCTCTGTGGTAACTTCGGTGCTAGATCTTCCAATACCATTTGGAAAGATCTTCTGTTAAGCCGGTAAAACGAGATGAAGCTGGAAAAGAATTGGACTAGACCTTTTACATCAATTTAATTGTGCTTACTTACAAGGTTTCGCTTGTATCCATAGGATTTAAAAAGTCCCGTAAATGACGTTTTTTTAAAGCAATTACTGCCAATAAAGTAGCTCCCGGCATTTTTTTACTTAATTTCCACCTTTTATTGTAATTAAAAATGTAAAAATATAAACAAACAAAGCATAAATGTAAAAAGTCAGCTGTTTTCTCGTGTTTTCGAAAATTTAAAAGCACGCCGAAAACCGTAAAATCACGTGATTTGCAGAACAGCATCAAATCGTCTGCGTGATTTCAAAACAGTTCGTGCTTTGAAACCACGCCGTTTTCAGAACAGGCCTGTCTTACTTGTTTATTTTCGTCTTCCTTTTTTTAAAACAAACTGTCATAATAGCTTTTAAAAGTTCTTTCCGCGATGTAGACGACACAAGTTCAAACTTGAATGCTTGACGGATCATCCAGCATGTTTACATCAAAGCATCCAGCACACCTACACGAGTTTGACATCCAGTATTTTGATCGTATCTAGACCGCTTATATAAGTTAAATACCTAAACCACAACTGAAGCACTATAAAAGTAAGGCCCATTATTATAACTTGTCAATAGCTAAAGTTAGGATTTTATCGGAGAGATAAGTAGTTTTTTAGATCCGATATACTTCCGCCTCTTTTGAGTGTAGAAATTTTTACTTCGTAGTATATACCTAGAGAGAACTCTCTAATATTCCTATACCTAGGGAACTGTAACTGTGGCACTCTCAAAAATTGACATAAAACGCATTTTTGAGTTAAAGCTTGGCAAAGTTCTATTTATAAATGTTTATTTTATTGCGGATAGCAAAGCACACCGTGTTGCAGGTTGATCTGTTACTATCAATTAGTTGCAATACAGTTTATTTCAATACACTCTAAAAATATTTATGACAAAAATAAAAATGTTTCGTTTTTTTTTTTGTTTGTCTTACGTTTGAAGGACGGTATTTTATTTAAAGTTTTAATAATTAATTTAACAAATTATTGAATGGTGATAACATAACTATTTATTTAATTTTATTAAAGAAAAACTGAATTGGAAATGGACGAGCAAACGAATTAATATAATGTTTACTTAAGGCCAATGTGTACTTAACTAATTTTAAAATTTCCTTTTTTTGTTCTTTTATAACTCGAAAAAATAAAAAAAATAAAACATAAACACACACAATATACTTAAAAAGGATATGTAGCTTTGAAGGCTTTATTAATATGTTTAATTAAAAAAAAAATATTCTTAAAAATTATAAAATTTATGCTATATTTTCTTATATTATCAACCTATACGCCAATATTGCTTTTTAATTCTTAAAGAAGATCCATTTTTATTTAACCATTATATTTCTTAAATGATATCGTACCATTCATTTATTGCCTTAAACGAATTTAAAATTAAAGAAAGTTTGATGAGAAACTATTGTTTTTTGTCTGCAGCACCATTGTCGTAGTTTAAATATAATGACATATTTTTGAAAGCCAGGGATTCCACAATTTTAAATTGTAAAAAAAAAAACAATTTTACAGCAATTATTCATTTGGCTAAACATAAAAACGTTCGTCGTTTTATGTTGTAGATTGATTTACATTACAATTGTTTAAATTCTGATTTTTCAAACTCAAGAAAAGTATTTTTTTTTTTAATTTCTAGGGGAGATAGCGAAGTAGACCACTACCTTAAGGGTCACTTCGTTCCACAATAATCTTTCGAATCCGACTGGTAACTTATGACTACCTTAGCTTCATAGTGTCTCGTGCTGTCACTAGCCATTTAATATCGACTGTAGTGATTATAGACTGACGACTTATACATATCGACATTCTACCTCATCACAGAATCTATGGTAATTGCTAACATTTGCCTAAAGCTTATGTCGCCACAGAATCTACATTTAATATGTGTCTGTCCGTGGTCCAAAGTTTTTATGTTAGTTAGTCTGCTGGACATCCACAATTTGGTTTTGACGCCTTAGCACTTTTTTAGGTTCGATTTTTAACTTGACCAGATAATACGTTAAGCTTCCGTAACCTGCCACTCACGCCGTTAATCTTTTGTAGGCACCCAGATTATATCTGTGGTCGGAATCGAACCCACGACTCCAAACTAATAGACTAGCCCACCGAGAAGCCTGACTTAATTGTTTACTCTTCTTTCTTAATTGACAAATTCTTATACTTTGTGATATGTGTAGCTCAGGTAAGACTCAGTTAGTGCTGAATGTCAAGTGCTATGCTAAACCTGCAAGGAAACCGGTAACAATTATGACGATATATAATTAATCCAGTTAATTGTCGAAGGAAGGATCTTAATATCAGTTCTAACAAACCAGCTAGATCGCAAATGGTTACCTAAGTTCGTTGCTTGCAAACTGACAGCGTTATCTTAGTCGGCTCATTGGCTACGAAGTTATCAATATTGATCACGTTTCAATGCCCACAGTAATTGTCGAATGTATTAAGGATGTCTCAAATTTCTTGAGTCTGAAATTAAACATCTTGAACCGATTGTAATGCTTTATTTTTCATTCACCATTTATATATGTCGTTATGATTTGTAGAAGTTTATATTTTGGGTTCGTCATAATATAACCCAAGAAGGCTGTCTCCCTTTTCTTTAAAGTGGCTATTATCTCTTCATCCTAGAAATTCGCTGTTAGACACATAGTGGATCCATGGTATTTTAGGAACCCATCGAAAAATTAAAATTGCGACGTCCCATAGGTTCTTTGTACCCACAGATGTTATAGTGAAACACCTCACACTCAAAGAAAAAATTCTACGTCTACCCACAAAAAAAACTTCAATATTTAAGGTATTGTTTAATAAGTCATTAAAATAGCTGTAGCTTAATAGGGTTGGATCTGCAAGAATTGTTTTTCTTATACGTCAAGAATTGTTTTTCTTTCTCATATTTTGAAGTTGCCATTATGTAAACTTTAGTTAATTTGCTAAAAGTGTAATAGCCCGTTCTGGCTACCGGTAAATTAAGTAATTACAAGCTAAAATTACAAACGAAAACTAAAGTGTTAAGACTGGGTTTTTTGACATTTGAATTAATTTCGCAAATAGCTGATCATATTTAGTTACAGTTGTACAATTGTATTCTTTTGCAATAAGCGTTTGTACACTTTCGTATTAATTTAAAAAATAGGCAAATATTAAAAACAGTCTTAAAGCAGCTGCGGTTTGATGAACAACTCTCACGTCATTGTCATTATTTATTAACAGCGATCACAGGGCTGATTTTGTTTAACTCACCACCGCGGTGCACCGGTGCACCGGAGTTATGCTTCTCACTCTCGCATTCAGTGATGCCAACTTTTCAAAGACCAAACGCGTCGACCCAGCGGCCAAACAGAGCTAAAAAGCGCTCATTTGAAAAAAAAGAACGATTTTTTCTGTCGGGTATATTGTTGTATGTAAATTTTTTACAGTTCCAAAAGATTCAGTTAGGTTTTAAAATTTATACATACATATATTTTCATAGGTATTCGTACATAGTTATATTATAATCACCCCTAGTCTGCAAACCAAATCCGAACTTTTTCGGTTATGACCCGAATTCACTATTCATAGTGTTCTGTAAATCGAAATCCATTAGTACTCCATTATTACTTCGATTTTTTTTAAGAGTCGAAAGTAAATCATCGACCTTCATTTTTACTTGTTCCATTAAATATTTGCTTATTTAATATTTTTCTTCTATTTGCAGGTGTTTCGGCTTTTACCTTTTATACACTGCTTACAGTGAAAACTTTGTATTTTTCTTTGCATTTTTCTAGATTAATTAGTGGACGCTAGTCACGAAAAAATATTTTTTTTTTTCATTGCGGTCATTATGATGTTGTTTCACAATATAATATTGCTTGAAATAAGATATAAATATACTGTAATAAAATAGACACTAGCATTTAAATTTATTATCAAATCGATGCAACAAAACAAAATAAAAAAATGAAAAATTTGTTTAATAAAGAATAAAGTGCCAAACGCGCTGTTCATAAGAATGAAAAGAGCTTTGTTATCTCTTTTTTCTGAAAAAGTGCTAAAGGGTACAATTTACCCCTGAGGTAGCCAAAAAGAGCTAAAAATAGCGCGAAAAGTGCTAAGTTACCATCGGTGCTCGCATTGGCTATTTGTTTGTCTCGACTAACTGTACCGAGTTACACTTTTCGGTGGCAGGGTTGTCAGGTTCACCTATTTCGCCAAAATTGATGTGAAAAATCGCTAAAATCTCCAAAACAGCTTTCTGTTAAAATTTTCCTCTAATATATACAATATTTTTTAATTTTAAAAATATTTTTAATAAATCACAAAAAATAAATTGAATCGAAATAGCTAAAATTCGCCAAAAATAGAAAAAAAGTCGCCAAAATATATAAATATTTTGTATTTTATTTAAAATGATTAGTGAACGCGAGAAAGGTTTAATTTTTACTTAAAAGAATGAAAAATAGTGGTTATTATAATAAATGGAGACCAGAACATACCCATCCTTAAGGTATTTGTCACCGTGTTCTTATTTAGAATATGTTTTATAGGAATTAAATTTATTCAACTTTACTAAAGATTAACTAATGTGTGTTACATGCAATATTTCAATTCATAAAATATAGCATGTGTCAAGTTTTAGTGGAATTCATTATTGAAATCGATCTTTCTATCCAGTAATTAGCAGCATATACATTGAAAAAAACGAGTTTCTTTAAAATTAGTCACTTAATTTGTAAAAATATTCTGTCAACTAAGAAAGAATTAAACGAATTTAATCCTTACTTCAAAATTTCCTTAGTATGTCAAAAACAAGTATAAAAATTCATTGAAACTACCAGCACATCAAGTACTTAACTAATGTAACTGTACATAATTAGATAGAAGAATATCATATTTTTTATAATCTTTCTAAATAAAAGTTAATATTTTCTATTGTGGTTGATGAGCATCCAAAGTAATGGATTTTTAAAAACTTTTGAAAACAACATTTTAAATTTTGCAACATTTTAAAATCGAAAGATGTTCGTAAACTTTAAATAAAGTTTCCAGTTTACATAATAAAATAATCTTTAGATATGAAAAACATTTTCAATATGAAAATGAAAAGATGTTCGTGAACTTTAAATAATTATATGTTTCGAAAGTTTCCGGTTTCTTGTAGTAAAATCATATTTAAATATGAAAAAACAATTTACTATTAAAACTTTAATGTTATCCCTTTTGATATTCCTTGATTCAGTTGCTTATGTCAAAAGTCAATAAAATCGCAAACAATATCGCTAACTATTCTAAAAACCGCCAAAAAGTCACCATGTCGCCAAATCGAAATTATATGTATATATGTATTAAATTGTTCTGTATGTTTTATGTGAAAATGTAATACATATTACATTAACAAAAGAAAAAAAAAACACAATTTGTTAGATCTGCCTACACACAAAGAAAATCTATAAAGCAATATATGCACAAGGTTTTAAAAACACAACTTGAAGAGAGGATAGACATTAAAAAAGTGGATGAAAGAACCTGGTGAAGACCAAAAACTGAAAATTTACTTGATATTAAGTAACATAACATACACAATTGGATTAAATAACCTGGTGGAGAACCAAACTAAAACCCGCATGTAACGTGGTGCAGTACCAGCAACAAAAAACTAAGATTGATACTGGTGGAGACCAATAATACTCTAGGAGTCCACTCTGGTGACCTACTTACTTTGCAAAGGTACACGTCGGCTGGATTTTTCTGAGGATAGCTCTTACATGTTGTTAGACCCTGCCAATATAACCTACTAGTGTTGGCCATTTTAAACTAAAACCCCAAAAAAAGCGCAGGGCAGTCGTTGGGACTGCCAATAGAAGTGAAAACTAAGTAACTTGTGATTACTTTTCCTCACGATTTTTTATGAAATACAAAGCAAATTTAATTTTTCACAGAATAATTAAAAACAAATATTGATATTAATCTTTTTATAATTGCAATTAACAGTTTTACTACAGTTTTCGGCTCTAAAAATTTAATTTTTTTTTTAATGTCCGCTTATTACAAACTTTTTCTGAAAATATACATATAGGTATAGGTATATATATATATATATATATATATATATATATATATATATATATATATATATATATATATACATAGATATATGCGTTGGTGACGCAGTAAACGAGTAGTAAAGTAAATATGTACTAGAGATCTGCATTAGTTCATTTGTTTTTTAATCATATGAAATCATTACACTAACACGCAAAAACTACTTTGTAAAAATATGTGTTACAGTTAACAATACAAACATTTTGAATGAATCAGCACAATATCTGTATCAGAGAGAACCAAACATGTTTCGTTTAGTTTTTTTTTAACTAAAACATTGCAATGTTGCTAACGGTTGTGTGTTAAAATTATCGTTGCGCCAATAGAATGAATGAAATTACAGCTTTCATTTGTTTGCATAAAGACAAACTAAATGGCAGGAATACCGATGGACAGAACAGTCAGACAAACCACCAGACTGTCAGTGAGACCATCAGACAGTTCGTCAGATCGTCACACAGTCCTTCAGACGGTCAATCAGTCAGCCAAACAATCACTCAGACAGTCAGACCGTCAAATATTTAGACCGTCAAATATTTAGACCATCAAATATTTAGACCGTCAAATATTTAGACCGTCAAATATTTAGACCGTCAAATATTCAGACAGTCAGATAGTCAGACCGTCAGATCGTGAAACAGTCAGTCAGTCATACATTCAGATCGTCGGACAATCAGATCGTCAGACCGTCAATTTGTCAAACATTCAGACCATCAAACAATCAGTCAGACCGACAAACAGTCATACCGTCAAATAGTCCGACCGTCAAACATTCAGTCCGTTAGTCAGTCAGACAATCAATCACACAGTCACTCAGTCTATCTATCTATAGAGAACAGCAGACCTATTTACATATAAAAACCAAGGTTATGTTGACCATGGTGACGATGATGCGAGTTCAATAATTTTACTTCAACCAAATCGAGCATTCACGACGGTGTTTGAGTTCAATATTTTTCTTCAACCAAAAAGTGCTCAACGTGCCTAAAGAAGTTTTCACTTCAAAAATATTAAAAAAAACTATAACAAAATTTGTGTTTAAATTTTTCTGTAACAAAAATGGACGTTCAAGGTTGTAAATGTGTTCATGGTTGCAAATAAAGTAGCTTTTTGTTTGGTTTTTGCGTTGTCTGTCGTAATTTCGGCGAAACTAAGCAGAATGAGTTAATTTGGGCAATAGTAAAATGTTTGCGAAATTATGCGACTCCAAGTTGATTTCGGCCGAAATCACGAAATGACTTAATTTCGTTGCAGCCTGAATGGGCTATAAATTATAACGGTAATTAAAATTATTAATAACTAAATAACTAATTCGCTGATGAATCTATTATTGTGTCATTGCATTAAAGCTGAAAGTCCACACCATTAATTTCTGAGTTAGCGCATTCTACGCATTTAATACATTAAACAAGTAGCCGACAGCAGGCTACCGGCTACAACCTGGCAAAACTGAAATACACACGTTTATATTTGAAGACGATTATTTCTACGACCACCGTTTTGGCTGTAGCCAATTAAGGCTAATTTCTAGGTCAGCTCCAGGTGCACAACGTCCTATTGAGAGTAAAAAGAAAATTACTCTCTGAATGTAACAAAGTTTTCCAAAATTGCTAGAACGCAAAAAAGCACAATAAGCAGCATTAGTATCTTAAAATACTAATGCTGCTTTTTTTGCAAATTAATTTTATATTAGTGATTTTAGACTCTTAAATGCATAATATTTTAAAAGCCAATCATTTGCATCAGCAACAGCTGTAAAAAGTGAATGAAAATAAACTGAAAAAAGTAAAAGACAGTTATTTAAAAAGTTGCATGTTCTCTTGGAACTTTATTAGAAAATACTAACTTTGGCTTTTTAATAAATTTTAAACAAAAACTTTCTTCTTTTTTTTTGATTTTTAAACGTAAACGAAAAACACCTGATGATAATTTAATACTAGTCCGAACTTATCCAAAGATTTTGTACAGGAAATGAAAAATTTTACTCTCTCATTTTCTCTCAAAGTTGCACAAAAATCGTTATTTGGAACGCTTTTGGACTAATTTGTTCGAGTTCGGACTTTTGTTATGCACCTTCTATTTTTGTAAGTGACAATGAGTTGAGAAAGATGGAGAGAGAAAAACATCTTATTTTATTGGACAGAAGAGAATATCACAAAATTAAAAAAATTATAAATTCATTTACAATCAAAAAGATTTGAGAAAATAAATTTATTCTGACATGATAAAAGTATTTTTTACAAAAGTTATTTTAGTTAAATACATATGTATGTATGCATTTCTACAACAACGTCAGGGTTTTAATGTAGCTGTCGTCTTCACTATAATTAACCCTTAGACATTCACATGGGTCTGGCCAGACTTTTTCAATATGTGTTTGCAAATTAAACGTGTTGTAGTATTGCTAGAGAATTGATTTTACAGGTATCCTCTTAAATTATCTTGGCTTGTAAATGGTGAAAATTCGAAAAAAGAAGTTACAAGGATGTTTTAACATATACATATGTATATCACATTAGTAACATATGAGGTCTAGCTGACCCACATATATTTTTTGTGAAAAATTATATACTTTGTATTTTATAATCTGATATTATTTTTTCTGCAAAATGCGTAAAATGTCTTGCTTCACCAATTCCAAGAAAATGTTTGCAGTAACAAAATCTGTTTTTTATGCCCAAATAACAGTTAAGTTGCCATCCCTTTTTACCGTCATGTTTTTTCCGGGCCTAATAACAAAACTTTATTCTTGTTGAGGTTTTTAAGACAAAGTATTGCCTTTATTATTAACATTGGGACGATAATGAAGAGAGGCAGTCAGTAAATGGAATGATGTAATCAATATTAACGTCAGCACCTAGCCGTATTGGCTCTTATCTGACGGTGGTCTTACCACAGTGAAAAGAAAGTGAAGACTACTAGCACTCCCATTGTGTATTACAGCACACAATACGAATACGTGCCGTGTGTAATAGCACCCATGTCGCACTAAAATATACCGCACAGTCACAATGAGTAGAAATTTATAGAACATGTGCAAGCCTGGACTCATGTTCTAACCTCTTGTTTAGAGGTTGGAGACCATCCAACTCCTTCTGTTGAGAGTGCAACAGCACACTTGGTCAACAATGCACCATCTCTGCATACATCGATCCAAGCCACAACCACCACGTGAACCCCCAGAGGGGACCCCACCAACAACGGGCCACAGAGAGGAGCGGCTCTCTTTTTCGAGTGTGCTCAAATATATTCTCGCAAAGCCATTAAAGTTGAATAAATACTAAAGAATAACAGTATTTATTCCATATAACGTAACGACGAATTGATAGTTAACAAAACTTATTTTTCTACCAAAACAACATTTGGGACTGCTTCGAAATCCAAAATAAGGCTTCTGAAATCGTAACTCGCCTTTTTTAGGGCGGTGTCTAGATTTAACTTCATTCACTCCCGGTCTTGTTGTATGTGCATACCAAGGAAATTGAGTACTACGGCAACAACTACAATAAAACAACAACTCTAACATTCTACTAGCAGATATAAACCAATGTATTTTTGACAAGACAATAGCAAAAATACGACAGCAAAAATAAATAACCAGCTGGGCTATCGCTCTCACCTGATATGAATTTGATATATACACATGTATATATCTTTTCTAGGAAGTAATACCAGAGAATATGGCAAAGCTATTTGCTTGCTTTCAAAGTAGTGCTGGAAATTTATATTACATTCAGTTACTCGGTACTACTCGATACTTTTTAATTGAGTACTTAATACTTTCGTTTACATAATAGTAACGGCAATCGTTGTAGTCCTTAAATTCATATTCAGTCGTACAATCTGTCAAAAATAACATGTGTGATAAAAAAAGTATAATCTTTGTATGATAGCATCTATAATGCCATTTTGAAACGATTTTTTGAATAGTACGGAATTCTGTCAGATTTTTCTGTGACTGAATCGTATGATTGTGTAGGGTAGTGAATCCCGGCCTTAAGACAATAGCAATACATACACACTTTTTCAGTAATACATATATGCAAACTTTTTCAATTGTCTGAACTACTTGAATATTTTGAAAACAGTAAATAGGACAGCATCATTAACAAGGGTGTAACATAGTTTATACAACTGGGATAAACTTTTGCACAAAATGTGAGAGAATGCCGGTAGAATAACGCAACTGATTTGTAAATTAATCTCAATCTCAAGAAATGGATTCACAAAATTCTCATGAAATATCATTACTATTTGGCAGTTGTGCAGTAAACATAAAATTTCTTTATTGAATGTGTTTATCTGCATTAATGTGAGCGTACCTTTATACATAGAGTTTCCAAAATTATTTCTTTCGCATTGATATACGCAGTAACGATGTTGTGGCAAACACTTCCTTTTCCATCAACTTTGCTTGTTATTCAAATTGGACATTTTGGAAAAATATAAACTAAACGATAAAAAAGAAAATCTTCCTAATATTGTTATAATTCAACTACATACCAACTGAAGATTCTGTGTTAAAATGCTGCAGGCTTAGACATTTTTAATGATTTTAATAGTGAAAAGTATAGTTTTGTCATTGCGCAAGCAGAAATACTTTGCCCTATGTATATTCGAGCGTATAGGAATACAATAATACAATCCCTTGTATTTTTATGTATATCGGTTGTATTATTGTATAGCAGTACAACAATGTAAGATATTTGTTTGTGATTTTTATTAAAAAACGTAATACAACTTTACATTTTTATTTCATGTTAAGTTGTAATAACTTGTCAATAAAGTAATCGATAGTTAAAGGTAATTTTAGTTAAAGTGGGGTTTATGAATTTTTAGTTGTCATAATTAATGTTTTACATTGTCCCTAGGTTTTGGGATTTCTCGGGAAACGGGAAAAAATAATTGCATTCCCGGGAATTCCCGGGTTTCCCCGGAAAAAATCAGTTGTTTGAGAAACTAAGTTTTTTTTACTAAAATCGTATGTAAATATTTATAGTTTTTTTGTTGAACCAACAAGCAAAAAAGGCTTAAAAATCATGAGTTCATAAAACTTAAAAACAAAAAAAAATTAAAAAATGCAGGTAACGGAAAATATGTGAGATAAAAATATACATACATATTTCTGTGGACATAAAGTCGCGTTACGAAAATTTTCTAATTATTTTATCTCAAAATGTATGCTTTTAAAGCACATTTAATTAGATCTGTCATAATTTTTTGTCGAATGAGAAGAATAGAATAGTGTAAAAGCAAATTGTACTGAGTAGAAGAGAAAATACGGGTAAGGGGATGGTAACTTTTATTTTTTAAACCATTTAAAAAATGAAGATTTAGACCAGTGATGTTATAAAATATATATATATAATTCAAATCAATTTGAACCGTACTTAATAAAAATAAATGAAATTAATTTTTATTCAAGAATGTTTTGTAAAAACAAAAAAAAAAAATATTCTTGCATGTTAAAACGTCTGTTATGTTTTTAGTTACCCACCGTCTCCATTAGACATTAACATGTATTAACAAAAGTCAAACTTCATATAAAAAAAAAACATTTTTAATACTGAAGTTTGACTTTAATATGAAGTTTGACTTTTGTTAAGATATGTTGATAGCAAATGAAGACGGGGTTTATGGTAAAATCGTTTCATTTCATCATACTTTGTTTCTTTTGCACACTAATAGTGTAAAAGAAAAAAGATTTGAATCCGATTTCTGTTGCCATTTTTTTTAGTTACCTCCGGTCTCCATTAGTCATTAACATGTCTAAACAAATGTCAAAATTAATATAAAAAAGTACATGTTTTTTTACATGAAGTTTGTTAAGACATGTTAATAACTAATGTAGACGGGGGTTTACGGAGAGTTTTTCATTCTACTTTTGCTTCTAGAAAATAAAACCAAAAGTATTACTGTCAGTCTAAACATACCCTACAATTTTTAAAAACACAAAGCGAATACTGATTACGGTCAGGATTCAAGACAGTGTACGCAGTCGTACGATTCAATAATAAAAAAAATCTGACAGAATTCTGTCCTACGGAAAAAGTTTCAAAATGGCGCTGTAAATAGACTTGGTTAGTTCACGAACGAACTAGTTCCATTGAACTATTCCTTCAATTGAACTAAATTAACTAGTTTAAATTTTAATGTCTACCAATTTCAATTTTTAAGTTGTTCTTGGTGTTTGAACTATTAAACAAAATGAACTAAAATGTACGTACATATGTGCGTGTATTGATGTTTTTTTTTTTTTGACAACAATGTAGAACTGCCATACAATTTATTAAGGCCAGGATTCACTATCCTACACAATCGGCAACAAGCGGCCACTCTGTACGCACCCTAAGATTCAATCACAAAAAAATCTGACAGAATTCTGTCCTACTCAAAAAATCGTTTCAAAATGGCGATGTAGATGCCACATTATCATACAAAATAAGATTTTGCAACTTTGATCGCATGGAAAAATACTATTTTATGAATTTTTTCAAAAGATTATAAAATCGTACAAATCTGTCACACACATACACTTTTAATCCACACTATCATACTTTTATTCCACACTGTTTAACCATATCAAGAACGTATGAATTTATTATTTTTGAAAATTTATAGCAAATAATTTTTTGATCTTTTATTAAAATATATTTTCTAAAAGTTATGTACAAGAGAACCACTGGTTGCTTTGTGATTATTAAAAAGTTGTTCGGAACACAATTCTAAGTTCAAAAGGAAAAGAGCTAAAAGATTGAACTAGGTTATTTTTTAACTTTGAGCTAAAATGAGCGATCAATAAAATAAACTATAATGCAAAAGTCTAGTTGTAAATGTCACACTATCATAAAATAAAAAATATTTTATGAATTTTTTAAAAAGATTAATAAATAGTAGAGATCTGTCACAAAGACTGTCACACACATACATACTTATATTTATAATCCATATCATATTTTTTTAGCATACATGCCATTTTTGATAGATCGTACGACTGAGTATGATAGTGAATCCTGGGCTTTACTTGCTAGCAAATTTACGTTAAAAGTAGTGACAACTTGAAAAAGGCAACTTAATAATAAAATTAAATATAGATGTAAAAATAACGAATATTCAGCTGAAAAATTAAAAGTCGATTAGCAGCTAGCGAAAATATAGCATCTTCAAAAGTATAAACCTTATTTTTGGCTTAACATACACTTATAATAACCAAAAGCTGTAAATACATCTGATAACGTGTTGCGTTTAGCTATTGGTAAAGGCAAATCTTTTATTTAGTTTAATGCTATCAATCTAGTGAAAGCCGAGCTTTAAAAAAGAAGAGCAGAAAAAAGCTAATTTTTGCTTTATTAAGGGATGCCAGAACGCCAAAAAGAAAACATCCAATTTGTAATAATAACAAATTAAAACAAAAAAATTTTTGAAAAACAAATTTCTTTTTTGGTTTTTTGATCAATTTGATTTGAAGCAGACGGTGCAACGTTAGACTGATGACATAAGCGATGATATAATACAGGGCTACAATCCGCTTTGAACAATTTTTACAACTCGCTTCCGTATTAGCTGATTAATTTGCATCGAATAGCTGTACTTCGTCCCAGTTATTGATGGTTGTATTGATTTCCCACAACCTAACAAATTATTTATAATAAAAAATTGGGTATTTTGATTTTCTATACGATGGCATAAGTCGGGCTATAGAAACTGGATGAGGCAATAAGCAAAAATCTACTAACCTGGCAATTTGTGTGTATGAATGCGCCGCCATTAGATTTTAGATTTCGAAAAAATGAGAAACAGCCACAGCTCCAATTCATTGTAAAATTCCTTTCGGCGGTTGGGATGTCAGCGGCAGCTTAAAGTCGATTGAAGCCGACAATTTCTAAGAAATTAATTTTTTTATCATTCGTCATAAAAACAAAAGCAATAAGGAGCAAATTGATTTTATATAAATATTGTGAACAAATCACAATTGATTTTAAAGTTTTGTCTGTCGTTGCCGTAGCCTTTCCAAATATTAATTCAAAAGTTAATATTAAACCGGCATAAGATGGCAACACAAACATTGAAAATTACTTTAGATCTGTATCTTCAAGCGCATTACATTATTTTTACTTTTGTAACTGTTTTGTAACTAAAAAGTTCCAACATTCGACTTCCACATATATATTTGAAACTTTTTTAATATGTGTTTCTTTTCAAATGATCACCATAATATAAAATATCACTAAAAGATGTATCGATTTTTTATATCGCAAAGTATACAAATATACCACCTTGTTTAATCAGCTGATCAAGCGGCCGGAACATGCCGCTTACATCGGCGGCTACTCAAACTCAACAGCTGCGGCTCTAAGTCGAGCGTATTGGATCTCTGGATACAACGACGAGCAAACGCAATTGAAAATTTTTAATTTCTTGGGATTTGTTCCCGAACAACGCTATGTTCATACAACGCGCTTATGCCATCTTCTTACAAGCAAAAGAATTTCAAGTTATAATCGGCATTAAAATTTTAAAAAAGCTTAAAAATGAAAATTAAATAAAATAAAATATGCAAAGTTGATTATTTAAAGTAACAACTTGGTTTTGTTGTTTAAAATTAAAATAGTTTTGTTCTTCCTTTTTTTTTATTTGACCAATAAAATCGATGCAATAAGTATTCGGTGTGTTCACAGTTCAATTAAGGTATAGCAGTTAATAAATTTTTTTGGAATTTAAATATTAATTTTTTAATATTATGCTAATTACCCATAACGTTTTATAATAAAAATGTAATTTATTTGTTGGAGGAAAAAAATTTGTTGGAGGTATTTCACTGGTTGCTCAGGCCAGATCATCAGGAAACCTTTTTCCTTATTTTAGAGAAGCCAAAAATACTCTATAAGTAATAAAATTCTACAAAACACAATGAGAAGTATGCATGTTCATAGAATAATATTACAGAATATTAAAGCTTCAACAAAACACCAACAAATAAACCACGTTTTTATTTTTCCTTACTGTCCTTCTACAATTGGATGGTTTTTGCCATCACTGAATGCAGACGTAAGGTGTGATGAAAACCATACACAGGTTAATTTTGTTCTCGCAAGAGAATCGAAAAATAACAAGTGTTGCCAAAGGATTGCACAAGCAGTTGCATATTTAGTTATTAATAAAATTTTTGGGAATTTAAATATTAATATTATGCTAATTACCCATAACGTTTTATAATAAAAATGCAATTTATTTTTTGGGGGAAAAGAGCTAGTTCCTATACGTATTTCACAGGTTGCTCAGGTCAGATCATCAGGAAACCAGTGACATTAAAAGTTTTTCAGCGATACATATTCAGCGTATTACTAGAATCAGCGAATCGAATACTGATATCTTAATACCTTGAACTTGATCTTTACAAAAAGTTTATTAGTGAATTGTTTTTTACATTTAACTTCTAGTTACGCTCTGTAAAGAATTTTAAAATAGAAGAAAAGTGTAAAACATACTTAACAAAACCTTATGTAGTATAACATATCACTTAAAAATATTAGTAATAATAATAATAATAATAATAACACAATTTTTACTTATGTACAATAAAAAGAAAAATTAAATAATAAAAAATATAATAAAGTTATTCAATTCAAATCGCTTAATTTATTCCATTTCATCATTTTGGCGCAATAATTCAATACAAGCTAGTTTCGAAGAATCACAAAATTTGAAATTAAATATTTTAAATCTATAATAAATCAATCTTTTTATTAAAGAATGGCATCGATATATTAGAAATAAAGCGGTTTAATAAAAATCACTTAATTAACTTAGTTACAAATGCAATTTAAAGGAGAATAATAGTGGATGGCTGGTTTTTGACACTTTGTTAAACCTGTTGTTTACGTGAACTCTCAAATAATTCATATACAAAAATATAGCTTAAACAAATATTTAATGTTCTTTTAATTATTAACAAAAGAAAATTATTTTAATATTATAAAACACAATTAAATAATAAAAATGTATGTATAGTTATAAATTTTTTATGTTTGACAATTATTATTTAACTTTTTATGTAAAATACCAAAGAACGGTCCCAGAATTATCCGAAATTATTAAGCTTAATTTTGGTCATAACGAATTTTTCCATACAAATTGACAAATAAAATTGTCGTGAGATCTATTTTATCTTGACGGCTATTATTCTTAAGGCCGGGGCACATATAATCCGTCATACGTTATACTTTGACGTATTCAGGTTGACACAATAAGTACTTGTATATTAGATCAGGAAGCACTTCGGACTTGATCAACAAGAGGGTATTAACTCAAAATTTTTAAGTTTTCACTTTTTGCAAGAAATCAACTAACAACATCAATATCTATGTATCTATAATATGTTCGGATTTTTAAATTATCTTAAAATGTAATCACAAACAGTTTTTTACCTCTACTAAAAATTTTTAAATTTTGATTTAACCCTTATCCTGTATTAATGGGTCAAAATTGCCCAAACAGTTTTCATTGCTCTTTTGTTCCGCAAATACTCAACAGATTTTTTTCAAACTTTTCTACAATTATTTTTTTAGCGAATACTATTAAAATTTTAAATATAATTCTTGGTGACAATTTCACAAAGCGTGTGTGAAAAAACTTACATATTTGGTATATTTGGGTCAAAATTGCCCAATGCAAAAAAATCAATTTGCACATGTGATACGAGCTTAGTATAGTATAAAATCATCTTTTCTTTTGTTTATGCCGAGTGATCTTATGAAATTAATTGTTGATATGACTAATTTAGAAGGTATATGGTCGTAATATATTTATAGCGTAAGCTTTATTCAATCGATTCGTTTAGGTGAATCAGTATTTGGAAACAATTGGATGGCAGTAAACGAAACAACTGTGGAAGTATATTTCGGACTACTTTTGTTGGCTGGAATGTACAAATCTCATGGTGAAGCTTTAGAATCCCTATGGGACGACCGCAAAGGCAGACCGCTATTCAAATCCACAATGAGTTTGCGCAGATTTCAAAATATTTCACGGGTAATTCGGTTTGACAAAAAGTCGGACAGAAGCGAGAGACGACTACGTGATAAACTTGCCTCCATAAGAGATTTTTGGAGCCGTTGGGAAACAAATCAGAAAAATTTTAATCCTAGCGCATATGTGACAATGGATGAGCAGCTCGTAACATATCGTGGGCGATGTCCTTTCAAGCAATACATACCATCAAAACCAGGGAAATATGGTATAAAGATTTGCGCTTTGTGCGATGTAGAAACAAACTATGCATGGTCCTTACAAGTGTATACTGGAAAAGACTGGAACTGTAAGCCAGAAAAAGATCAAGGACGCCACGTTGTCTTGGACCTAGTCAAAGACTTAAAAGGACATAATGTTACTTGTGACAATTTTTTCACTTTCCATGAACTGGGTATTGAGCTGTTAAGCCGAAGTATAACAATGGTTGGTACGGTCCGAAAAAATAAAGGTTTTTTGCCAGAAAAAATTTTACAATTGAAAAACAAACCAGAAAACTATGCACATTTTCTCTTCGACAATAAGAACAAAACAACCTTAGTGGGATATGTGCCTAAGAAAAATCGATCAGTACTTTTGCTTAGCACATTACATCATGACGGAGAAATTAGAGCAAGCTCCAAAAAGCCCGAAATAATTCATTTTTATAACGAAACAAAATCTGGGGTCGACACATTAGACCAACTCGTAAGAACATATAAGTACATGCAAAAGAAGAACTAACCGATGGCCTCAGGCACTTTTTTACAATATGCTGGATATATCCGCCATAATGATTATATAGTTTTTGTACAAATTAATCGAAACTGGAATGAAAATAAGAAGTATAAACGACGCATTTTCTTGGAACACTTAGGTATGGACCTAATAAGTGGAGAAATATCTCGTAGATCGAAGATGCCACAAAGTAGTCCTGCTAGAGCATTTGTAAAAAGTCTTCAAAAGGAGTCAGCTGAAACTTCACAACCAAAAAATTTAAAAAGGGGACGATGTTCCTTTTGTCCAAGCCGCTCCAACAGCACCAAATATGCAAATAAATGTTGTGAATGTCAAACATTTATTTGCAAAATGCATTCTGAAACCAAAATTATATGTAATGAATGTAAAAAAAACAAAGAGTGAATAAATATATGAATATTTTGTATTGGGCAAAATTGACCCACTAATGTTATATACGTTTTATTTTTGAAGTACAGGATAAGGGTTAATACCGTCTTGTTGATCAAGTGTGACTTAAAAGCTTTGTCCTCAATTTTACTTTATTTAAGTTATTTATTTTGTTGTATTTTCTTTTATTTCTGCTGCCACCCAACACAAAAATTTAATCAAAACAAAGAAAAACCAATTGATAGCTTACAAACTGTTCAACGTATGTATGTACGTCAAAATTTTCCAACTTTTGTACGTTGCGTTGACGGAGATGTATTGATTGTGATAACGATCATAAGAAAACCTGTATTTAAAATTACTTGCCCGTTGAAATAGACAACGTATAACGTATGACGGATTGTATATGCCCTGGCCTTTATGCTCTTATTTTTAAGCATTTACTCTCAACAATGTTACGATACTATAGAAAAATTGCAATAGTGTTGTTAACATTAGCGGAACGAGAATAAATCACAACATTAAATTCAAAGAAAATTTCATTCAAATGAGCGAGTATTAGAGGTTGCAGATGTATTGTGATTTACTACTTAGAATGCCCCATTGTTAAGGAAAGTAAAAAATAAATCCATATTTGGTATAACTTTATTACAGTGTCGATATATTTATCGGTTGAAAAATATCTATATTTTTATATTTCCATCAAGTGTGATGTGAAACAAAACTTACGAAGAAACTTTTTATTTATAAATAGTATAATTTTATTGCTATCTATATACATACATATGTAGTTCAACAATACTCGTTCATTATCGGGTCTTGATAGGTGATCCGCACAAGCAATTCTCGGAATAATCTAAAGAACCGAAATTTTATAGGATTTAAAGAAGAAGCCTTAGGTAATTTTATAGCTCATAGGTTGAAAAGCTAGGGCAGACTAAATTCATAACATACCGCGCACAAAAGTGTCATCGGCTACGATTTCTATAGTGTTGGCACTATATGGCTATAGGTTAGAAGGTTTAAAAAAATAATTTCTTTTCCCTGGCGTTGTTTAAACACGCTAATTTCCACGCAGTTGCCTAGAATGACTGGGAACGCCCTACAGCCTTGTTTGTTATTAGTTGCTTTTAGTTTAACTTTTACTACTATTAATTTTCTTCTTTAGGTCTCCCCTTTGCAAATAACTGAACTATTAATGGTTAAACAGATTTCCTTGCTGTTTGGGATAATTCTGGGCACGCACTCATTACTTACAACTTAAGAAAACTAAAGACTTAAGTAAAATGACAAATTAAAACCCGGGCCTAAACGCATTATAATTCGCCTTAGTACGGTACTTCAGCCTTAATAATATTGTGCTGGATAAAAAAAGAAGCAAATTTTTCTTTAATCTAGTACAAAAGTGTCAAAGTCGATGAACGACTATGATCACTGTAGCAAGGCGGAATAATTGAAAAATAATCTGTTGGTTAATATAGTGTTTTTAATGCATTGACGATTAACAAAGCTACAAAACTCATACCCAATTGCGGTTTTGTTGTTCGGCAAATGTTGCAGTTCGCTTTAAAAAAATTAGTAAAAAAAAGTATGGCATATAGTAATTTTTATTAGTAAAAAACAAGGACAACAGACAGACAAATTTTTTCAAACCGTTTTTATATTTTGTTTACTCTACATCAAGCTATTGTTTACTTACGTCCTTTGGTCACTTTCTCAACCAAATATTTCTGGCGATGTAGTATGAATTTTTTGCTATCGAAATATTAACTCAACCAGTCAAAGCAAATAACATTTAAATAATAATGGAAATAATGGAAAAATTTGGAACGTTTTCAAAGTTTGTAATAAAAAAGCATCAAGAATTCTTACAGTCTCGAATAAATAAATCTTCACTTACAAAAATCGTTGTAAGAGTTTAAAGTCATATATA
>OX451220.1:11107195-11221079 GCA_949628195.1 Phasia obesa | reverse complement strand
GTAATGAATATTTCGTAATTAATATCAAAATTTAAGTATTTTGATGAAAGAAATTAAATAAACACTACACTGTAAACACATGTGCAACAATTTGAAAACGTGCACCAGTATTTCGGTACTGGCTAAAATGATCATCATGTCGAATATGAAGCGGACTACAAAATAGTGGGAAGTAAATCAGGCAGAGGGGTGTTATCGCCCGAAACTAGCCGTAAATATACTGCTAATGAAACCAAACTCCATGATGATGAAGACACAGGCTACCCTTTCACACCTGAGTACTTTTTAACAACAATCGTCTGTAAGACAAATTAGTGGGCGGAGAACCGAAAATTCGCTTAAGAAGCGAGATACCGACTTTTCCGTTGCCAATCCTCAACAGAATGAAACTGTAGTAGCACCTTAATACCCAGTCTAGAGAGTATTAGCCTTAAATAGTCCGTTATGTTTATACCAAGACCATAACAAAAGCGATCATTGATCTCAAACGCGTTAACTGATTTTTTAACACGATGATAAAGCTGATACTAATGTAAGCGGGCTTCTTTTATGATTACGATTCACACTACGTCATAAAATATACCATGTTGCGCTAACTCATGACACCTAATGGCTCAATGCAACCTGGAGTCATTCCTGACAATATTAAATATTGACCACCCCCACATATAGATTACGCAGTTACAACCGCTATTGTCTCAATTTCCAATAGAAAGGTGACGAAAGCAATTACATAACTACCGTTTAAAAAATTTATGAGTACAATTGCAAAAATGTTTATAGGAATTATAACAAAGGCACTAACACAAATGGCAAAACGAACGCAATATTATAACGTAGTTCAAAGTCGAGTTTTGGAAAAGGTCCTCAAACTCTGACAATTTGTTAGTAGCGGCACAGAACACATTCAAAGCAGCAGTTTAGAGTTCATGATCAAAAGGTGATCGAAGGCAGCAACCCTCAAATTCTTCTGATTAATCGATTTTTTGGTGATACATCTACAATTAACTATATCGACATTTTAGAAAAATTCCAATCTTCACAAAATTTTGTGTTTTGGATAAATTTTAACTTTTTGGTGAAATTTATATTTTTTGTGATATTCGAGTTTTGGGTAACATATTGGGAAAAGTATTGATTTTCTCGGTTTTGATTATTTGGAGATATGTTTTAACGATTTTTGGATGAAAAATAAGTTTTTTGATTGATTTTTATTTTTTTGTAAATATTGACTAAGTTCCAATTTTCTGGTGAAACTTCGATATTTTTGTGAAATTTTCATTCTTTTGCGTACTTTTAATTTTGAGTTAAAATATAAATTTTTAATGAAATACAAATTATTAAATAAAATATGGATTTATAGCACATTTCGATTTTTACGGCGACGATGCCGCATGAATTCAACCTTTCGCAGAATTACACGTGGCATTGTGGGCCGGGCAGTAGTTCTTCTTTGAAATTTAGATTTTTCGGTATAATACAAATATATTTAGTTATATATATATATATATATATATATATATATATATATATATATATATATATATATATATATATATATATATATATATATATATATATATATATATATATATATATATATATATATATATATATATATATATATATATATATATATATATATATATATATATATATATATATTTATATATAATTAATTGTTACACATTTGCTGTAACAGTGTAGTGTTTATTTAATTTCTTTCATCAAAATACTTAAATTGTGATATTAATTACGAAATATTCATTACGAAAAGAAAAACCTTTTAATACAGCTGTAAGCGCCAGTACATAGCTTATATAATAATTTTGATCCAAAATTCGTAAGACAAAGAAGTTCAACAGCTCAAGTATCAAGTAATATTTGAATTTCTACTTACGTTTGTAACAGCATTAGGATTAGCTTTGTGTCGTAAAAGTAAGTTGATAATCATTGTGTGGCCCTGTTGTGCTGCTTGATGCAACGGGGTATAACCCACATTCGTTGACATTTCTATGTTTGCATCGTTTTCCAGCAAAAATTTTACCATGTTGATTTGACCGTAATGGGCGGCAAAATGTAATGGTGAATAGCCAGTCTTTGTACGCTCAGATATGTTGGCATTGTGTTGCAAGAGTAAACGAGCCACTTCCGTCTTGTCTTCTTGAGCTGCTAAATGAAGAGGTGTTAAACCATTTTTAGCTGCAACATTAGCGTCCACCCCGTGTTCTAATAACAATTGTACCATTTCGACGTGACCCTCTTGGGCAGCTAAATGCAATGGTGAAAAGCCAGATTTACTTCGTACATTAACATCTGCACCATGTTGTAGCAAAGCTTGAGCGATATCCATTTGATTTTTCTTCGCGGCGATATGTAAGGGACTATGACCGTTGCGTGCGGTCAATGAAGGATAAGCACCATTCTCTAGCAAAAGCTGAACCACACGTGGATGATCATAGTGCGCAGCAACATGCAAAGGTGTCACATCATTCCTACCTTGGCAATTAACATTTACGCTTTTTTGTAAAAGCAAAGCAACTACTTTCTCTTTGCCGTACTTAGCAGCTAGGTGAAGGGGGGAAAAGCCTTTTTTAGTAACAGCATCTAACTTTGCACTGTTTTCGATTAAAATCTGGGCAACCTCTTCCTGGCCTTCTTTGGCTGCAATATGAAGAGGAGTGTAATTATCTTTAGTGGTTGCATCGACATCTGCACCATGCTGGAGCATCAACATAATAATATCAATGTTGCCTAGACGTGAAGCTACATGCAATGGAGTTTGGCCTTCGCGAGCACGAACATCTACTTGTCCACCATTGCGCAAAAGAATGCGTATAATGTCGGTTTGATTGGCGCGAGCAGCTAAATGTAAAGGCGTTTCTCCACGCACAGTTGGAGCATCGGGATTGGCATCATGTTGTAATAAATAAATTACAATATTCATGCACCCCATGAAACTAGCGACATGCAAAGGTGTCAGGCCAGACTCAGTTGTGGCACTAATATTTCCACCGTGCTTCAACAATAATTCTACAATTTTTATCCGATTTTTCTTGCAGGCAATGTGCAAGGGTGTGAAACCATTTAAAGCCCGAGCATTTGGATCGGCATTAGAATCTAATAGTAATTTAGCAACACGCACGTGACCACAGTGAGCAGCTACATGCAAAGCGGTTAGATAGTCAACAGTCACCTCGTCGACTGGGGCATTGTGTTCGAGCAGAATGCGTGCTGCATTATCGTGTTCTCCTTGAGCTGCCATGTGCAGCGCTGCTAAACCATTTTTAGTCTTCGACAATATTGGAGCCTGATGATCTAATAAAATTTCAATTACTTCGACATGACCTGAACGAGCGGCACAATGCAACGGCGTAAGACCGTCACGTGTAGTAGCATCGATACGGGCATTTTCTTCCAGCAACAGTTTCATTATATTTGTCTTTCCCCATTTGCAGGCCACATGTAAGGGTGTAATATTATGCTTGGCCGTAAAATTTACATCAGCTCCACGCTCAATCAACAATTTGGCAACGTCTACATTGCCGTAATGCGCCGCTATATGCAACGGAGTAAATCCAGACTTGGATACTATATCGGGATTAGATTCATGTTGTAGCAACATGTTGGCAGCAGTTACATCATTTTTCTTGGCTGCTATGTGCAAAGCTGGTAAACGTACTTTGCCACGTACATCGCTTTCCAGCAAAACCGCTACTACTTTATCATGACCCTGCTGCATAGCTACAGCCAGTGGTGTAAAACCATCCTAAAAAAATAAAACAACTTGTTAGTATAAAGTCTCTGAGATATTAAAACAAAAATATGCGTACATACTTCGGTAGCCAGTGATGGATTCGCACCCTTGGATAGCAGAAATCTAACGCATGCATCATGATTCTCTTGAGCAGCCATGTAAAGCGGTGTGAAGCCATTTAGTGATTGAATATTAACATTCGCATTATACTGTATAAGCAATTTTATAACCTCCTTCTGACCAGCCAGGGAAGCTATATGTAGGGCAGTGTTTCCTTTTTTTGTCGCATTATCGACTCGTATACCTCGTCCTAATAATTCTGCTACGATATCTACGTAACCGTCTTTGGCTGCCAAATGTAATGCATTTAAACCATTCTATAAAAAAAGAGAATTGAGTTATTAAAAGTATTCGTTTCTTACGTCGGTTTAAATAATTAATTTATTTGTTTAATACAATTTTACAATACAAAGCCATCCAGGCCAATTGTAAAAGTGAGTGAACATAAATATGTCGAGGTAAATATGTTTCGACGTAACGACTTACGTAATTACATATTTATAAATACGTCTTAAGTATTTGTGACATATTTGCAAATATGTTTTCGTATTTGAGACATATTTGTAAATATCTTTGAAATATTCTCACATATAAGTGGTGTTTCTCTGAGGGATTTTTGGATTTGTGGACAAACTAAGATAGATTACGGCACGGGACATACTTCATTTTAAAGCTAATGAATCACAGATTTGTAATCCATTTAGACATTTTAAGAAAAATGTTTTGGATATAAAAAAATATCTTTGAAATATTCTCACATATAAGTGGTGTTTCTCTGAGGGATTTTTGGAAATTGTGGACAAACTAAGATAGATTACGGGATGGGACATACTTAATTTTAAAGCTAATGAATCACAGATTTGTAATCCATTTAAACATTTTAAGAAAAATGTGTTGGATATAAAAAAAAAAAATCTTTGAAATATTCTCACATATAAGTGGTGTTTCTCTGAGGAAGTTTTGGAAATTGTGGACAAACTAAGATAGATTACGGGATTGGATATACTTCATTTTAAAGCTAATGAATCACAGATTCGTAATCCATTTAGACATTTTATGAAAAATGTTTTGAATATAAAAAAATATCTTTGAAATATTCTCACATATAAGTGGTGTTTCTCTGAGGGATTTTTGAAAATCGTGGACAAACTAAGATAGATTACGGGATTTTTAAGCTAATGAATCACAGATTTGTAATCCATTTAGACATTTTAAGAAAAATGTTTTGGATTTACAAAAAATTCCTTAAAAATATTCTCACATATAAGTGGTGTTTCTCTGAGGGATTTGTTAAAGGCTAAAATAGATCTGGATATGAAAATACTAAAAGAGGTCTGGCGTGAATACGTAAATAGCCTTATTTTTTGAACCTTAATAGGTAGACTCTTTAAATGTTTACAGTAGATGTTGTACTTCGGCCGCTGTAACAATTAATAACATCTAAAGGGTGTTCCATCAGTGACATGTTTTTCACGTATATTACCTTATTTTTTGAACAGCAATAGGAGGCTCATATATATTTCTATAGATATGGCCGCTATAACAAAAATTGCTAAAATTTTAAGGGTGTTCCAACAGTGACGCACTTATGACTTAAATTTTAAAATTAAAATTAAAGAGACTCATTTAACAAAAAATAGCTTTTTTAAAATCAATGGCTATATATTATATGACACTAAAGACCCCCTTGGCAGAGCATGTGGTGGTTCAGCAATACTAATAAGGGCTCGAATTAAACATCATTTACTGTGTGATTTTTGTGAGGACTAATTTCAAGCAACAAACATCTGTATTGAAGAATATCATCAAAACTTTGTTATTTCTTCGATTTATTCACCTCCTAGATTTCAAATATCAGAGAGTCAATATATCGACTTTTACAAATCACTAGGTCCCTGTTTCATAGCATCAGGCGACTACAACGCTAAACATACGTTTAGCGTGTTTTGTTTGATACAATTTCAAAAATGCGTCTGAATGTGATATCAAGTGGACAACCCACCTATTGGCCTACTGATCGACAAAAAATACCTGATGTTATTGATTTTGGCGTGACTAAAGGTATTTCGAGAAAAATGATTAAGATTGAAGCGTCACTCGAATTATCCTCAGATCATTCACCCACTATTGTCTATATACGGAATCAGCAAAATATCGTGTCGCCAACAACTTGCACAAGCATTAATTGGTTGAAATATAGAAAGTATCTCAAAACTCATTGTTCGGAAAACATACCGCTAAGAACACCAGAAGATATGGACCAGAGTCTAATTTATTTTGATCAAAACCTTAAATCAGCTGCCCAAAATGCGACAGAAACCAGACAACCAGATGGATACAATCAAATTTATTTTGTAGATGTCGAGCGGCTCTTGGCTGAAAAAAGAAAAATTAGAAGAGAGTGGCAAGCACTCAGATCTCCTCAACTCAAATCTAGACTTAAAGATTGCACAAAACGGCTAAGACAGCTGCTAGAATCTCGAAGAGTAGCATCTCTGAAAAATTACTTGGAAGAGCTCAACGCAACTGCACAATCAGATTATTCATTATGGCGGTCTTCATTAAAAGACCGGTCGTACGTAAGCCTCCCTTGCGAACTTCTTGTGGAGACTGGGCAAGGAATGATACCGAAAATTTTGTTTGTTGGACATTTGAAGAAGGTTTTCACCCCAAATGTATGTACTGATATAGCTGAGTTGCCATCAGTAGAGACTAGTGCCGTAGTACCCCTAAGATTTGAATTTAGCGATATTGAAAGTGCAATAGCAGATTTAAACACCAAAAAAGCCTCTGGCGTTGATAAAACAAGTAACAAGATGTTAGTTGAGTTGCCCCGTATAGGTCGCAGAATTATTCTGTTTGTTTTTAATGCCATCTTACGTCTTGAGTACTTTCCCACAGAGTGGAAGGTCTCTTTGATAACTATGATTCCTAAACCAGGAAAAGACCACACAAAAGTAGAATCATACAGACCTATAAGCCTTTTATAAAACGTGTCAAAGTTATTTGAGAGAATATTAATAACTAAGCTGAATCCAATTCTTAGCGCGAAAGGATGTATTCCGAACCATCAATTCGGCTTCAGAAAAGAACATAGTACGATCCAACAAACACACATATTATTAAATGTAATTAAAACGACCTTTGAAGAAAAAAATACTGTTCTGCGCTCTTTATCGACGTTTCACAAGCATTCGATAAGGTTTGGCACGAAGGCCTAATATTTAAGCTAAAGCTGAACTTGCCCGAAAACTTGTATAAGCTCTTAAAAGATTATTTAACGAATCGCAAGTTTTTACTAAAAGAAGGTGACTTTTTAAGCTCGCCACAGTTCATTGAAGCCGGAGTTCCCCAAGGTAGTATTTTGGGACCAATTTTATATTTACTGTACACATCGGATATGCCAATTAGCACCCTAGTCCACACATCAACTTTTGCAGATGACACAGCTTTTTTAAGTATTCATGTGAAAGAACAAAAAATGTACTCACATAACTTTCACACTGCGTAGGGACTCATGCCCTCCTATTCGCATAAATAACCAAATGATACCACAGCTTTCAGACATTAAATACCTGGGTATACATCTTGACCGTCGCCTTACTTGGAAAAGCCACATTGACTTCAAGTTAACACAAATGAAACTAAAAGCAGTACAACTAAATTGGCTTATTGGCAGAAACTCCACCCTGAGCTTAGATTGTAAACTTTTACTGTACAAGTCGGTCCTCAAACCAATTTGGTGTTATGGGATTCAGTTATGGGGCACTGCCTCAGCTAGCAATGTAGAAAAAATTCAAAGGCGCCAAAATAAGATTTTACGTATTATTACATCTGCTCCCTGGTATATAAAAAATTTGAACATCCACAAAGACCTAAACATGCCATCAGTTAAAGCAGAAATAGCGAAACATGCAGTCACATATCTAAAGAGGCTTGAATCTCATCCAAACCCTTTGGCGCGTAACATACTGAATGAACCTGGTTACATTCGACTAAAAAGAAGAGATACTGCTTTTCTTGGCCGTACATTAGATTTCTAAATCTGTGAAACAAACATTATTTTTGTTTAGCACTGGCTGGACTTAAAAAGAATATTTTATTTTAGACTTAAGATACGAGTAATTATTGTTAGTTCAAAAATATTGAAGATACAATAAATAAATTATGAAAAAAAAAATATCAAAAGCCTTCGAAATCTCAGTGTATTATTGTATCAACTTGAAAACCTAATTCAAATTGTGAAAAACAAAACTCTGTGAACACAGTAAGATTAGAAATTGCAAATTTGTCATTTCGAAAACCATGTTGCTGAGAAATTATGCATCATATATTGCATGTTCAAAAATTTGAGATATTATTGTTAATTTGGCAATAGATCTATAATTGCATACATCATTGCGATTGCCTGATTTAAAAATAGGGATTACAAACGTTAATTTCCAACGATCTGTAATCTCTGAGAGGGATTTATTAAAAATTCCAAAAATCGACACTACTATCGAGTGTGAGCATTTCTTTAGTAGAAAATCAGCATATATGTTAAAAGAATACTTTACACGATTAATAGCATTAAAAATTTCATCTTTAGACAATACAATCATCCTTTTTGTAAACCGCTAACGGTAAAGTGTTTATAGCTATATGTAGTTCAACTGAAGTAAAGCACATTTGGATTTAATTCATTAACCCTTCACCACAGGTAAAAAGGATATATATATTTGTCATTCCGTGTGTAATTTTTACAATATTAATTTCCGACACCATAAAAAATATATATATTCTGGACCCTTATGAATACAGAAGTTAATTTAGCGATGTTCGTTTTCGTGTTGAAATCAACTTTGCCAAGGCACCTAAAGAGATACAGAAAATTTAATGAAAATGAAATTCAGCAACATCAGACCACTCAATTCGAGGCAGCGGGCAAAAACCACGCCTACCTTTTTATTTTTTTTTTTCGGTTATAATGTTTCTATTTGGCTTTTTTTTATTAATAAATATCACACCGCGACCATTAGATCACATGGAGTGTATACAAATTTTGGGGAATCAATAACCCCCTGCGAAGGGCAATTTTTGTTTGTTTTTAGGTTGGTGGGGTTTTTCTGCTTTTGTTTACAAAAAGCAATACACATAGACGTAGCCAATGGACCTACAGGGTGCCCACTGGTAACCAGGAGCAGTTAAAAGGCACATGGGGGTCAATATGAGAAATTGTTTTTTAAGGATTTTTTTTTTGTTGCTTTAGTCTGACCATTCTAACTGAACATGTTTTTAAAAAATTTAAAAACATGTTCAGTTAGAAATCGGATATACGCCGTAACAAACAATATTAAACCATCCCGCACATAAAATTTTCTGCGTCCCGATATCTGTCTTTCTATTGGCTAATAATTCTGATTGTGATTTTAATTGCAATTTTTGCATATTAAATATATTTATTTGCACGTAATTATTTGCACCACCTTGTTGATTGCCGACTTGCCAACAAACTAAGTCATATAACGGGAAATCATGCTTCATCATTATAGATTTGAATAACATTTCAATATAATAGCAAAGCTTAAATGACAAAACAAAAGAACAATAATTAACGATAATTCTTCACTCTTGGGTTAGAGTTGAAGCCTTCAAGAATTCATTCGCCCTAATGTTTCCCCAAATGTTTTAATTTCAAAAATGTCCTTATATTAAATTGGGCAGCTATCCCAGTTAGATATTTAAGGTTCTTGAGAGTGGTTTTCGTCCTTATAAACGAAAAGCTACAATAGTCTTTTAACTGACAGATTTTTGGTGTGACGTTCCCTCTCAAAACCAGATTCTCCTCGTAAAACATGAAAGCGATGTGTGTAGAAAAGATTGTGAATAACCAAAGCTGTAATGTGCCGTGCACTTGAAAGTTTCCGAGCCTAAGTACTTGCAATAATCAGGGGAGTTTCCACTTCACTGCGTTTTCTATATTTTCGCTAGAGTTTAAATCTAGTGGTGGTGAATGTAATACTTATCCTTAAGTGTAGTGCGTAGGGTACTGACAAATGGCTAACACGATGTTAAACAGCATCCAGACGACCTGTTACTTTTAACAGGAAGTAGATTTTGATTTGGGAAAATACTCTTCCAGAATTTTTTTTAAATTTTATATCTTTATATTCAACCCAATTATGAATATTTCCGGGAAAATTTTTCCCTTCCCACTGTTTTGTTCCCGGAAAAATGTCCCTTATTCTAATCTCTCTGGGTGTAGCAAGAAAAAGGGAGTGAGCAAATCGGAAAGATCTGCTTTGTTTTTGACATTTTATTTTGAGTTTAATAATAAAAAACGAGTAAGAGTGCTATATTTGGCCATGCCGAATTTTATATACCATAGTAATGTTAAATAAATAGTAATGTTAAATATTACCTCTATTATATTATATTTCTCAATTCTACATAATATTAAATTGGTTTTTACTTTTATGATTTCAACTTCGTTACTTGGGAAACAAAACAGAATATTTAAGATTACTATGGTGAAGGATATATAAGATTCGGCATGGCCGAATATAGCACTCTTACTTCTTTTTTTAAGGTTTAATTAAGAAGCATTAAAAATTATTAAAATTATTTATGGCAGAAAAATAAAAATACTTACAGCATTGCAGGTGTTAATATCTGTTATTTGACCACTTTCTAAGAACTCCACCACTTTGCTTAGTTCTCCACTTCGAGCAGCTCTTAAGAACGATATTGTGACATCATTCTAAAATTAATTTTTTTTAAATAATGGATTATTAATGCTTTCAATCATTATTATTAAAAACAAATTTTATGCATTTACTAAAATTTAAATGTAAAAAATTATCTACTTTATTTATTGAACATTACTATACAATTACAAATTATATTCTAATAGTAACGAAGGCCTTTACTCGTTGTAGTGAAACATCCAGAGTCTTTCATGGGAATCGAACCCACAACCCCCAGACAGATAGACTACCACACTATCTACTGACTACCGGCGCACAGTGGCTGAAAATCGTTTTTCGTTGGCCAAAAGTAAATTTTTTTTTTGTCACCGATTTTTAAAATTTTTACGTCATTTTGTAGTTAATATATCCAAATTAAGGAAGCCAAAAAATTATGTTCAAATATTGATAATTGTGGACGTGGCATGCTGTCAAACTCAACTTTTTTTTTTTAATTTCAGAAAAAGGTGTTTTTCTTTGGTTTTTTATCAAAATTAGATGGTTACTACTCGCAAGCTATCATCGATAATGGTCTGCGGTTTTTTTTATAATGTTGGTAGGATTATTGTCTTTAGTTGTTGTAAGTAGACATAGCTCTAGCTTTTAATATTAGGGGCGTTATGAAATATTTATGAAACTACTATATTTTCCTCAAATTTAAACTTTAGTGGAATACAACTTCTAGGGAACAAAAGGGAACAAGAAACGTATACAACCACGAGAAAGGTGAAAGTGTCCTCTTTAAGGCTATATATACTTTTGCACCCGCCACGAGCCGCCTGTAGAACACTTTTTCATTTTAATGAAATTACTCGAAAAAAAAGCATATACAATGGTGTATTAAATTTTCACTTTATTGCCTAAAAGTTTATTTTTTTTTAGTTTAGGCTACGTATAACTAAAAAAAATAAATATAATACCTTCGAAAGGGTTTAATGGCTTTGTTTTGATCAGCAAAAAATAAGTAATAAAATTATCACAATGGGCTCTACAGGAAGCATATGATCTCTTTCTAAATTTACCTGTTATCAAATGTTAGGGTCAACCAAAGTCATAAACAATTTTATAACAATAATTGCGACATTAAACCACTAAAGTTAAAAAACAACCCCATATTGACGCATGAGTGCAGTTTTGTTCAATTTAAGCGCTACCTGCTATGAAATTAAAGATCAGTGTGTGAAGAACATGTATCTACAAATTTATAAAAGTACGGATTCGTTAAGGGATTACTCAGTAATAACTTAATCCTTTAAGTGTACGGACAAAACATAACAAACGCAAATAAAAATATTGAAAAGAAAATGGAGAGCTTCAGTTATAAAGAACTGGCCGAAGTGTATTTTAGAAACAAAAATCAGGAAGATGTTCTTAGTTACGTTGAAATAAAATTAAACTTAAATTCGTGTAGCACCGAAATGCAAGAGCAATTATATAATTTCGTCAAAGCACTAAAAAAACGCTACAAAGAAGTTATGTACAGTAAACAAAAATTTTATATAAAAAGTGCAAGCAAGATAAGGCTGGAAGACCACGCAAATCATTAGTTGACAATTGCAGCGATAGATCTAAGAGGCGGAAGCTTAAAGATATTAACGATGCCTTTGGTTCTACAAATATAAAAGAATCTTTCCTACATCAATTACGATCACAGAACCAATTTACAAAAGTGGATATCATTGAAAAAGTTGTTAAAGCTAGTCCACCACCAACTCCGAATGATGCAATACAGTACACAAATGAGGAGGCATTAGCATTATTTCTGGATTTGAAATTAACAAAACAGCAATATATTAAACTCAGACAGCGTGCGATTGAAAAAGGCTCAAATATATATCCAGCATATCATCACATAACCGCTGCTAAAATGGACTGTTTGCCATCAAAGGACACTATTACAATCACACCAATTTCGGCAGAGGTACAACTACAATCTCTACTTGATCACACAGCCGCACGCTTGCTGCAATCAATAACAGGAAATGAGTTGAAGAAATACGGAAACACAAAGTTAATTCTTTTTTGTAAATGGGGATGTGATGGTTCTTCGGGACAAAAACAATATAAACAAGCTGTATGTGAAAATATTTCTGACTCAGATATGTTCATGGTATCATTTGTACCATTGCGATTGAAAAAGATTTTGGAAGATTCAGAGCCTTCGACTAGTACAACGCAAACAATGGATATTTGGAAAAATGAGACACCATCTTCTACGAAATACTGCAGGCCAATCAAATTTCAATTCAAAAAAGAAACAAATGATGATGTTATTAATAAAGAAATTAGTGATATCAAGGCCCATTACAGCACTACAGCCATTACAATTACAGTTAGATGGGCAGCAAATTGAAGTAAGCTACCAGTTAGTCCTGACAATGATAGATGGAAAAGTGGGTCAGGCTTTGACTAACACGAAGGCTGCATCCAACTGCATTATATGCCAAGCAACATCAACCCAATTAAACCAAGTCCCAGCAAAATCATTAGATAATACCGATGTATATGAATTTGGATTATCACCACTACACGCAAGAATACGACTTATGGAACACATACTAAAAATCAGTTATGATTTGGATTTCGGGTCTTCAGGATCAATAAGAAACAACGTGACCAACAAAGAGTTAAGAAGTTCAAAAAAGAAACATGTTCAAGATGAATATCGCAAACGTGGACTGATTATAGATCAGCCAAAACAAGGTTCAGGCAATACAAATGATGGCAATACCGCAAGAAGATTCTTTTCAGATCCAGAAACAGCATCTGAAATAACAGGAGTGGATTTCAACCTTATTTTCAGATTTAAAATAATACTAGAAGTACTTGCGTGCAATGAAGAAATTGACTGTAGAAAATTTGGAGATTATGCTAAGGAAACTGCAAAAATATATACAACTAACTACCCATGGAGAAATATGTCTGCAACAGTTCACAAAATCCTTTATCATGGTGAAGATGTCATTAAATATCATTTGGTGCCACTTGGAGATCTATCAGAGGAGGCTCAGGAAAAAAGGAACAAGGATTACATATTTTATAGAGAGCACAATACTAGGAAAATTTCACGGAATTTAACAAATGAAGATCTATTTAATATATTATTGGCATCGTCAGATCCGTTCATATCCAGTATTCGAAAGCGCAGAAGATCCGAGTACATTTTCCATTCGTCATGAAAGCTTAAAAATTAATTTTTTATGCAATCTAGGCTTAGGTAATACAATTTGTTAATTATTGACACTATTTTTCATATAATATGCTATATAAACGCCCACAAAAAGGGGGCTGGGTCCAAAAATAAATTTTTATGATTTTCTGGCTCCAGGGTAAAGACCTTGAACCTTCTTTGACATAAAAATGTTTCATTTGCTTAACAAATTTACAAAAAAACTTGTAAAAATGTGTAGTTTTTCAGGTGTTGGTTTAGTTCTTCTTAGGGGAATTTTTTCCCCCTGGTCCGATTTGGCCCATTTACGAACTTAGCCTGCCCTATCCTTCAAGATATATATGTACCAAATTTCAAGGGTCTAGCTCTTTTCATTTAGATTGAATCGTGTTCATACAGACAGGCGAATGGACGGACGGCCGGATGGACAGACGGACATAGCTATATCGTCTTAGATTTCATCACTGATCAAGAATATATATACTTTTTTGGATCTTAGAGGGATATTTTACTATGTTACACACAGAATAAACCCATATTTCACTCTGAAAGTTAAAAAAATTAAAATGTTCAACTTTGACCTCGAATTCCTTAAAAATTCCTCAATCAATTTTAATGTAATTAAAACTGAATCAAGCTGAGCTAAATATTTATCCATTAAAAAAAAAATTATTTCAATATTTTGATCGGTTCAAAAGTTACAGAATTTTGGCCAACGAAAAACGATTTTCAGCCACTGTGCGGCGCACCCGGAACAAATTGATGTTTCAGCTTAGATTAAAAATATCTGCTTTAACATTCGATTAAATTCATTTAAAACCGGAAATTTGTACTTTTTAAACTTTTTTGGATTGTAGTGTTATTACTTCTAGCTATTTCCATAAATAAGAAACTAAGAATTATGAATTTAAACCAAAATTATCCTAAATAAGGTAAGCAATAAAAATAGTATTTTGTTTTCATTTTAATCTTTTTGATATTTTAAGTAAACGAGGCAACTCCAAGACATATCAAACACCTGTTATTTATAAATATTAGAAACGTCTAACAGACAATCTGAAAATTCATAAAGGTTTATTTATTTATTTATCCCCAATATAATGTGATAATTTATTATCCTAAATATGAAAAATTACATCAGCTAGGCTCATACAAAGTGAAAAATAAGTATCGTGTACCTAGAGAACTACAATAAGTAAGGTATTGAAACTTTTTACAAGTAACCAAAATACTAACGTACATAGATTGGCATAACATAAATTAGATTGAGACAGTGGACGTGCTACCTCTCATGCAAAGTGAAAAATAACTATCATGTTCCGAGAGAACTATAATAGGTAATGTGCATCGTCTAACAAAACATAGATTAGATTGGGTCAGTGGGCGTGATACCTCCCATACAAAGTAAAAAAGTATTATCGAGTATTTAGAAAACTGCAAGAGGCAGAATCTTTAAACATTGCGAAAGTAACCTTTCATACTAATGTGCATAGTATAGAGCAACACAGACTGGATTGGGACAGCGGGCGTGGTACCTCCCAAACAAAGTGAAAAATTAATATCTTATACCTAGAGAACTACAATAGGTAGAATCTTGAATTTGTGCACCAGTAACCCATGGTACCTTCCATACAAAGTGAATATTTATTATCGTGTACCTAGAAAAATACAATAAGTAGAGTGTTCAAACTTTGCGCAAGTAACCCACATACTAATGTATATAGCCTAGAAATATACAGATTGGATTTGGACGGTAGACGTGGTATCTCCCAAAAAAAGTGAAGAATTATTATCGTGTATCTAGATAACTACAATAGGTAGAGTGTTGAGAGTTGCACAAGTAATCCTTATACTAATGTGCATATTCTTGCAAAAAACAGACTGAATTGTGACAGCAGAATAGTACCTCCCATACAAAGTTTAAAATTATTACAGTGTACATAAAGAACTATCATATGTATTCTTGAAATGTTGCACAAGTAACCCCCATATCAACACGCATAGTCCATAAAAAAAACCAGATTGGGTAGGAATAGTGGACGTGGCATCTCCCAAACAAGCTGAAAAATTATAATCGTGTACCTAGAGAACTAAAGCAAGTAGAGTATTGAAACTTTGCACAGCTAACCCTCATACCAAAGTGCATAGTGTAGGAAAACACAATCTGGATAGGGATAGTGAGCATGGTACCTCCCATACAATGTGAAAAATTATTATCATGTACCTAGAAAAATACAATAAGTAGAGTAACAGTGTAGCCAAAACCAATTCTAACACTGGCGTTCACTCAACACATCCACTTCGTAAACGGCACATAATTTGCAATGCAATTTTATCCTTGCGGTAATAAAAAAATTAAATATGACGAAAATGCTTACTTGAATTTTTCATATTTGATACGATGCCAAAAAAAAACTACTTAACATATCGAAACAAAATAAGGTAGTAAAATATGTTTGAAATGTCAATAGTCACAATGTAAAATAATTTTGGGGTTAAGTGGAAGGTAAGATATCGGAAAATGCAACTAACGACATCTCTTTGAAAAAAAAAAAACGAAATTACTTTCCGAACGACCTAATAATATTTAACTGTAAATTTGAACAGACTGAAAACTTACGAGAATTTTGGGACACCCATTAAGAACTAGATATAAGCAAATATGCCAAAATAAATTTAAACTTGATATTTTACATTAAAAGTAGATATTTGGTTACATTTTTATTTCTCGACGTCATATGAATTAAAAAATTTTATTGTGAAGTATGGCGTCATCTATACATTTAATAAAATAGTAACTCATTTCCTGTCTGTCTGTCTGTCTGTCTGTCTGTCTGTCTGTCGTCTTTCTTTCAGTGAAAGTAAGTCGATTTTTTTACCGATTTAAAGGTACTGCATACTTTAATGTATCTTTTATTTTTGAAAACGATATATTTTAAACACAATTGCGCAACAGAGTGCGCTGTTTTAAAATAATGAAAAAGTTAATTGAAAGCGGAATATTTTAAAAGCGGTTGCGCAATAGATAGCGCTGTTTTAAAATAGTCACAAAATATGAATTACTTACTGCCAAATAGTTAGTTGAATAGAATTTGTATTTGATTTGTATTTTTACTTTTTGAATTACATTGTTATTAAAATATTTTAAACATATTTTACAGAGCTTTAGATAATTTTTAGAGTTTTATTAAAATTTTTAAATTTATCCTTTATATAAAGTAATTACATAAACCATAACTAATAAACTATAAAAGTAAGAATCTTAAAATTTGGTGACGATTACTTTCAAAGCAAAATCGAACGAAATATTGTCAGGACGCCTACGTCGTGCCGGGCACAGCTAGTCTATAATAATTTAATTCTAAAAAATTAAAATCTTTCAGTTTCTTTCAGCCTACGACGTAACGAGCACAGCTAGTCTATAATAATTTAATTCTAAAAAATTATAAATCTTTCAGTTTCTTTTTTGGAAGATGAAAACATTTTCTGTGTTTTCTTAATTTAAATATTTGTTTTTTTTTTTTTGTTTCTAGAAAATAAATGAAATAAGCAAAAATTTACCTGTTTAGAATGCGGTTGGTGTTGTTGTGAATTTGCATTATTCACATTGTTGTTAATGTTGTTGTTGTTATTTTGATGGAAATTTCGTTCGCTTGTAAGATTTGTTTTATCCATTTGTAAATTGTGATTTTGAGAATTTGTCGTCAGTGAAGTCACAACGTTACCATTTTGCATTTCATCTAAAGTCATTGTTTTTTTATTTTGCAATTGATATTACACTTGATATTTATCAATACTGTTGCCGTTTCTTATTTTAAATTTTCTCAAATTATAGCTTTTGAATTTCTCCTTTGTAGCAAAACAAAGTAAATAAAAATAGATATAAAACTTGTTAAATTTAAATTGAGAGTTTCGTCGTCGTAGTTAAAGTGCAGAAGTGCATTTCGAATCAGACGTTAAGATATCGATATTTTAAAACTTTACACTATTGGACTTGAGTTCTAAGTGTGAGCATGGAATTTTCAAGTGGATTCATATGTATAATATAATAAAACTGTAACAGGACCATTTCTGTACATGAAATATTTTTGTTTTTTTTTAATTCTGTTGTTGATGCAGATAGAAATCGAAATGGAAATACAGAACAGCAATTTTTTGGATTTTGTCTATCTATCCCTCTGTCCGTCTGTAATTTTAATAAAATGTTATGAGGAGGTATTGTATCTCGGTTCAAATATAGGATACTTTTTTTATGTAAAAATATCTCATTTCCAATCAAAAATAAAGAAAAAGTAGTGAAAGTATGCAATTTTACCGATTCAATGGTACTCCAAACTTTGAAAGCGGGATATTTTTAACCTTTTTACAATACAAGAGTCAATACATACACCATGGCTAATGCACTATGAAAGTAGGAGTCTTAAAATTTGGTGTGGATTACTTTCAAACAAAATAATCGAAAAAAATATTGTCAGGACGCCTACGATGTGGCGGGCCCATACGTCGATATATTAATATTTTTGTTAGTTTTGGTACTTTTTTAAAAACAAAAGTATAATTTTTAAGTGAATCTAATGGGTTTTAGAAAATACGTGCATCATGTCGCTGACAGATTGGAAGTAGACAAGATTTGTTAGGTTACAGAAAACATCTATACATATAATAAAATAGTAACTCACTTCCGTCTGTCTGCTTTTCATTGACGTTCTCATCACGTAAAAACTACTGTATAGATTTTAACAAAATTTTGTGAGGAGGTACCTAAGTATCCTGGTCCCAATATAGGATACTTTTTTCCGCAAAAATATCTTAGAAAGTGGAGAAAAAGCAGTAAAAGTACGCAGTTGAACTAACCGGATATGAATACTTTACTTTTTATAAAGTAAAAAAATACATTAACTGAAACGTAGCATATCTTAAGGCGGAACTAAAAACACCGGTATTACCACATAGCACTAAATCGCCGCTATTACCATATAGCACTAAATCGCCGGCGAAGTAAAATAATTAATTGGCTATGCTAGCTTCAAACTAATTCGCCTAAAGAACACCAGAAGCGCTTGCGAAGCTTTACTATCGCACTAACCATCTGTCTTATCTACTACTATCCCTTTCTAAAGGAAGTAACACAGTTAATGTAGGCATTATTGTCTGAGTGTTACTTCCCTTAAAAAAAAAAACTAAAATCGTAAGGGTCTTTGGTGTGGATTGCTTTCAAAACAAAATCGAACAAAATATTGAAGCAGGCTGACGAAGTGGCGGGCACAGCTAGTATAATCTACGTATACATTTAGCTGTATATAGGTCATATACATTTTTAAAATTTTGGATTTTTGGAGAAGAAAAAAAGTTAATTTTCAAGTGTACTTAATAGGTATTTGGTGAATACATGAATACAGTCCAGAGGTAGAAAAAATAAAGATGATTATACCAGCTTTTTATAATCCACCCTTAGATTCAGCCCTATTAAGGTGATATAGATTTTTGAAAATTTCAGTTTTTAAGAACGAAAAAAATTTAAAATTTAAACGGATTCAATAGGTATCTAGACAATACATAAAACGGAGTGAAAGTAGCCTAGGCTCAGTACATATATAGAGTACGTCTACATTCAGCCCTATATCGGAGATGTGTTTTTTAAATATTTGATTTTTCAGAAAAAAAAAATGAAAAATATGGAATCATAAAGTAAATCTTATCGGCAGAGTTAGATAAGATTCCCGCAGTATATGATCTATATAAATGCAGTCCTATATATATATATATATATATAAAATATGTACGTTTGTTTGTCGGAAAACTATAGCTGCCTATATCAATATGGACCAATCTTCCTGATAAATTGACTGTTGCTACTTAAAATAGTACATATTTATCATCGTGTTACCATATAGCTGTGTTACCATATAGCTGTAAAAAGAAGTACCTTGAAATTTTGTTCAAATAACTCCCATTTTAATAAACTGGCCGGATTGCAATAGTGGACGTGGTACCTTCTATACAAAGTGAAAAATTATTACCGTGTAGCTATAGAACTATAATAGATAGAGCCTTGAAATTTTGCATCAATAAACACCATATTAATATACATAGTTTAGCAAAACACAGGCCATAAAACTAGGGTACTTGGTGGGGCATTGCGAATAACGTGTACTTTCGAGTTAAAGCTTGGTGATTAGGACGGTAGGACTGGATACCCCCATATTTATCCTGTATCTAAGTTTTCGTTTTAAAGTTTTGCCATAATTTTACTTGCTCATTGTATTTTTTGTGGATGTAGCGGAACCCACCGGGGATAGCTAATAATCTATATATATATATATATATATATATAAAACACAAATAGTGTTTGTTTGTTTCGCGGAAAGCTATATATAGCTGCCTACTCCAGTGGACCGATGTTCCTGTAATTTTCACAGTTTGTTACTAGATAGGTGGTGGGTAAAATAGGGAACAGTGGGCGTCGTACCTTGAACACAAACTGAACAATTTTTTTCGTGAAACTAGGAAACTATAATAGATAGAGTGTATAATTTTTTTACCCTGAGAATCTCTGACCTAAGTACATATATCTAGGGAACTGCAATAGTGAACCACTCTAAATTTGGAATAGGTTTCTCCGAGAATAACGTGCGGTTACAAGTTTAAACTTGGCCATATTTTTATTTCCAAGTGTTTATCATAATTTTTGTGGATGGGTTATATTTATTTATATATATTTTTCATAGAATTTCCAGTAGAATTTTAAAGTATAGAATTATAAAGTAAATGGGTGTTTAAAGAAGACATATAACGGGTGACTGTGTAGTAGTTGCTTTTTTAACAACACTAGCTGCAAAGCTCCTGCTTTGTCTGAAGAAAACACCTAGACTAGCGCACTAACAATCAGTCTAAAACTATTTATGATAATTTTAGTTTTTTAGAAAAATTTAAAAAATATTAAATTTTGTAATTGAAAATGCCTCGGCAATCATATACATTTCTTATATAGCAATTTCTTTAAAATACACATTCGTTTACTTCTCAAAGTTTTTATTTAATGGTTTTACCTTTTTATTACGGTTAAAACAATATATTTTACGCACTATCCAAATGGTTTATTATTTGTTTTTAATACCTATATGAATCACAGAATTGTGGAATTCGCTCCAGTCAAACCAATACAATTATAATAAAAACCCACGACTAAATTATGCCAAAAAATCTAGTTATAAAATGATGTCTAAAATTACATTAAATGTTGAAAACCAATTAAAAATATTAAAATTATTGAAATAAAAAACTTCAAACAATAAAAAGACACACATATGAACAAACATAAACAGATGAATAGACAGACAGATTGTGAGACTAACATACAAAGTATTCATTCATACATTACGTCGTGAAAAAAATATGTGAGATCATTCTGAAGTCACAGAAGAAAACTAGAACTAGATGACAAAACGAAATTGTATTTATTGAAATTGTCGTCGCTAACTATTTGAAAGCATATTCGTGATCATTTACACACACTCACATACACTCGCATGTCTAAATGTTATGCGGTGCTACAAAAAAAATTGCGTCATCATTAGAGTTAATGTGTTTGAAAATGTTCAAATCGTACAAAAAATAAAAATGCGTATGAACTCCAACAGAAATTACAAAACTATTCAAATAAGATTCGTTTTATAAAAAAAAGCTTCCTACACCAATGTAAAATACTTTTCTTCACACCAATAAATTCAAATACAAATGGAAATTGCTCTAAAAGTAAAAACAATACCTAGCTACATATATATATTAAGTTTAACTAAAAACGTGATTTAATGTAGCACCGTGATATATTAAAAATTTGAGCATTCGATCTAAACGTGTCATTAGTTAGACCAGAAGTAGCAAAATATGTATGTATGTATGTATGTATGTATGTATGTATGTATGTATGTATGTATATACGAACGTATTTAATGAAGCTTGAAACGCATCCAAATCCGCTGGTAACATCCTACATGACCGTGGTAACGTTCGACTAAATCGGAGCGATATCGTTAATCGCAAATGTATCAACCAAGCCTTATACATATATTTTTTATTTAGCAGTAGCTGGACTTAATAAAAAATTTTTATACCCTTCACCACAGGTGAAAAGGGTATATATGTATGTATAAGTTTGTCATTCCGTGTGTAATTTCTACAATATTCTTTTCCGACCCCATAAAGTATACATATATAGATAGAGAAGTTGATTATTTTGTTTTTCCCATATTTTCATCAAAATTTCACCTAAAAGTTTAAATTTGTATTCCGATCAAAACATAAAATTCAATAAAAAAAACGCATAGGTATTATCAAAAAATATAAGTTTTACCAACAACAGATGTGTCTAGTAGTAAAGAATGTGATGCGAGATGTCAATTTATGTCTGTGCTTCGTTTTAATTGTTTCGTTATAATTGAAATAGCCTATTTGTAGAGTAGTATAATTCTTAAGCCGATTGAAAAATTTGATTTTTTTTTTGAAAATGTCCAAAATTGAACAGTTTTTATCAATAATTTATCACAAAATGTTAATTTGAGTTTTAGACTAAAAAAATTAAATTTTTAAAAATGAACTTTTTTAACAGTTTGTGGAACGTAGTTAATAACATAGATGTGGGACGTTTTTATCTGACGAATTTATATTCACACCCTTTTATAATTATAATAATGAAGTTGAAAGTCATAAAAGTAAAAACCGATTGTATATTATTGTGAAATTTAGAAACATAATGAGTAAAGCAATATTTAACAATACAATACAAGATTCGACATGGCCAAATATAGCACTCTGTTCGTTTACTTGAAGGCTTGATTATAAACATGAATGCCGACAATTGGTCCACAGTATAATTACTACTTGTATAGCCGCATTCATCAATTTTAACATATGAACTCTCCAGATTGATTTTATATAAATAATATATAGTCGAAATTGAGTTTTCGATGTTTATCGATAAAGTACAAAATTCTGCACAGAACGTAAAAAAATCAGGCAAAAATCTTAGAAATTGAGGAAGTTATGGCGTTTTGAAGTTTTTAGTTCAAAAGTATAGTTTTGAGATAATCGAGAAAAGACATGAATCAAGTTATACCTTTAACTTAAACTTTAAATTGGCATAAGACTAGTTGGCTTTTTTTTTCAATATTTAAATTACCTCCAATGCTGTCCAATATTCATTTGGTATCTAGATAAAATGAATCGGGCCAAAGGGTGCCTCTGTAGTCTAGTGTGCTAATTTATCAGTCTGGGTTTTGTGGGTTACATTAAAACCAGTGTCTCTGGGTGTTTCACTACAACGATTGAAGGTCTTTGTTACTATGCTCAGTATTTAAGTTTAAAATATAATTTGTAATTGTATTGTATATTGCCATATATTTCCAGTTTTTGAAAATTCTATTGTCAAAACTGAATTGCCATAATAATTTGGTTTAATAGTACAGAATTGTTGGTTATCGGTTAGGCTTCTAAGTTAACGAAAAATATATAGGACCATCTTTTCCTCCTTATCGTGACAGCAGTATTCCTCATCTTGTGCGCATACAACAGTTGCGAATTTGTAGTGCCCAGTGGCCGTAACCACCAAGTCACGTCCAGATAACATAGTATTTGTTTTATTTTCTTCTGATGCAACCCTGTCCTTGGACAAAACAATTGCCGAAAATATTGTATTTTTGTCTGTATGTTAAGACGTGTTAGCTTGTTGGTCTGCAAAAACTTTTATATATTTACGGTTTTTAACACATGAACCCCAGTCATGAACCTCGATTTGTTTGATTTTATTTATTTGAGATGTTATCAGAAAATTAAAATCCACGTATTTTTTGACATTTATTACTTTTTATAATTTGAAAAGAAAATTACACAAGGATATGTTGCTTTTAGGCAACACTGAGGTAAGGGATCATAATATATAATACTGTAGGACATGTTGTAGTTGTTGTGTAGCATAAGGCTACACCACATTTGTAACATACACTATGGGTAAATCTACCACAATAAGGAAACTTGCATCTAATTTTCTTATCAGCCCCTTATGGCCAGTGCCCATTCTGGTCTTGTCGGACAGCATTTGCTGTCTCGATCTGCATGTCGAAATAAACAAAAGAAAAACTGTATGGGAGTGTCAAGAATGTCGGGTCCCAGCGACTTGTTTCCCATAAACATAAGCTGCTCTGTATTCAACTCAAGATTCTTCTGGTTTAATCGTCAATTCATTTTAGCTGACTTCTCTTTAAGAGTCTTTTCTTCGGTAATTTTTGAAATCGCAGTAAACTGGCGCTTTACGTAACTACCGACAACAAATGTCACTTTACAGCAAGTAGGGCAACCTTTGCTTTTTGGTCCCAGTTCGTTAGCTCAGTGTGTCAACCATAGGATACAGTGCGCGATTATATTAAAGAAATTATTTCCATAAATTTTGAGCTATTCGAACTATATGAGGACTACCGTCTACACTATGATACTGCTGTGATCAGTTGAATTATTTTTTTAGTTTACAGTTTATGACAACTGTACCGATTTGTTTTTTGTTTTTGTTGTCATATTTTTATTTATTGTACCCTTAATGTGTTTGAACTAACAAGTACTCATATATTACTGTATGCTTCACGATTGCTGTTATCATTTACGGGTTATCCCTTTAATGTTAGTCGAATGTAATCACAATCATCTAGGATGTTGCAGGCTAACGGATTTGGATTTGTTTCAAGTTACTTAAAATACGTTGCCGCATGTTTCGCTAATTCTGCTTTAACTAATGGCAAGTTTAGATTTTTGTGAATGTTCCAGTCTTTTATCGACCAGGGAGCAACTGTGATCATTCGTAGAATATTATTTTGATGCCTTTAAATTTTTGTTTGTTTTGGAAACTCGTAGCCAAATTACATAATACCATATTGGTTTGGATCGAGTTGTAAAGTAGAAGTTTGCAATCCAAACTAATGGCAGTTCTGCCATTAACCCAGTTTAATTAGGCTTGAACTTTGATCCTACATGGCTTTTCAGATTTGACATTTGAAAGTTGAGGCACCATTTGGTTATTATGAGTCCATATGCAGTGTGATGTTTTATGAGTACATATTTATTCATTCACTTTTATACTCCATTACTCCCTTTTTTCTAAATTGAGTAAATGTGACCGCGCAAAGAGAAAGGGACATAAGAGTATAAAAGTAAATTTTACAGGAGAGCCGTTTAAAGTTTATCATTATCTGGCACCACTTCCATTCCATTTCTCACTAAATTTTACTCCAATTAAAAGAAACGTATATAAGGATTTAAAACCGTACACTGGAAGACTTTGAAGCTTTTAAAAAAATTAAAAAAAAAACTAAAATTAAGAAAGTAAATTTTACCCCAATTAAAAAATAAATTCGGCAACCTGCCCTTACTTCCCTTTCTCTATTTCGTGAATGCTTAGAAAAGCTGTGTCGTCATCAAATGTTAATGTGTGGACTCGGTTGCTGATTGGCATATCCGAAGTAAACAATTAATATAAAACCTTGGGAAACCCCGACTTAAATTGGCTGAGGTAAGCTTTAAGAAATTTAAATTGGAGAAATGTTTCAAGATTTTAAGACGACGTAATCGTCACCAAAACGTAAATTACTAATAGTAATGGATCTTACAACAATACTTTTACCCAACTAACGATGGCACATGATGATTCCTCTTCATCAGTTGTAAAAAATATTTCAAATTTGAAAATTTAAACGCCATCGAACCAATAATCGTTTTACCATCAAACAAAAAATCAATATTTGTATCCCGATATGCTTTCGAAACAACTGATACCTTAGCCAATTTGCCACACTTGATAGCAGATTATTCTGCATGTAAGACGATGCAGTTATTTGTGTTAAAAAGTCATTCCTATCCCTTTTTCGACTTTTGTTCCCCTTTGGAAATTTTATTATAGAGGAAAACAACCCTCCAACATTTCAAAGTAAAATCTTCATTAAGAAAAGGGTCCGAATTCTATGGAGTCAATACCACATATGTTAATATCTGGTCGCTAAAATGCTAGCATGAGCTAGTAACCAGCCAAGCCGAAGCCTGGCTCCTGTTTTATATTAATTTCTATATTATGTAATACTTTCGTTATTAAAGACCGACTTGCTAGAGAGCCTTCGCAAAACAAGGTAGACACTCCTTTGCACTACGATTACCGCCTGAATAAAATTCTAAAATTTATATAAAATTCTTAAACTTTAAAAATTATTGTAAAGCTCTGTAAAATGTGTTTAAAATATTTTATTACTTTACCATACTTAGTATAAGGTAAAGTATATCTAGTAATCATGAAAAAAATCGAGGTCGAGATTTCGACGGATTTATAAGTTTTGAGGTGTCCTGAATCCATTTTGACTATTTTCGCGATGATGTCTGTGGTTAGGTGGGTGTGTATGCCACCGTTTGACATATCAAAATGAAATTTAGTATGTGCCTTTGGTATATGGAGATGAAGAGCTGTATAGTTTTTGGGAATAATTGGGAGAGGGCAAGGGGTAGTTTCCTTACCCTCAAATTTTTTGAACGGTCTACAGTTCATACCGTATGACATATGAAAACGAAATTAAGCATGTGCCATTGGTTTATAGAGCTGTATAAATTTTGGGCATAATCGAGAAGGGGCAAGGGGTAGTTTACTTACTCCCAAATTTTGTAAACGCTCTGCAGGCCATACCGTATGACATATCAAAATGAAATTCAGTATGTGCCTTTGGTTTATGAAGATGAAGAGCTGTTTAATTTTGGACATAATCGGGAAGGGGTAAGGGGTAGTTTACTTAACACCCCAAACTGAAAATAATTAATTTTTCGATTCGAATATTCTTTGAACTTTTATTATTTATGTAATATATCCATAAAAATATCTGTTTCCATTGGGTATGGCAACGTTGAGTGTAGGCCAGTCCAGTTTTATTAACAATGTAATTCCACATATTAAAAATACAAATCAAACAAACCTTTACCGACGTAAAGGTAACGTAGCTCGACTTATATACAGACACTTAAAAAGTATACTTAATATCCACAAGGATTAAAAATAAAAGTTGAAGATAACACCCTTCAACTTTTATTTTTTATATGGTCTTATATTTTGAACCGTTGTAGGCAGACACATGCAATTTCATGATTTAGGTGCATGTAGATTATCTTTTGAATCGTAATTGGCAGATGCTTTAAATTTACCCCAAGTGTAGACATCTGTGTCTACTAAGTGTGACCCATATAAGAAGTGATCTTATATGAGAACAATTTGCTGTTCGCAATGATGTCTAGATATTTGCGCTCTCGAACGGGTAAACACGTTTTACTGATTTATAATATTCTATACATCTACATATACAATAACAGTACCATTTCTGTAAATGAAATATTTCTTGAAAATTTGGTTATTGGTGAAATGATAGAAAGTATCTCAGTACTCATTGTTCGGAAAAAATCTCGCTAAGAACACCTGAAGACGTAGAGCGGAGTCTTATTGATTTCGGCCAAAACCGCAAATCAGCTGCCCAACATTCAACAATAACCCAACAACTAGCTAGATACCATCAAATTTATTCTGTAGATGTCGAACGGCTCTTGGCTGAAAAAAGGAAAATTCGTACGAAATGGCAATCACGGAGATCTCCTCAACTCAAAAGCATACTTATAGAATGCACGAACCAGCTAAGAGAGATGCTGGAATCTCGAATAATGTCATCCCTGAAAAACTATTTGGGAGACCTAGACGCAACTCCTAAATCAGATTATTCATTATGGCATGCTTGCAGAAACCTTAAAAGGCCAGTCTTACGAAAGCATCCCTTGCGAACTTCATCTGGAGGCTGGGCAAGGAGTGATACCGAAAAAGGCAATTTATTTGCTGGACATTTGAAAAGGGTTTTATATAAATATATCGACTGATATAGTTGAGTTGCCTATTGTCGAGGCTGGTGCGGTAGTACCGCTAAGATTTGAATTTAGTGATACGTAAAGGGCAATAACGGATTTGAAAAAATAAGTAAAAAAATGTTATTTGAGTTGCCCATTGTAGCTCGCAAATTCATTATTTTTATTACCCTTTTACGTCTTGAGTACTTTCCCACCGAGTGAAAGGTCTCCTTCATTATCATGAATTCTAAACCAGGAAAACACCACACAAAAATTTCATCATACAGACTTATAAGCCTTTTATCTACTGTGTCAAAGCTGTTGGAGAGGATATTAATAACTATGCTAAACCCTATTATATGCGACAAAGGATGTATTCCAAACCCTCAATTCGGCTTTAGCAAAAAACATAATAAGATCGCACAAACTCACAGGTTAGTCAATGTTGCTAAGAATACATTTGAAGAGAGAAAATACTGCTCTGAACTTTTTATCGTAGTTTCTCAAGCATTCGATAAGGTATGGCATAAAGGCCTAAGATATAAGCTAAAACTGAATTTGCCCGTAAACTTTTATAAGGCGCCAGTTAGTTATTTAACCAAACGAAAATTTATTGTTTAAAGTTCTCCCCAGCAAATCGAAGCCGGAGTTCCCAAGGTAGTATATTGGGGCCCTTTTAATACTTATAACGAGTCTTCACGTCGACATTTGCTGACGACACAGCTTTTTTAAGCATTCACGAATGACCCGAAGTAGCATCACGATATTTACAAGACCACGTATCAAATTTAGAAAAATGGTTGAAGAAATAGATAATAAAGCTGAATGAACAAAAATGTACTTATATAACTTTCACACTGTGTAGGGAATCGTGCCCCCCTATTCGCATAAATAACCAAAAGATACCACAGCTTTCAGACGTGAAATATCTCGGCATACATTTTTACCGGCGTCTTACTTGGAAACGCCATGTAGAATCAAAGTAAACACAAATGAAGCTAAAAGCCGTCCAACTAAACTGGCTTATTGACAGAAACTCTAAGCTTAGATTGCAAACTTTTATAGTACAAGTTAATTCTAAAACCAATTTGGTCAGAGGGATGACTCGCAAATTACAGTAACCGTGAAATATTGATCTTTTTGTCTAGCACTGGTTGGACTTAACAAGTATATTTTTTTTTTAGAATTAAGATTGATAGTTCAAATATATTGAAGATACAATAAATAAAAAATATGCAAAAAAAATTTGTTGCTGGTGCAGATAGTAATCGAAATAGAATACAAAACAGTTTTTGAAATTATTGTATGTGTACAGATCACGTAAAAACTACTAGATGAAATTAAATAAAATTTTGTGAGGAGGCACCTTAGCATCTCGGTTCAAGTATAGGAAACTTTTTTCTTCAAAAATATCTCATTTCCAAGAGAAAATAGAGAAAAAAGTAGTGTAGCGATTTATGCTATATTTATTTTTGGAAGCAGATTATTTTCAATACTATTTACAGAACTCAACTCGTTCGTAGTTATAATTATAAAGTTGAAAATGTAAACAAATGCGAACATCTATACAAATTGCTGCAATAAAAATTGCACGATATAAATACAAATGCAATTTTAAAGAAAAGAAAAAAGTTGCAGTGACAAAAGTTGCGTAATGTAATTGGAAACTTTCGAAACAAAAGCGAACAAAATATTCTAAAGACGCTGACGAAGTGGCGGGCACAGCTAGTTATGAATAAATTTATTATTTTTTACATACAAATGATTTTTTAACGTCAACCAGTAGTTCGTCATATTCTAAGTTGAAAGAATATTAATTTTAAAGAAAAAATGGGAAAATTTGAAATTTAGATGCATTAGAATGGATTGCATTTTCTGGATCGCTAAATCCGTCTTTAGCATTCTTCGCATCTATCTACTTTGGGTAGTGTTTAGTTGTAAACATGATTTATTTAACTAACCAAATTCACATAAAGGCATACGAGGCAACAACAAATATAAGGTGGTAAATATTAAAGAAAAAAATCAAATAAGGGGGAAGCTTTAGGTTGTGGTAAACTTCGTTCTCACCAACTGGCGATAATGATTGAATGTAGTTATTCTCGTATTCCTTTATCTGAGTTTGGTGAGTTAAACACAACCCAAACTAGATAGATCCGAAGAATGTATCGATCATTACATTGTGCTAGTGTCTAAAATAAAATTTTCCCATTTTTTCTTTAAAATTAATCACCTAATTTGTAATTAGTATTCTTATAACTTAAAGAGAATGTAACGAATTTAAACCTGAATTTAAACCTGACGTAAAATTCATTTATATGTTAATAAATATTTCGACTAATTAAAATTAAATTATAAAATTATAAAAGCTTAAAAATTAATATTTTTTGGAAATTGATAAACAAAAACTCACATTAACGTTTTGGTGGTTGAGATTGGAGGGATACCTCCCCATGTCCATAAAAAGTTAAAAATTAAATTATTATGATATAAAGACGTATTTTTAATTTAATTTTTTTCTTCAGCGGGGGCGAAAATAGCATTTTAGAATCTCCTGATACCAAGTTTAGGTTTTTAAAATTCGCTGACCTTAAAAGTTGCATTTGCTAAACAAAAGTATGAAAAAACTTAAAAAATATGATTTTTTTAGAGGTAGGATTAGTTCTTCTAAGGGGAACTTTTACTCCTTGGTCTGATTTTTCTTATTTTCAAGCTTCAATGTCCCTAAAATATTTTTTTTACCAATTTTCATTGGGCACTCAATAACTTTTTAGAGCCAATATAAACTAAAAAAGTAATGTCCGGCTAGATTCCCAAAATATTTTTATGTGCGACGTGGCGGGCACAGCTAGTGGTGCAGATAGCCATCGATCGAATATAGGATATTTGAACTTTACTTAAATTGTACTAGCAACTTTTGATTAAGTTTTTAATGTATCTTTTAGCATTCCAAGCTAGTTTTATATAAAACCAGTGTTGCAAACTCTAAGTAATTACCCGGAGTTACGTTTAAAACAAAAGGTACAGTAAAAAAAATTGCTAAGATAGGAGTGTGTTATCCTTTATTTAAATATCGTAAATTAAGATATTACTGTAAAAGCAAATGGGATAGTGTACCTCACCCTAATATAAGTAATTATCAAATTTTGCATATTGTATGATGTAGGACGTGAAACAACCGAATGTAGTTAGTCTATACATATAATAAAAAGGTAACAGGAACATTTCTGTATATAAAATATTTCTAAAAATGTTAGAGATGATACCTTAGCATCTCGGTTAAAATATAGGAGGCTTCTTTCCCTTAAAGATATCACATTTACAAGAGAACATAGAGAAAGAATATCGAAAGTACGCAATTTTACCGATTCAATGGTACCACAAACTTGGCATGGTCTTTGATTTTCATCAGCGGAAAACTCTTTGCACTATTTACAGAACTCTATTGAAGCCATTTTATAATTTTGTTCTAGGTATTTACACGGGGACGGGTAACTCTATACAAAGCAAACAGGTAAACCATATCTGAGGCACTATAAAACTAAGTCTTAAAATTTGATGGTGGATTACTTTCACAGCAAAATCGAACAAAATATTGTCATTACGCCTATGACGTAACGGGCACAGCTAGTCTATACATATATTAAAATAGTAACTCATTTCGATCCGTCTGTCTGCTTTTCTTCTGCGTTCGCCTCACGTAAAAACTACTGGATGGTTTTCAACAAAATTTTGTGAGGAGGTACCTTAGTATCCTGATCGCAATATAGGATACTTTTTTTCCGCAAAATTATCTTATTTCTAAGAGAAAGTGGAGAAAAAGCAATGAAAAACGCAATTTCCGGTTTAAAACTGGGATATTTTCAACACACCTTTTTATTTTTTGAAAGTGGGATATTTTAAAAACTATTGCGCAACAAATAGCTCGAGTTGAATATAATTTGTATTTGATTTGTATTTTTCCTTTGTGGAATTACATTGTTATTAAACAATTTTAAACACCTCTTACAGAGTTTACAATAATTTTTAGAATTTTAGAATTTTGTATAAATTTTAGAATTTTATCCAGGGATGGGTACCTTTATATAAAGTAAATGCATAAACCATAACTGAAGCACTAAAAAAGTAAGTCTTTCAATTGGTGTGGAATACTTTCAAAAAAAATATTGACAGGACGCCCACAGCGTGGCGGGTACAGCTAGTAATAAATAAGTTTAATTAAAATGAATTTAAATACTGCAAGAAAATTTGTCATGCCTAAAAATGTTGAAAAGAGGCAAGATGGAAAAAGGCAGAAGGAGGCAAAAGGCCATAAAAAGAAAAGCAAAACGCTACACCCAAAACATGTTCTAAACATTTATTTTAACAACGTTCTTAACAACGCAGATAAGAGCCAATTTTTCACCAATTGACATTTCTACATAAGAATTTGAAAAAAAAAACTTTGACTAGCCAATTTTCAACTGTTCGATTTGCTAAATATGTACATGAGACACACACACCCAGCTATAAGTACTTTGAGAATAAAAAAATGAATACCATTTGCAATTTTAAGATACATGCTAAGACTTACTCATATGTTTAAAAAACAAACACATGTACACACAATGAAAACCAATAGATACTCGTATAAAAAAATATTTTGTAAATTAACAAGAAGGGAAAAAACATGAACAAGGCCAACCAACGATACTAAACAATATTCTTCGTTTATATCATAATTAATATATTTTATTACTACAGAAATAACACAATTCGTCACTGGAATAAATATTACGGAGTACATTTCTACGAGGGGCAGTCAATGTTTCTTTATTAATTATAAAATTATAAAAGATATTTCTAAAATATGTCAAGTATCGAAATATCTTGTAGTCATTCTTGATAGAATACTCACCAAGGCCAAAAAGCCGCTTTATGACTACCCAAGCCACTTCGGCAAAATGTGGGGCCTAACACTAGGAATAATCTACTAGGCTTTCAACACAATTATGAGGCTAATATAATCTTATTCTGAAGGCTAGTGGCGGAATACTCTACGGATCATGACTAGGGTTCTGACTAAGTATAATGCCTCATTTTTGTCTCTATCACTAGGTCAATAAACGCCTGTCACACCTACACCTAAGAAGCTCCACATTTAATATTTGTCAGCCCGTGGTTTTAAACATAATGATAGTCAGTGCTGGACATCCACACACATTGTGCGCTACCATTTTAACCTCTTTCAGACGCACTCTGAAAATATCGTCAGCTTCCATTTCACACAAGGCAGATCGATACTTGTAGTTTCAAAATATAAAGTGATTATATCCAATTTTCGACTTCCCGCCTAGAAGCTATTGCCTGAGGAGTGTCTTTAGTGATTAAGTCGTCAACTTCTTGCGAGCTATTCTTGTCAATATCGTCTGGTTAATAAATACCCGAGTTCCTTTCTATCTCTAGTGAGGCTGTAACGGTTTTGTTGGATGGGTGGCATGGCGATAAGTTTTTTCAATATTAAAGAGGTGGCAGTTTTTCTTATGAAGAAGATATAAATAATTTAAATATTAGTAGAAGAAGTGTATCGAGTAAACGAAAAACTTTACAAAAAATAAAGAATATTTTTCATTATTGGATTTACCCTCGTACATTTTGCAATTAATTGTTCACCATGGCTTATTATCATACATTAACTAATACAGAACAGATTTTAAATGACACTTATGAATAGTTGAAAGTTGCGACTTGTCATCTAAATATTCTTCGACAAAATACGTGACCTTAATGTCCCTATAACGGTTTACAACTCAACTTAAGTTGTCTTAAATACAACTTAAAGACAACTGCTACTTATGAGTTGTAATTTGAAACAACTGCTACTGATGAGTTGTACTTTTTTTAAACTTTTGTTTAAAAAAATTACCGAAACGAACGCAGGGTTGTAAACGGTGAAAATACAACAGAGTTGTAACACAATTTAAATTCAACTTAAAAATTTTTGACAAGTTGAGTTGTAATTGATAATACCAAATTGTAAAATTTCAACTGAAGTAGAGTTGAGTTTTAAACAGTAATAGGGGCCTAAAATTTGAAAATGATGATGATTTTGAAAGAACAATATTCTTAAAAACATTCCTCTCCACTTTTAGAGTAAATTTATTTCTATAGGACAGTCGACAGTCCAGGCTTAAATCTAGACCTTGAGTAGGACTCAGTTTTTTCAAAGACCTAAAATATGGGATTGGACAATTTTCGTTATCAGTACAAGTAACATCCGAAAATCGAATCAATATGATGGTAAGCAAGGAAAAATCTCTTAGTTACGGTGATAGCTTTCCTAGATACATATAGAAGGGGATGAACAGGACTGATAACTGCAACGTAGTCCAATCTGGGCGTAGGTAAAGATAGTGGAATAACACATGAAATGACTGCAAAATTATACGACAACTGAGTCCTCGGTAGCACATAAGGCGCACTGCCTCTTCGATCTTGATGACTAGAAAGATGGATCTGTTACAGATTAACGTCAAGTATGTGTCTTTGGACTTAAACCTGACGGTAGTCTTACGACCGCGTAAACCCTATGAGATCACTAAAGAACGCCCTTCTGCACATAACGACGGTAGTCTTACCACCGCGTATAACTTATGAGATCACTAAAGAACGCCCTTATGCACATAACGACACATAAGTATCAATTTTAGTATCATTGTTAGTATCATTGTGGTGACGATCTAAACTGCACCGGACTTTTAATGACATCTGTGCCATTCAACAGCACATCGCACAGTGGTTCCATTTTGGGTTTTGCGTAGCTAAAATCTATAACTTTCTTATTTATCATCAGATTGTTTGGAAATTTGGAGGCAACATTACTGACTAAATATTCTAGTTATCTGCGAAAAATGAATTAAATTAGTTTTAAAGTTATAAAAGTTATTTTTTTATATTTACTTCCAAGTAATACTTCTTTTGTTTTTTTACTTTACCACGTAGAATAAGGTAAAGTATAGTTATCATAAAAAATTGAGGTCCGGATTTCGACGGATTTATGTCTATGTTTTGGTGTGTATGCCACTATTTTTGTGGAGTTTTTACAGGTGATACCATTTGACATATCAAAATGAAATTTAGTATGCGCCTTTGGTATGTGGAGATGAAGAGCTGTATAGTTTTTGGGCATAATCGGGAGGGAGCAAGGGGTAGTTTGCTTACCCCCAAATTTTGTGAACGCTCTACAGGTCACACCGTATGACATATGGAGACGAAGAGCTGTATAAATTATGGAAATAATCGGGACGGCGCAAGGGGTAGTTTACTTACTCCCAAATTTTGTAAATGCCCTACAGCACATACGGTATGACATATCAAAATGAAATTCAGTATGTGCCTTTGGTTTACGGAGATGAAGAGCTGTATAAATGTTGGCCATAATCGGGAAGGGGCAAGGGGTAGTTTACCGGTTGTTAGTTAAACAAACCGAAGTATAAGGTAAAGTATAGTTATCATGAAAAAATTGAGGTCGGAATTTCGACGGATTAATACGTTCAGAGGTCTCCTGAATCCATTTTGGCTATTTTCGCGATGATGTGTATGGCTGGGTTGGTTGTTTTGGTGTGTATGCCACTATCAAGTGGAGTTTGTACAGGTCATACCGTTTGACATATCAAAATGAAATTTAGTATGTGCCTTTGACATGTGAAAAACGAAATCTTCATAAACCAACGTTTTATGGAGATTTGGTTTAGTTTATGGAGCTGTATAAATTTTGGGAATAATCGGGAAGGGGAAAGGGGTAGTTTACTTACTTCCAAATTTTATAAACGCCCTACAGGTCATACGGTATGACATATCAAAATGAAATTCAGTATGTGCCTTTGGTTTATGGAGATGAAGAGCTGTATAAATTTTGGCCATAATCGGGAAGGGGGCAAGAGGTAGTTCACCTAACACCCCAAACCGAAAATAATTAATTTTTGAGATTCGAATATTCTTTGAACTTTTATGATTTATGTAACATATCCATAAAAATATCTGTTTCCATTTGGTATGGTAAAGTTAAGTGTAGGACACTCCAGTTTTTTTTTATAGAAACAAAAAAGTATACTTGCGATCTATACTATAACAGATTCATAAACTTATTTACATTATATTACAACAATTTTGATTGTTCAACATTTTTTATTTCAAAATTTTAATCTTCGCAGTCGCCTTGAACACTATGCAAATATTAAGAATTTTCAAAGAGCTTTATAGCATTGTCTTTTGACATATTTGCTATATTTATTCCTTCAGGATGATATATATCAATCTGAAGAGTACGATAGGTAATTAAAAACATCCTCATTGGTAGCATATCTCGAGCATTTTCTAGAGTGAAATCGTCGTGTTTCCTTGTAGCATTTATTTCTTAATTCCTGCGCATCATCTAAAAAAATGCCAATGGAAATCATCCCAAAATGTTATATATCCTTTCCATGAATAAGAAGTTTGTGTATCGAAGAGGGATATAGTACCATTTATATTTATAAAATGTTACTGTTTTCCCTTCAAGATGCAATTGAAAATGTTTTGCTTATTTTTTTATTGCAATTCTATTTATGAGTACTATTTTACCTGTTTTTTGGGCATTCCCGAAAAAACTATTTTTTTTTTTGTAAAACAGATTTTTTAAAACCACAATTATTATCCTTTTTCACACGTAATAAAATCTGGTTTAAATAGGGCAGTAAGTAATGAAAATGTTCATAAGAAAGTCAAAAAATTATTTTCTAGTTCTATAAATGAACAATGACAGTTTTTTAATCGGTATTTAAAAAGAGCCAGCGAATCGGTATTTAAAAAGAGCCTACGAATCGGTATTTAAAAAGAGCCTACGAATCGGTATTTAAAAAGAGCCTATAAAACAGCAATTTTTAGAGACAATGATGTAATATTTAACTAGCGTACATTCTTCACATTATATAACAATGCTAAATCCAATTTTACTCAACAAATATACCAACCAATATACACAAAAAAACTGAAAAAATACATATTCCAAAATATAGTTCTTAAAGTATTTTGCAAATATTTTGCAGGTTAGCACGTATTAGCAGCTAAAATTTTTAGGACGAATAAGTGAAACATATAGCTATATACCTGTACTAATATCTTAGTGGAGGGAGTGTAGGCAAAATTGTAGTTCCATCTTAATATCTTATTTCTTTAAATTTTAAGATGGATCGAATAATTTGTTGAAATTTTTTTTTTTAACAACTTCGATAAAAAATTAACACTGTTTCATTTGCAATAAAATGACCTTTTTAGAAATGTATACTACGTAAGTATGACTCTTATACTTTTAAAGTTATAGATCTTCAAACTTTTAGGTGTTATAAATCAACTTTTTTGACACATATCTAGCTACTTTATGCAAAGATATTTCCTAAAAAAATAAAATCTATTGATAAACGAAGTAAAATTTGTCAATTTAGATATATTTTTATTAAAAAAAAAAAAACAAAAAAAAAACGTCTCAAACACTTCAAATTTAGAATTTGTCTACGCTCTTACACTAGCAGAAACCATTGTGCATAGGTCCAATCTGCAGCCGCAATGTTACTCCAAAAAAGACAATGCCTACAACTGTCCACAGACACCTTAGGTCTGCATTGGGCTACCGGTCCTCGTGGGAGCAGTCATTGAACACTGGTCAGAAGCCCCTGTAAGGCTTGGAAAATGGTGGCCCGGGAAAGATATAACGTCAAGAAGTATGAATCGCCAGAACCTAGCATAAATCAATAGAGATGTCTGTTTTGACCTGACACTACCTGATTTTGGGGTTAGGAGCCCTATATAAAGATGTGTACTCCTGTTAAGGGTGAGGATGGAAGTATGGACCACGTGCTATATCACTATCCTAGAGTAATAGGAAAACGTGTTAATATTATCACTTACTTTCAGGTGGGTGAAACAAATTCGAATTTAACTAGCAGAGACAAAACCCCGTTTTTTAACAGAGCTCATATTGCAGTCAACAGACCACTATTATTGGTATAATATTCACTGTAATTATCAATAAAATTATCTTGGAAGCTTCAACGTAGAATCGGGAAAAGTTGCACTTAAAAAAACTTGGGAATGTTACTTCGAGGGATATTTTTTGGAATTAAAATATTTGAATTTCCAAAATAAGGAAAAGAAAAAAATGTTTGGAAAGATTTGTGGTCAATATGGAAAAATGGGGATAGGCTAGTATAACACACCATATACAAGTGGTGGCCCAACGAGTTCTTAATAAGCCTCTAATAGGGATACCTGAAATAATCTTAGAACTTGGAAAAAAAAGCTAAGTTTTTAAAAATAATCACGTTTGAAAATGTATTAGGAAGATTAGACTATTATTTGTTTAAAAATTCACCTTTTTTTGTTCTAAAATTACTTTAGATATCCCACTATTTCAGGTCCATTTGTATATAGTGTGTTATACCAGCCCATTCCCATTTTTCAATGTTCAAATTCTTTTTATTGCTTTTCTTCGGCCCTATTCCCGTTGGCGTTGTATTAGCATTACCGTTGGTGTTAACGACACTCGTCGTAAATATTTCGGTATTCTCTATTTTGAAACGAAGATAGAAACGACAATAAAACATTCGTTCTCTGTCGTCATCATTGTAGGCAACGAAATTCAAACGACTACAAGAAAAAAAATTTAAAAAAAGTACATTAAGTTTGAAATTTTAGTTTCTTAAATGGAAAAACATCCCGCTTATGCTAAGGATTTTCGAAAGATCATGAAACCCTAAAATTTAGTGATTTTTAAAATGAAACTGCCGAGAAATTAAATCCGTTTGGGCCTCCAGTTCTTGTAGAAGGTTGGCATAAAGTAAGTAAAACTAAATCTGATTCCAGAGCAATGTCATAAATAACAACGCAAAAGATTGCAGTGCTACCACATTTTATTAATTTTTCTTTTTGTTTTCCAAAACTTTCTTCATCGTTTCAATATATTTCAAGAATGCGAATTTAGGAACGAAACGACGATAAAAACGACAATGACATACAAACGACTATTAAAATTAAAACGCCACCGGGAACAGGGCCGCTTATGTTAGTTTGAAAATTCCAATATTTTAGTTCGAAAAAGTATCGTTCGGATCAACATCCAAAATGTTTTTTTAGGTGGAACTTTTTTCGATTCTAAGTTGTAGCATCCAAAATAATTAGGTTGATAATTACTGTGAATGTTATACCAATAACAGTGCTCTGTAGACTGCAAAATTAGCCCTGTTAAAAAATGTGGTTTGTGTCTCATCGCTGACATTAAACCAGGGCACAAATTGAGTTTAATAATGAGCGAATATGTCTTAACAAATTCAAAAAATAATAGAATAGATTTCGCAAAATTAAAATTTCAAAAAGACGACTGGCACAATTTTCGAAAATCTACAATTGAATGCATTATTTTAAACGTTACCATACATCTAAAAATTATGAAATATGATATCTTTGCGAAAAGCTTTAAGAAATTGTTAGCTGTAGCATATCGAGCTAAATTAAATTTATTTGAAAAAAAAATAAATGTTTTTCTATGTTTTTGTAGACTTATTACTTATTATGACAGCACAACATGTTATTGTAGTTTCTCTTTCATATTAATTTCCGTAACGTGAAAATTATTAATGTCTTTTAGTATTAGCATTATTAGTTATAATTAAATCTTTTTTTAGATAAACGGATTTCACCTTAAATAATTAATGACAGAAATGGCATAATGTCATGCAAACCAAATGTATACACACAACTTTGGAAATACTCTTCACTCTGCACACATTACAGTGAAAATATACATTCTATCAGGTAATAAAAATCCCACCACCACATAAAGGGTGCCCCAAAACTGACGCAAGGTTGTTAGTAGACACCATTTGTGTAGTTAAGTGGTGTCAACTAGGGTTTGTGGTGGGTGGCTCGGTGGACTAGTAGGTAGTGTGCTAGTCTATCAATCCGTGGTTGTGGGTTCGATTCCCACCAAAGACTGGAATTTTTCACTACAACTTGGCAGTAAGACCAAGAAGGAACTTGGATATAATCTGGGTGCCTAGAAATGGTTAACTGCTTTAGTGACAGGTCACGGACTCTTAAGTATTATCTGGCCAAGCAATTACCATAGACTCTGGGATGAGGAAAAATGTCGACACGTATCAGTCTCCAGTCTGAAATCACTACAGGCGAGAGTAAAAGGCTAGTGACAGCACGATACTCAATGAAGGTAAGGTATTCGTAATTTCCCTTCGGATACTAGAAATCATTGATGAACAATTGGTCTACAAAATAATAAAATAGGGATTGGGATTTCCCGGGAAACGGAGAAAAAATATTTTATTCGCGGGAATTCCCGGGAAAAAATCAGTACCTAAAAAATTAAGTTTATTTACTAAAATAGTATCTAAATATTGATATTATTAAAACAATGAAGCAAAAAAAGCCTTAAAAATCATGGGTTTATAAAACTAAAAAAACAAAGAAAAAATTCAATTATTATTATTATTATTTAAGAGTCACCTTGTCACAATTTGTAAATTTATAAGTTTTAATGAAATATTTGAAAGTAAAAATGTTAAGAGTTGAACATTTTTTATCTTATCTAATATATTTATAAAACGTCATAATACATTATAAATAATAAATTTTATTTTCTTCTAATGAAATCGTGAGCCGCTTGAGATCTATTTCTTCCATTCATAATTTTAACGTAGCCGAATATTATACGTTTTACGACTGTATCTTTCGATCTCCGGCAAACTGCTCTTTAGATCCTTATATAAATCAGTTTAACTTTTAACTTCTGTTCAAAAAGTACGTTTTTCTCTATAGTTTTATAATTTATGTATTTTTCTTCTAAAACTTAACTGATCATTTTGATCAGTTATATTATTCAATATCACATACCTCATTGAGGTTTACAGGTGCATTTTGAATGCCAAATGTTCGATCTTCTGGACTAATTACATAGTCCATTTGCAATAACCCTGATACAGCCTCTTCTAAAGGTGTCAACACTTTCTGCTTAAACGTTCCGCCACCTGTCGCATGACTTTCAATTTTATTGTACATTAACTTATTTTTTACGTTGGTCTTCATATCAGACCAAACCTTCATATAACCTTCGGTTTCACGACTGGGAGGACCAACACTATTAAATTTTTTCGAATACAAAGATAATTTTTCCGTTATTTTGTGGTATCCTTTGGATACCAAGGTTTGGATTTTTTACCATACAATCCACAAGCGTTTCAAATTGTTTTGGTGTTGTTTTGTCTTCTTTATCCTAACCGAACGCAAATACATTTATGTACAATATAAAAATCTGTTAGGTAAAAATTTCATATAAAAAATAAAATTATGCCTACATTTAATTACTATATATTTTTCCTTTTTTTATTTAATAACTTTAATTTTTTTATAATGTCACTTGAATAATTCTTCAAAACAGATAGTTAGGTACCAGTTCTAAATTAAAAATATAAGAAGTAATCTGTAAGAACTAGGTATATATAAAACAAATAAAATATAAACAAAATGCGCCAAAATTAGCAGGAAAAAAAGTAAAGACTCTGTGAAATTGAAGCATCTCCTTAGAACTGTTCAAAAGCTAAGCTATTTTCACCAACATCCGTCATTTATGGGGACACTATTTAATTTTATATTTTTAAAGCTGTAATAGCGACCATTGTAGTACACATTACGTGTAAATTTCAGTTGTCTATCTAACACGGCTCAAATTTCCAATTTTATAATTCTTATAGTGGACATAATAATACACGCTCTGGGTAAATATCAAGTCTCTATCTATAACGGTTTCAAAGATAGGGCAACATAAATCAAATAACATTACCTATTGGGACACCCTTTAATTTACAGGTTTAAATTAAAGACCTATTGTTATAGAGAGCTTGGCCACAAAGATTTTTTGTAAATTTCAATTGTATGCCTGTAACGGTTCAAAGGTTTAGTCATATACAGCAAATTACAGAACTATTGGGACACCCTTTAATTCATAATTTTAAATATTTATACTAGCTAGTATATCAAGTGTTTGTCTATAACGGTTCAAAAGATAGGGTCATATGGGTCAAATTACATCAATTATGGGTACACCCTTTAATTTCTATATTCAAGTTATATACCTGTTATAGCGGACTTAGTAATACAGGTTCCTTGTAAATTTCTGCTGTCTGTCTATAAAGGTTCAAAAGTTTGGCCACATACATAAAATTACATTAACTATTGGGACACCCTTTTATTTCCAAATTCAAATTTTATACTTTTTGTTATAGCGGACTTAGTAATACAGGTTTCTTGTAAATTTAACGGTCGGTGTACAACTGTTCAAAAGTATGGGCATATACATCAAATTTAATGAACTATTGGAGTACCCTTTAATTCATAATTTTTTATTATTTTTGTAGAAAAATATATGAAAATAAGATTTTTAATCTTATTTTGCAAAATTATAATCTTTCTATTTTGTAGTTTTTTTTATTTTTCCCTACTTTTAAACTATCAGCAGATTTAGGCTTATTATTATAATTTCCCAATAGCTAAAGTTAAGATTTTATCGGAGAGATAAGTAGTTTTTGGTTACTTTAAGAAAGCTAGCTAAAAGTAAACTTTAACTATTACGTATTTTAAAGGCAGGTTGTAGCAACTAGCCTTACTCTCGTTATTATAACGAAAACGCTTGCCAAGCTTACAAAATGTTGTGGGCCGCAAAGTAACTTTTTAACATGCCCTTTTTTGCACAACTTTTTTAATCATTTCGAATTAACAGACAAGCTCCAGGCCCTTCCATTTGTTTCAACATTAAGGCCCAGTAATCTTAAAAACCTTTAACTATCACGTACTTTAAGGACAAGTTATAGCAATGATCATTATTCCGTTAATACAACGAAAAAATACTTATCGCTCCAACAAAATCCTAACTTAATTGGCAAGTTATAATAATGGGCCTAACTATTTTTTAAATTTTAAATCACACAAAAAATACAAATTGTGTGATCTACAGAACAAGCTTAAATCACACAGGTGTTTCAAATTGGTTTGTGATCAAAAATCTTCTAATTTTCAGAACAGACTTGTTTATTCTGAAAAGGTATTTAATTAATATTTTTTTACAAAATAAGTCTTTAGAACTTTAGCAAACCACTAGATAGTGTATTTGTTTTTTTGCAAAATTTCCAGCGATATAAGAAACCCTTTTAGTTTTCACTGAGGTAGGATTAATTGTTAACATGGCATTATAACGATAAATCAGATCAGATCAGAGGAAATTTCTGGCTTCAAATAAGTCAAATTCTTTTTCAAATAAATTAAAAGCGTTGAGGAATTTTTGTCTTTCACAATTCCTAGTTGATAGTTCTATAGATTTGAGTGTGTTGAATAATCTGTTAAACAATTGTGCTGCGTAGTTTTATCATATATTTTTTTTTAAATTAATGACTATGAATCTTTCGGCTTTCCCGGGAAACATAAAATTAGCAGATGACATTGTTTCCCCGGAATTTCCGGTTCACAAACCTTAGTGTCAACTCTTAAGAATACAATTTGACAGCTAGTAATTTAAGAAGAAGAAATGCTCTCTCGTCGTCATTGTTGAACATTTATTAAAAAAATATTAAAAATTGTACGCTAACTTTTTCTAATACAATCATACAAAGCGATGTAGAATATTTTCATTCCCAGGTTTTATTCATGCTCAAATTGTCGAACAACAAATGATAATGATGATTTTGAGTTGGAGACATCTTCAAAAAAGTTACTCGTGGAGTAGTTACTGTTAATGTTGCTCGATATCACGACATCGACCTTGCTACATGCCATAAAGAACGGATATTTCCTGGTCGAGCCTACTGGATCGGGTTAAACATTAATAGATTTATTATTAAGATGGAGAATATATAATGTTGCATCAACGAAACTCAGCAACATTTATGCAAAATGGTCATAGAAAAATTAGACAAAAGTGTACAAACACCTAGGTATTTTGTTGATTTCTTTGAGTTTTGTAGATCGACTAGAAATAGACAATTGAAAATTCCTAGATTAACTCCCATAATATGCGTCACAACGGGACCAAAGGGGTCCAAGTGAGTCGGTTTTACCCCTACACGGAGCCGGCGACCCGTGCAACCTAATCTAACTCCCATAATGGAACGTGCATTTTGTGTAAGAGTGGCACGAGCTTACAAAGTTTTACCAACATGCTTGAGAATGTTTGATTCTTCTGCTGATGTTTATAAGATAAAACTATTTCATTTAATTTCAAGAATAGTTTGTTTATATTTATAAGTATCAATTCCTACAATATGTTTTGCAAGACCGAATGTACTTATTTCATATGCTGAATAAAGAATTGACGTTGTTATTTTTGTCCTTGCAGGATATTTTTCTCTACTTCTGCTTAATTTTAGATAAACACTGTAACCTTTGTTGCTATTTTGATTATTTCTATGGCCTTATTATCTCTCTTTATGTTTTTTTTTTTTATTGTGGAATTTGTTTTGTGAATAATCATTTAGATGTTGTTGTTGTAACAGCTCTGCTGCTGTCGGAAGTTCTCCCCTGTATCCGGTTGATACAGCTGTTGCTGAGTTGACAATCTTTGGCCGAATGTAACTCGGGTCGTTCCGGAGTGAAGATCCAATTGCCGTGGGAACCGACTCACTTGGGTCCTTTTGGTCCCGTAGTGACGCCATTGTAATAATAAAAACAGCAGTATATTATATAAAAATTTGTTTTATATTAAATTTTGTTTGAAATTATTTATAATATAGTTATTTAGTTTTAATACACATTTGACTTTTTTAATTTTATTAAATAGAGGAATCCCCTGAAGAAGTCAAGAAAAAATTTATGAACCGTTAGGAGAAACATGTAATAAAACTGCATTTTTATTGATATGAAAGAAGTTAGACCAGTTGAAATGTTTCATCGAACAAAAGATACTTAATAAATCCTTAAAATTTTAAGAGACACTAAGTTTTAGCACAATAATGGAATTCCACCCGAATTATTAAACAAAAACAACTGAAAGTAATTGATCTGCTCGTAGTAGAGAATTAAAAAAAACAAAATAAATATTATTGCTTCGTTTTTAAGCATTTTTGGGATTGAGTTACTTGGTGGAATACCATCATAAAACTCAAAATAATACTAACGAACCCCATAAGTATCTGAAGGCGGGTTTCCACAGTAACTACTTCCACATAATCCTTGAGCATTGTATACTTTGTAATGTTGGATAAATCTAAAACAAAATCTTATTAAAATGGTAACAAATACGAACAGTTTGATATTGCCTTGCTCTCTTCCTGTAGTAAAATTTTTGCTCAATTTTTTTATATTATTATTTTTTAAATATAATTTAAACAGTTCTTACACAGCTTTTTTTTGCTTGCATTCTTGCTTGTACATAGATATCTTACTTTATTTTGAACATCTTTACAATAAAAGGAATAAAAATGCAACGCGAACTTCATGAGGGCAATTTTTACTTCGAGAGGAATGAACAAAAATGTCTTTTATTGTTAACCATAGGTGAATAATTTCTGTAGTATCTGTCTTCACTGGACGTTCCCAATTACATTTACATTTTTTGTAGTTTAGACCACTCACATACCACAGTCACGCCAATTTAATTCGATGGACTATGTGTGGATTATTTTAGAGAAAAAAGTTAGAGAACCGTACAATTAGTAGTGAAAAAAAGCTGTCAAGGAGAAAAAACTCCTCGGAATTCTTTCCAAAAATAGTTAGATAGTTGCCAAATCAATTGAAGGTGGTCTTCCAACTAAATATTAGGCTTAAATCTGTTGTAATTTAGTGAAGCTACTCAAAAAGAAAGTATCCAGGTTGATAGAAAAATAAAAAATCAGTCAAGTGCGAGTCACACACGTAGGGTTCTGTTCTATGTTTAATACAACTTTAAAAATAGAAATTGTTAATTTTTTCACGTGTATATATTTCTATGAATATATCATATTCGAAAAATCTCATCACTATAGAAACACCCTTTAAATTGTTGTTATAGAGGCCATGGTAATAAACTTTCTATGAAAAACCTATCTAATGCGGTCAAAAAAATAAGCCAATGTACGTGAAAAACATGTCACTATTGGAACAGCCTTTAATTTTTAATAATTGTTATATCGACCGCGGCAACACATCTTCTGTAAAAGAGCCTATACACGCACGTGTATATATTTCTATGAATATATCATATTCGAAAAATCTCATTACTATAGAAACACCCTTTAAATTGTTGTTATAGAGGCCATGGTAATAAACTTTCTATGAAAACCCTATCTAATGCGGTCCAAAAAATAAGCCAATGTACATGAAAAACATGTCACTATTGGAACAGCCTTTAATTTTTAATAATTGTTATATCGACCGCGGCAACACATCTTCTGTAAAAGAGCCTATACACGCACGTCATTTTACTGTCGAAACAACCTTTAATTTTTAGGTGTTTTTTATACTTCTTTATATAGCGAACATAGTTTTATTTATTGTGTGCAAACTTTAAATGTCTGCCATATACACCATATACACGAACGTCATTTTACTGTCGAACCACCCTTTAATTTTTGGGTGTTTTTTATACTTCTTTATATAGCGAACATAGTTTTATTTATTGTGTGCAAACTTTAAATGTCTGCCTCGTACAGTTATAGAAATAAAGACACATACGCGCATAATACGTCACAGACGGAACACCCTTTAATTTTGAATAGCTTTTATAGAGACTATAGTAATACAAAAATTTTAAGAGGATACTATTAAGATTCAACATAGGCCATATACATGCAAATCACGTCACTATCAGAACACCCATTAATTTTTAACTTTATTTTTTATACTTGTTCATATAGCAAATATAGCTTTAATTTATTTATTTCATTTAGTAATATAAAGCCCAAACGGGGCCAAAATAACAATAGTATAAAGGAATAAAGCCCGAGATCATATACACACACTTATGAAAATAAATTCAAATAAACATTCTAAATATATATAAAAAAAGAGCATAGAATTGATCGAACTAAATTTAATCCAAATTAATTTTAATTTTTATATAGCTTCCCAGCTGTAGCAGAAAAAAATATATTAATAACTAAATTGGTCAAATCAGTAGCAATATTAAATGAAAAATAAAACATAGACAAATATATATGTATATTAAAAAAGAAGGGTATTATTAAATTCCTGAATTCAAATTCTAAGTAGTTTCCTCCTACAGTTAAAAAAAATACCTATACGCCAATAACACGTCACTTTCAGAACACCATTCTGTAAAAATTTCAAGAGTCTACCTATACGGTTCCAGAGATACTAGAAAGCGAAAACAATAGGTTTACATTTACTCTTACTTACAATAGGATTACGTTTAGGGTAAGGAACCCTAAAAAGAAGAAAATAATTGGCGGTTGCCTTTGATTTATCATATGAAAATGGGTTGTGCACTACATTATTGGATCTATATGGGTATCATTTAAAAGCTTTGCAAAATATTTTTTAGGTGGTGCAAAAATTTAAAAAAAATCAACCCATTAAATATCGATGAAATTTTTTGGTGTAAACTTTTATATAGTACAAGGAAATTTTTAGTAAATGGAGCCGGTGTTGGTCATGCCATAGCGGAGAAAAACCTTACGTCTGGCCGTAGACCGGCTATGCAAGAAATCATTAGTAAGCGAAGCCGGTGTTGGCATTCGAATAAAGAGTTTTTTTGTTGTTATATTTTTCTTTATTGAAAAATCAAAAAATTAATTTGGCTCTGAATAGGTTAATTGTTTTTTCAAAATTTTAGCGTCACCTGAGAAATATTTTCTATTGCTTGTAATTCATACCCATATTGACCTAATTTGTTAAAAAATATAGTGCACAATCAGTTTCATATGAAAAATTCAGAAGCCCAAAACTCGGAGAACATGGGCGACCGCCACCTTTTTTACTTCATATCGTTTGTCTTATTTTTTGATATTCTATCACCCTATTTTTTTATTGGAGTAGCTTAAGTAAATTATATTTGTTCCAATATTGTATCCTAAGACTAATTTTTTCCATTAAACTAGATACATGGTATGGTATTAAAAATCTAACGTACCTACATACAATTTTAAACACTTTGTTGCAACAAAAAATACTTGTCAACTTTCTGATTGAAAAATCGACATTTCGTACATATGTTTGAAAGTAGTCTTTTATCAGCTTTTTAAAATAAATTGTCATTATGTTTGCTGGAACCGTACGGCGTACCTGAAGCAAAATTTGTTGTCAATATAAGATTTTGCAAATGTGTTGTTGTATTGTAGATACATTAGATACATATGTACATATTCTTTTAAGATACTCTATAGCCCATTACATCCCTACACACATGAATGCACACAGATACACACAAACACAGTAAATATATTATTTATGCATGTATTTCTAATGGTGCTGCTGCCTATTTAGGATCTGTTTAGTTTCACATAAAAAATGAAATAATACAAAAATGCACCATAAATTGTCACAGCAGGCAGCTGTGGTAGCTCTTCAAACTAAATTGCACTTGAAATAAAAATATTATTGATTTTGTTTGTATTTTTTAAATCGATTAAAACATTGATTAGAGATTTTAAAGCTTTGCTTTATTTATTCATTTTTATGAAACATAATAAATGTTTCATTTATATTACTTGACATTTTAAACTGACATTTAGACAAATTAAATATTGCGAGAAAACTGCGTTTTAATCCTTAAACACTATATTTTTATCTCATTTGTTTTTATTATTGTTAGGATTCATTTATTTTTTGTATCGTTAGAGGTGCAATTCGCGTGTAGAAGCAACATAAACTAAAAGTTGCAGTATTTTTGTTTCTTATGCTTTGCTTTTTTAATTTTGCATACATAGTTGCCAGATGTAATCATATTTCGTCTGTTGAACGATTTATTCCAACATTCAGAGTGTAACAGTTTGTGTTTTTTAGGGTTTCGTACACAAAGTTAAAAAATGTAACCGTATTGTTTTCGCTACAATGTCTGTCCGTCTGTCAGCGTCTTTTATCTCTGGAACCGTAATAGGTAGACTCTTGAAATTTTCACAGATGATGTATAGCTGTTGCCGCTATAGCAACAAATACTAAAACTTATAGGGTGAACTGTAGGAGGGATACACTTGAAAATTACAAACAGTAATTAAAATTTAGTTCGCTTTATAAACAAGGAAAAAAAATAAAACTAAAAATTAAAGGGTGTTCCGATAGGGGTGTGATTTGCGTGTATAAGGCCTAAGTTAGGAACCATAATAGGTAGACTCTTGAAATTTTCACAGAAGGTGTATAACTAAGGCCACTATAGCAAAAAATATTAAAATTTATAGGGTGTTCCGATAGAGAGGTGTTATTCACGAATATGTGTTTATTTCTTGAACAGTAGGAGGCATACAATAAAAATTTGCAGTGATTTAAACTATATTTGCATTATAAGCAAGTATACAATATTAAGCCTAAAAAACGGGTGTTCCGATAGTGGTGTGATTTGCATGTATATGGCATAATATTTGAACGATAATAGGTAGACTCTTGAAGTTTTTACACTATAACAAATAGTAAAAATTAAAGGGTGTGCCGATAGTGGCGTGATTTGCATGAACATTGACTAATTTTTTAACCATAATAGATAGATTCTTGAAATTTTCACAAATGTTGTATTACTATGACCCCTATAAAAACAATGAAAAATTAAAGGGTTTTCCGACAGTGACGTCCTTTGCATGTAAAACGACATATTTTTTGAACCGTAATAAGTAGACTCTTCCAATATGTATAGAAGATGTGTTATGACAATTACTAAAAATTAAAGGGTGTTCTGACAGTGACATGTTTTTCAAGTATAGTAACTTATTTTTTAATAGTAATAGGTAGACTCTTGATATATTAATAGAAGGAGAATTGCCATGGCCGCAAATAACAAAATTAAAGGGTGTTCCGAAAGATACATGATTTGTATGTAAATAGCCTTATTTTTTACCGTAATAGGTAGACTCTTTAAATGTTTACAGTAGATGTTAATAATTACTAATATCTAAAGGGTGTTCCATTAGTGACATGTTTTTCACGTATATTACCTTATTTTTTGAGCCGCAATAGGTAGGCGCATGTATAGATACGGCATTACCATAGCCGCTATAACAAAAATTGGTACAATTTAAAGGGTGTTCCAACAGTGATGCAATTTTTGCGGAAACGACTATAATTTTAAAATTAAAGGGTTACTCATAAGATATGAAAAAATAACAACTTGAATTTTTAAAGCTGTACTAATCATATTACGGAACCCTACGTGTGTGAGTCTAACTCGCACTTGACTGATTTATTTATTGAAACATTTGTTCTGCAACACATGATTTGTTGTTGAGGGGGGAAAGACGAATAAATATTTACAATTTGGTAATTCTACATATGTATGTACATACGTCTTTCTGTGGTAAAAGCGCGTTTTTTTAAACATATTCTCCTTTAAACTCGATGCATTTCGTCTAGTGGCATTCTAGTTTTTAATTTAGCCCATATAATAATATTTCTCATCGAACTCTGTTCGAACCTAATCTATTACTATCTTAAAATTTGGTAATAGGAATTAGCTAATGGAACAAAATCTGAAGAGTATGCTGGATGGAGTGGCTGTTCATAGCTCAATTCATGGATTTTTCTATAGTGATCACACCGTGATTTGTATTGATTGTGGAACCCATCGCTGCATAGCTTAGGCCACCTCATTCTTTGTACTTTAACATAATTCCATGGATTTTATAGACTATTTCTGGCCAGGCGACCTCTTTCTAGCGGCTTAAAAGTTTGGTGTAATTTTTAAAAACAATACTTTAAACAATTGAAATTTATGGCAAAGAGTCAGCATAGTATTTATAGAGCTTTTCTTTTGATTCAGTCATGGTTTTTTACATAAAAATGTTATTAAGTGGACTTGTGCTGCCTGTAAATAAATACTGTGGTGATATCTTTAGGTGAAAACTGTCGGCACTGGCTATTTGTTTGGCGCTGGGTGTTTGTGTTTCCGTCTGTAATTGTTTTTTGTCTGTAATAATATTTTAGAAGCTTAAGTGGTGTAAAAATTATATCTGAGGTTGTATTTACCCGTTCGTAAATAATTTATCCGTTAAAAGTACTTGTTTTGTAGATTTCCATGATTTCAAGACGTCTAGTTTTCGTCCTTTTTTGCACGTATAGATAAGTAAGCGTCGCAAGAAGTGGAGAAGCTGTTTTCAAAAGAAACTCCTGAGACAATAGCGTCTCGGTAGCAAGCCCAGAAAGATGCCTGAATATATTAAGGTACCTGAAAGTGACGTAGTGCCAGGTCATGGAAACTTCAAGTATTATCTAGCCAATGTGACTGACAGTAGCGCACATTGTGCATGCATATCCATCACTAGCTTAGGACCAATGGTCAGACACATAAATATGTATTAAATTTGGATGTTATGGAGACCTTAGCCTCGGATAAATGTTAGTGAGATAACAAGATACTCTATCATGAGAAGACAGTCAAGGGTAAAGGCATATGAGTTAGACTTGTGCATTCTAGTTCTTTTTAGTGATAATTTATTTTGGTTTAAAGTTAAATAATGAACTAGTTCAATCGTTCTTTTTTCTTTGAAACTATAATTTATGTAGTTTTTATTAATCACAAAGCAACCAGCGGTTCTTTTGGATTTTTTGGAAAGTATTTTGTAATAAAAGATTATATGGCATATAATTTTGAAAAATAACCACCCCTATTGCGAATAATTATTCCAATAAAAAACTCACAAATTTTCTGTCGTGAATGAATCCAATAACAAATTTTCTTGTATTTACGGCAGAAATCATTCACGATAGAAAATTTTGGAGTTTTTTCATGTGAATAATTATTCGCGGTTGGGATGAATAAATTCATATGCTCTTAAAATGGTCAATAAATTGTATGGCAGTTTTACATTGTTGTCAAAAAAAGTAAACATCAATACACGCACATACATAGGTACAGATTAGTTTATTTTGTGTTATACATTTTGTTTAATACAAAGCATATGCTTTCAAAAATGGAACTTAGTAGACATAAAAATCTTTGGACCGCACCTGCTCAAAATTGCCTTCAGTCTTATCGCTAACGTAGTTTGTTCCTGCTAAATTATTGAATTTGAGTATTTTTCTTTTATTTATTGCTAACTTGGACAGTCAAACATACTCAGCCACCTATGTACATAATTACATAAAATTGCTCAGACGCAGGTGCTCAATGTTTCGGCTTGTTTCTCTGCTTGTTTAAATATTTGGCTGAGAGTACAAATAACGCCTTTTTCTAATAGTGCAGTTAAAATACTAAGAAATATATCACATACGGTATTTCGAGCCAAATATAGTTATTTTTTTACTACATTTCCTATAAAAATTAAAATCAGCATAGTCACAAGATTTTGATGAAGTCTACTCAATTGATGTAATTATGGTGTTCCCAAATTGTACTAATAAATAGTACGCTGCGCAATAAAAAACGATATTTTATTTAAAATTGTAAAAAAACATACAAAATATTATAAAACATAAAACGCATTTGAAATATTGCACAAATAAAAACATATATTTTTAAAATTATTTGAAATGTGATGTTTTGAAAACAAAATGTTGTTCCCGCAAATATTTTTGTTTAGCAGGTTAAAAATGAAACTGATGGAATGGTGACATTAGTTACATCCGAAATAATCTTGAAAAGATCTGTGGGTTGTGGTCTGCTTCTGTTCTATTGCGGGAATCGAATTTTCTTTTGTGAATAAATAACTTGTTTAAGCAAGTGAAATAATCGTAGTCCTGGACTGTTCTGAGTAAATAACCAATTCAGTAATATCTTTGTTATGATTGGAAACAAAGATAGCAGCAACAGACATTAAAAATTAAAAATCTCCGAAAATTTGACATCTTCAACTGTTTAAATTGGCCAACACTAGTAGGTTATATTGCCAGGGTCTATCAACATGTAGAAGCTATCCTCAGGAAAATCCAGCCGATCTGTACCTTTGCGCAGGAAGTAGGTCACCAGAGTGGACTCCTAGAGTATAATTGGTTTCCATCAGTATCAATATTAGTTTTTTTTTGCTGGTACTGCACCACGTAAAAAAAGGGAGGTTAAAATCCTCAAATGCGAGTTTTAATTTGGTTCTCCACCAGATTATCTCATCCAATTGTGTACTTCCTTCTTATGTTACTTAATATCAAGTCAATTTTCAGTGTTTATTTGGTCTTCACCAGGTTCTTTCATCCACTTTTTTTAATGTTGTGTCAAGTTGTGTTTTTAAAAACTTGTATGTAGGCAGATACAACAAATAGTGTTTTTTTCTTTTTTTAAGGTTTATTCGTCTATTAATCTAGCATTACATTTTCACATAAAACAGACACTACAATTTAATTCATAAGTATGTACAGTTAACAAAAATATACGAATGCATGTAGTTAATGGAAAAAACCACCAAAAACTGTAACTGTTAAACCTAAACAAGAGCGTAACTGCTCAACCTTAATAAAATTGGTTTTACACGACATGTGTTTGTCATATGACTTGTCAGTTTGATAACCCATATGTAATTTCATGTGTTTGCCAAAATAGGCATTTTACATACGGTTTATAATTTTTGCTTTCACACGTACATGTGAATTACATCTGACATAACCTATAATATATAATTTTTCCGCCACACAGTTTTGTATTTCCAACCACAGCTGATGCAAAGATGCAAACGTTGTGCTTTTGGTACCACAAAAAAACATAAATTAGCAAAATATCAAGTTGGCATTACAGGATGTCAGATGATTTTTTCATCAAAATAGAACACGTTCTAAATGAAAAATGTCATATGTATTGTACACATGGAAAATCCACATGTTATGATTGAAAGGGTTCACATGACGTGTTTAGAATTTACATATTGAAAAGTGACAAGTCATATGACGAATACACGTCGTGTAAAACCACTTTAAGGGCGTAAGGTGAAAAATAACTGTCAAAAATTCTCATGTACATACAAAATTTATGAAGCAAGCCTAAATAGCGCGGCGCCAATGGTTTGCAATTGGTAAATCTAATTTTGACAGAGCGTTAGGTAGTGAAGTTGGGTGCAAACAAAATGTTATAGGTTTTTTTTTGTGAAAGAGTCGTGCCATTTAGCTATTTTCTGCTTTATCTAGCGATTTTATCTCTCTTTTGCGATAAACTTTATTAGATTTTACTAAACAAAATATGTTAACATTACTGTTTATTACACAACGTTGGGCTCTTATTTAGGTTTGTTCAAAGCAAGGCGAATTCATACCATGTGGAGTCGATAGCCCAGCTGATTGTTTTTTGCTCTCGTTTTTTTGCTAATGTCTTGTCAAAAATACATTGTTTTATATCTGCTAATCTAATGTCAAAGTTGTTGTTTTGTTATAGTTGTTGTCCTACTACCTGGTATGAATTCGCCTTGGTTCAACGCTAGGGGCTAGACGTCGTTACGCCTTACGACCTTGTTTAGGTTAAACAGTAACTCGATACAGTTATTCGAGGCAAACAATTAGCAAAACTCTGGTGGCGAGTTAAACAGAATCAGGCCATTTTTGTTAATCATTAGTCTTTTTATGGCCGCCTATAATATGTTTAGCAGACGCCGGTAGTAATACATTGTTACTTTTGTAACTGACTATCCTAAACAAGGGCGTAAGGCGTAACAACGTCTAGCGCCTAGCTTTGAACAAACATAAATAAGAGCGCAACGTTTTGTAATAAACAGGAATGTTATCATATTTTGTTTAGTAAAACCTAATAAATTTAATCGCAAAAGAGAGATAAAATCGCTGGATAAAGCCGAAAATATCTAACATGGCACCACTCTTACACAAAAAAAAAAAACAATAACATTTTGTTTGCAACCAACTTCACTACCTAACGCTCTGTCAAAATTGGATTTTCCAATTAAAAAGCGTTGACGCCGCGCTATTTAGGTTTGCTTCATACATTTTGTATGTACATGAGAATTTTTGACAGTTATTTTACGCCTTACGCCCTTGTTTAGGTTTAGCAATAATTTGTTATATTACGTTGTAATATAAAATCGGCTAAGCAACTGTAAAATTGTTATCAATATCAATACAAAGGGAAAAACGCTGATGCATTCATTATGCATTTATGGATCATTTAAAATTTTTCAGCGCGAGGGTAAGATATTAAATTAACCTTAAATATAAGTATGTTTAAAATTTGTAAAAGAAGCCAAAAATGTACTTTTTTCGCTTGCCACACAATATTAATAGTTTTTTATTAAAAAAAATTAGTGAAAGAAAAAATAGTGCAGTAAAAAAAAAAGTTAAAATGACTTTTTATATCATAATATAATTATGTATATGTATGTACATGAGCTCTGATGAATATATCATAACGCTGATGTAATGCTTATAAATGAAGTCTACACGAGATGAATTTTCATCATGATATTAATTTGACATTCATCACTATATAGATTGTTGTTTTTGTTTCGCTTGTTCTCTGTGTGCTTCGTTGTAAAGGTTGAATTAGTTGATTTGTATCGTGTTACACTTTAACATATTGTATCGTTCAACTTTGTGGCTAAGATAGACAAATCGTAGATGTTACTTTTGTTAAATATTTCGTAATTTTTTTTCAAATTAAATATATAAGTTTTCCGTTATCCATTTTCTTCGTGTTACTTTGTTTTTATATTTTTCGCGGTTTTTGCCATTTTTTAAATACCAAAGTTTGACATTCTTAACATCAAAATCTATTTTCTGTAGATTTTTACGTAGCAGTTAGTTACGATACATTTTTGTCAGCTGATCCGTAACTGCACTACTAATTATACCTTAAACTTCGAAAAACATTAAAAAATATAAAAAATAAGAGAGCGAAGAGCATCAAACAACAATTATTTTCATGTCTCACGTTACGTTGAAAAAAAAAATAATTTGCTAATTCCTTCTTTACAAACTCACCCAAAGCGAATTAAGCTATTTTCACTTTATTTGCATGTGTCAAACTCCATATATAAAAATTTGTTTTAATTTTTTATATGGAATTTAACACGTCGTCTTGACGAGCCATTGATTTGCTTGCGAATGAACAAAACGTCGGCAGAGTAGGGAACAAAACTCGTCAAAACAGACTTTTGACAAATCTGGCAGCCGTGCAAACATCTAAAAATGCAATACGTATATAGCAGTTGGAGTGTAAAAACGGCCTACGAATGGTGTTATTCAAGATATGTTTAAACTGATTTTGATTTTGGTTTGATTTTGATGGGTTCTCTTTGATTTTGATTTCGCAAAAATGGAATGGAAATCACAAAGTACACAGAGATGTAAATGGATTGATGAATATGGCCGCAATCAGACTTTCCTAAGCTTGTCCAGAAAGAGACAAATATAGTACCAAATTTTTACGAACATCGGAAAAATAAACAAAACCTGAAAATTTTGAAATTTTTCCTTTAAAGCGTGTTCGTTGTTTAAAACTTTGTACTTTAAAAGTTAACTTGTACATTAAAATTTTAATTAAAGAACAAAGTATAATTAAAACAAACAATCAAAACTCTTTGGTGGTGTGAAATAAGCTTGAGAAATATATTTAATGAAAGTTACGGACATTTACAATAATAAGAAAATAATTAATAAGAAAATAGCACAAAAGAAACCCAGTGTTTACGAAATAACACAAAAGAAAACTAATCAACGTGTGAAAGAGACGGGTTGAATTAGTATTTTTGCCGTCCTGTTTCTTTGATGGAAATCACTCCGTTCCTATAAAAATTTGATCAGAATTCGGTTGTAAATCTTTTTTACTTTTACTATTGTTACCTATTATTTATTATATTACAGACTATTACAGCTAAACCTAAACAAGTTCATGTACATACGAAATGTATGAAGCAAACCTAAATAAATCGGCGTCAACCCTAGGTAATTTAAAAACCCAATTTTGACAGAGCGTTGGGTAGTGAAATTGGGTGCAAACCAAGGCATATGTAACAAGGTGATAGCGTAAGGGAGAGCAAATTTCAGCTAAAAATTTTTTGAATTTTGACAGTAATATCTATTTTCTACTCTCTTAAAATACCTGATTAATGTCAAACTCCATATAAAAAAAATTGAAATATTTTCTCTTTAATATTAGCTCCGCCTTATGCAGTCACCTGGTTAAATATGCCTTGGTGCAAACAAACTATTATTGTTTGTTTTTTGTGTAAAAGTTTTGCCTTTTTAGCTACTTTCTGCTTTATCTAGCGATTTTATTTCTATATTCCGTTCAAAATTATAAGATTTTACTAAACATTACTGTTTATTACAGGACGTTGAGCTATTATTTAGGTTTACTCAAAGCTAGGCGCTAGACGTCATTACGCCTTACACCATTGTTAAGTCAGTTAATGTGAAGTAGAAACAACGAAGAAAAAATTGAAACAGTATTACCACAAATAAAAACATAACAGCCGTTATAACATGCAAGAATATTTTTTTCGTTTTTTATAAAAAATCCTAAATAAGGATAATTTATTATTTTAATCTATATAATTAAAAGGCAAACACGTTATTTGTAATCCCTTTTACGTCCGTAATACTGCACCGATTTTTATATGGCCTTCACACTACTAAAATTTAACGTGTTTAAGCAAGTTGTTTAACAAACTAAACCAAACACTACAATTATCGTGTTTTAGTTTGACATTTACTCAGCAGATCACACAGCTGGTTGAGAAAATAAAGTATCGTACTTAAAAAAATGGATTAAAAACAAGAATTGGAATTAATGGGATATTATTTAAATTATATAAACGGTGCAGTAATAAACATTGATGAGCTATTTAGACAAGAAAAAAGATACTATATCAACTAAACTTAAAAATATTTTAAGTTTGAGAATGGAGCAACTGCAACTCTTATTAATGTTGGCGGAGCATTTGAACGGTTTAAACTATGAGAAAAGATTGTGGCAAGTGGTAATATTTATTGTAGTTACTATTATTAGAGACAAACTAATTTTATTACTCTTAGGACCGAACAAAAACATTTTGGGAAGTCGATTGCCAAATGATGAAGGAAGCTAAATGATGAAGGATTTAGAAATAATTTTCGTGTAAACCGTCAAACATTTGAAGTCCTTTGCAACAAATTGAGATGCTTGGAACAATAACAAAAATAATTTCGAACGACAATACCACAATATTCAAAAATATATTCATATTAAAAAACTCGCTTATCTATTCAATTTGTTTACACTTTTTGACATAAAGTTTAATTTATGTTTGCCGCCATTATGAAACATGTTTAGTTAACACAAAAATGCAAAAAATAACTAAACGCACCTCAAGATTATATCCGAACTCTGATTTTGACGTGTTTTGCGAAGTGTTTAAATCTAAAACACCTCATTTTGAAGTGTTTTGAAAACACGCCAATGTGAAAACATCTCAAAAACAACTTGTTTTGCGCTTAAAGACTTCAAAACTGCTTAAACACCTAAGTGTGAACGCCATATTAGAAAGACTTATATGCTTTTAAAGCTTTTTCTACACAGTGTGCACAATCTTAATTTTCTTTAATTTGGTTCAGTACTTTAAGAGTACTACGACTATAAAGTTCTTACTAACACCAATAAACAAATACATACATATGTATGTATGTACATATTGTTCTCTTAGATGCAAGTCGAAAACACAAGTACATTTTAAGAGAAACACGTGCGTTTTCGTGTTTAAGCATGGCCATACTTTCTCTTCCAAGTGTTTATTTTATTAAAAAGGGGCAGCGAATCGCACCAATGATATCTAGTTTAAATTAATAGCGTACTATAAAACTCAAATTATTATAAATATACAAATAGGGTCAAACTTGTCCCTGTGGCCATTTCAATAAGTGCTTAATTTAGCTCAGCAGCAAACCTTCCTCCAAATTTTAATACGCTAAAAATACCTTAATGTTGAATGTTTTTACTAAATAAGAATAACGGCGAATCGAAAAAAAACGCAAGGTATCAGAGATTAAAAAAACAACAATCAAAATTTTTATTTCTTGCTTTATTATTACACTGGTTGGTTTACAAATATATGCATAAGTTGGCTTAAGCTAACTTGGGTCAATACATACATATAATTAAAAGAGAACCCATATAAAAGATGTATGGCAAACTAAAATGTACTTAACAAAACTTTTTGTCAAGTTTCGTCAAATTTCATTTGCTTAGGCTAACTACGAAACTGATTGCACATTCCGTACGGAAACAGCTTTTCCAAAACGTCAATTGCTTTGTCTTCGAACAAAGTATAGTGTTTCAAAACGCCGCAGTATAAAACTTTAACAATGTATACGCTTTCAAAACGCTGTCGACATGTATTAGTAACGCAGTAAACAAGCAATCACGGCATCAGTTTTAAGGTTGATGCATTGTTTCGGAGCTTTGCATGTGTGCATGATTTAAATACGGTAGCACAACTGTATACAAACTTTGTATTCATAAGTTTAGGAAGTCAGCCAAATATATATGTATGTATAAGACATGGGGAGATTCAATTACAATTTAAATTACAGGTAATGTGTAATTAAATTAACTTTAGTCCCTGATTCAAATTACAATTATTTGTAATGTGTAATTGAGAATATTCAATTCACATTACAATTACTTGAATATTCTCAATTACACATTACAAGTAATTGTAAATTGAATCAGAACTAAAGTCATTGTAATGTGTAACTGAATATTTTCATTACACATTACAAGTAATTGTAATTTGAATCAGGGAACAAAGTCAATTACAACTACTAGTAATTGGTAATGCAAATTTTCAATTACACATTACGTGGAATTTTTCAATTACAAATTACGAACTTAAAACTTTCCGTTAAATGTAATTAAAATTGATTTTTTTTTTCAATTACAATTACTTGTAATTCACTGGATTCTATATGTGTGAGCGAGACATCACTAACACATTCTTTTTCTCCGCATTTGTGCAATGTTATACTCCAGTTTACATGATCTGTCCTTAGCGTAAAATGTTGGCCGTACAAATATTTGTGGTAATGTTTACTGCATTCCAAGGCTGCAGAAGCTTTCGTCGCGTTAAGCAATAGTTTCTTTCAGGCTTTGAAAATACTCTGCAGTAGTAGTCTATAACTTTTTCTACCCCATCTTCCACTTGCGACAACACGCCACCTATTCCATATCAGCTCGCATCACTAACTAGCTACTTGCTTGCTGCTTTACTCCAGTAATAAGGTCGAGATTTCTTGGTTACCTCATGTTGGCTCGTAGCAACACTTGCAAAATTTGACACAAAGGTCTAAGAAACTTCGTAACTCATGTAATTTTTTGGAAGCCAGTGTTTTAATGTCCCTATTTTATCTTGATCTGCTGTTACACGATGCCCCATGTATTTAACCTCTATCTGAAACAGAGTGCATTTCCTAACACTAAGCTTCAATCCAGACGCTGATATATGTACGCTTGAAGACTTCCACATTTCTTAGGTGTTCATCAAAAGTTAATTATGTCATCCAGATATATGTACCAGGAATGTCGTCCAATTGAGTCCCTTTAATACCCGTTTTATTAAACGCTCGAAGGTGGCTGGAGCATTGTAGAGACGGAGGCGCGTTTTCATAGTAACTGCTTGGCTTTGTTTCTATCGGGTGGTTACAATCCTGCTACTCATTTCCCCACGCGTTCTACTAGTATTTAGCGCTTTTTGGTTGACATTAGGCATCTGCTGGCGTACATTGAGATATTTCAAAATTTTTACCGATTACTTGTTCACTGCTGGATAAATTTAGCACTAATACAGAAATCTTTTCATTTTTACAGGTTTTAAGGAGGGCTTTTGCTGTTATTAATTCACTTTTAATTTCTGATAGGGGGTAAAAATTTAAGAAATATTTATTTGTGTTGTACTGGAAAAATTAAAATAGTTCAGTACATAGATTACATACATAGTTAGCCAACTCTCCCCATGTCAAAAAGCGGCTATATATGTCTTCACACTTACGGGTATGGTGTGAATTCATTGATTACTTTAAGACACTTTAAGACGATATATTGTTGTACTTTCTAAGGATATAAATAATTTTGAATTTTTGCACTAACAATTTATTTATAATTTAATGTATTTTAAATTTTTTAACATTAAAATAAATTTCATATTCTTGAGATTTGTTAGGTGAAACTTATTTCTTCACAGTATTGTATTGAGGGGAAATATTTTTAAAAACCAAACAAACTTGTATACACCAATACATTCCTAGACTTAGGTTTTTTTGGCAAAAGTCTTGGGTTTTTGACATTTCTATCTATGTGTAATCTATGATCTTAACATGACAAAAATTATCTTCAAATCTAATGTTACTTTAATTTTAATGATTTTTTATTTTTCAAAAGAAGCTTGAATTTGATTATACTGTCTACTTTAAAATCTTAATGCAATAAAACTCTAATACAAGTGTATCAACACTGTAATGTTTAACTTAATTACTAGTTCCCTTAACTGGGGTTTGCTATTGATGTAATAGATGTATAATAAATGTATGTGAACACAGCTTGATTTACATTTGCTTTTAATTTAATGAAAAATGATCCATAAAAATTGTACAAATTTGCTCTTAAAATATCGAGTCACTTATTAGTCCTTTCAGCCTAAAGCCAACTTGAGGTTGAGTAATTTCCACACATTTTGTCATTTTCCAATTAAGTCAATAATAAACTTCATATTACGATGTAAAAATTCACGGACAAAAAATTTTATATTTAATTAATATTGAATAAAGTGCAAAATTATAAATTAATTGAACAATACAAAAAATTCCATACGTGCTGTTTATAGCTATAAGCAGCTTCAAGTTAGCATAGTGAAAAAGTAAGCGTCAAAGAAAAGTAAGTTGACATTACTGCAAGCCATGCACATGAATTTGTTTGTTGTTGGAATTTAGCATTTTTCATAACAAAAAATAAACAAATGTAAACAAAGTTTGACAACTACAATTGAAAACAAACGAAGGAAAAAAAATGTCAGCTGTTCAACTAACCTTACCTTGTTTATTCTACCATGAAATATATTTTTGACAAGACATTAGCAATAAAATGAGAGAAAAAAATAATAATTATAAATTCGCTTTGTTTTTGTGGAAAAAATATAAACCAATATTTGTCTAAAAATGAGCGTCATATAAATGTCCACTTTAAATTTGCTGACATGTTTCTCTAAAATGCTTTCTATAATTAAATACATTAACAATTAGGTTTGCAACAATTATTCCAATTATAAGTATATGCTGTAAACCATTTTTTTTATTCGCTAAATTATGAGCCTTTACTTTTAATTTTTGACAGCTGAGTTGATGTTAGATGTAAATAGATGTTGCAAATGTAAACTGATGTTTCGCATTTTCAACATCTTCCATATGTTTCACTAAGATGTTGGTCAGTGTAAAAAGCCTATTACGTTGGGTTCTTTTTATTGCAAAATAAAAACACACCGATATTAATTGTACTAAGTCACTTTCAATAACTTCTTTGACACCACTGTTTAAAAATACACAAACTGTGTAACTCTCTTACTCTCTCTTAGGCATCAATTTGTCGTAACATAAGTCAAACTTAATATAAAAGAAACATTATTTTTAATATTGGTTTTTTAATATGATGTAAGGTTGGCGGGTGTTTACGGGCACGACAATTGAACTCCTACAGCTGAACCTAAACAAGCGCGTTGAGCGAAAAATAACTGCAAAAAATTCTCTTGTACTTACACAAAAAAAAAATTACCCCCGGGGGGTTCCAAATGTCACTGCAGTAATGGCAAATGCTTTGACGCGGTCCACTCGGGGAAAATAGGGGCACCAGACGCTAGGGTTCCTAGAGCCTGAATCTGGAAGAAAAGGTCTGTTGTTTTAACACGGGTCCTCTTCGAGGCCTGACCAGTGCCCAAAGTACTGGTACCACGGGAATCGGTAGCCCCACAGAGAGCCTATCCTCTCTGTGACCGGTTATTGGTGAGGTCCCCTTCGGGGGTACACGTGGTGGTTGTGGTTTAAGATCGATTAAAGCAGTTGTGGTGCACGGTCGATCAAGTGTGCTGTTGCACTCTCAACAGACGGAGTTTGGATAGTCTCCAAACCCCTAAGCAAGAGGTTATAATATGGATCTAGGCTTGCCTTGGAAAGGCTTGCCATATTGTATAAATTGCTACTCATTGTGACTGTATACACACAAATTGCGATTGGTGGCAATCGTAAAGTGTTGTTATACTACACAATGGGGGCGCTAGTCTACGCCTAAGTTTCACTCGGTGGTAAGACCACCGTGAGGTTAGGCCGAGTATGGCAGGTACTCACGTTAATCTTGTTCCACAAATGTACTTACAAAATTTAAATAGCGCGGCGTCAACGCTTAGAAATTTGAAAAAAACAATTTTGACAGAGCGTTGCAAACAAACAGTTATTATTTTTTTTTTGTGTAAGAGTGATGGCATTTTGGCTACTTTCTGCTTTATCTAGCATTTTATTTTTATTTTGCGTTTTAGTTTATTAGATTTTATTCTCTCTCTCAATCTCACTAGTTGGCAGTTCTGTAGTAAACATAGAATTTTTGTTGATTGTTTTTATCTGCATACAGAACATTTATTGCAACTGTTCATTTCATGAAATTGTTTCGATGAGATATCTCATGAAAACGTTCATGGCACTGCAATTTAGGTCTACATGGAACAAAATTCTCTCTGGGATTCAATTTGACGTTTGTTGAGATAAACATCCCAGATCTTATCCCAAGTGTATACGCTATGTAATGTGCGTGTGTGTATGCGCTACTCATTTTACATTTAAGACCGGACCGAACTATTTAAGACCGGAGGCGACACGCTGATAAGGTCTATACATCAGCTGGTTTGTTCAATTTGATTAGAGGAACGCATACCCGATGATTGGAACCTCAGTATATTATGTCCCGTGCACAAAAAAGGAGACAAGACAGTCTGCGCCAACTACAGAGGAATAAGTCTCCTTCCCATCGCATACAAAATACTTTCCAACGTACTGTTTGTTAATAAGGTGGATGACCTTAACTGATACGCGATCTTCAGTTAAAATAGGAAAAAACCCCTCCGAGCCATTTAGTACCAAACGAGGTTTCAGACAAGGCGATAGTCTGTCGTGTGACCTTTTTAATATCCTGCTAGAAAAGGTTATACGGGATGCGAATGTGAATAGAACTGGCACGCTACACACTAAACAACACATGTTACTCGCTTACGCTGACGATATAGACATCATGGGTCGAACATTGCCAGCGGTAACTGCCACCTTTGGAAAAATCGAAAAAGAATCTGCCAAAGTGAGTCTGGCAGTAAACGGCGATAAAGCCAAGTTGATGGTATCAACGCACAACACGTCCAGTAGACTCGAGCAGACAGTGGAAGTTGAAAAGTGCAACTTTGAGGTAGACAGCGATTTGATCTATCTGGGTATTAATAAAACAAACAACATCAGTTTTGAGATAAAAAGAAGAATAATACTGACCAATAGATGCTATTTTGGACAAGGTAAGCAGTTTAAAAACCTCTCGACAGACAAAAATCACTCTCTACAAGACACTGATACTACCCGTGCTAATATATGGATCCGAAGCATGGGTACTAACAAAAGCAGATGATGCAGTACTTGGAGTGTTTGAGAGAAAAATTCTTCGTAAAATCTATGGACAAATCTGCGTTGGCGAAGAATGTCGGTGTCGTATGAACCATGAGCTGTATGAACTGTATGCCGGCATTGACATAGTCAAACGTATCAAATTACAACGATTGCGCTGGCTAGGTCATGTTCTGAGGATGGAAGAAGATGCTTCAGCTAGAAAGTCATTTGAATACGAACCTGTTGAAGGTTCACGCAGAAGGGGAAGACCGAAACTTCGATGGAAAGATCAAGTTGAGGAAGACATTTCGATAATTGGTGTTAGAAATTGGAGAAGAAGCGCAGAAGATCGAGGCGCTTGGAAATCTATTCTACGTTCGGCTACAGGAACAAATGTTCTGTAATAGCCACCTAAGTAAGTAAGTACGTAAGTAAGTAGGAGGAATACATTAATAATATGCAAGCAGTAATAAGAAGTTTGTTCGCTATAAAAACAAGTCTAAACAAATAAACCTAAAAGTTAAAGGTTGTTGCCATAGTGGCGTGATTTGCATGTATAAGGCCTAATTTTTGAATTATAGCCACAAATATTATAACGTATAGGGTGTTCCGATAGAGAGGTGTTATTCACGAATATGTGTTTATTTCTGGAACTGTAGCAGGCATACACTAAAAATTTACAAACAGTAATTAAAATTTAGTTCGCTTTATGAACAAGTCTAAAAAATAAAACTAAATATTAAAGGGTGTTCCGAAAGTGACGTGATTTGCATGTAAATTGCCTAAGTTTTGAGCCATAATAGGTAGACTCTTGAAATTTTCATAGAAGGTATAAACCTGTGGCCGCTATAGCAAAAAACACTAAAACTTGTAGGGTGTTCCGAAAGTGATGTGTTAATTACGAATATGTCTTTATTTCTTGAGCTGTAGAAGGCAAACACTTAAAATTTGCTGACAGTAATTAAAACTATATTCGCTTTATAAACAAGTATACAAAATTTAACCTAAATATAAAAGGGTGTTCCGCTAGTGACGTGATTTCCATGTATATGGCCTTAGTTTTGAGCGATAATAGGTAGAATCTTTAAATTTTTACAGGAGGTGTATTACTAGTAAAAACTAAAGGGTGTTCCGACAGTGACGGAATTCGCATGAATATAGCCTAATTTTTTAACCGTAATAGGTAGACTCTTGAATTTTTCACAGATGGGGTATTACTATGACCGCTATAAAAAATAATAAAAATTAAAGGCTTTCCCGGCAGTGACGTGATTTTCATTTATAATGCCTTATTTCTTGAACCGTAATAGGTAGACTCTTAAAATTTTGTACAGAAGATGTGTTGATTCGGCCGATGTGACAATTACTAAAAATTAAAGGGTGTTCTGACAGTGACATATTTTTAACGAATAGTGACTTATTTTTTAATCTTAATATGTGGACTCTTTATATATTTATAGAAAGGGATTTGCCATGGTCGCTATAACAAATAATACAATTAAAGGGTGTTTCAACAGTGATATGATTTTTACGTAAATAGCCTTATTTTATAAACCGTAATAGGTAGACTCTTGAAATGTTTACAGTAGAGGAGTTACTTCGGCCGCTATAACAATTACTAAAAATTTAAGGGTGTCCATTAGTGACATGTTTTTCATGAATATTACCTTATTTTTTGAAAAGCAATGGGTAGGCTCCTGATTTTTTTTATAGAAAGTGTATTACCATGGCCGCTATAACAACAATTACTAAAATTTAAATTTTTTTTAGCACGATTGGTTCAAAATGTTCATTAAAGTCTATATTTTCAAAATATATAGTAATTTTCCTAGCAGTGTCATAGTTTCCATGGGAAAAATCAGCAACGGTTTCTTGTGCCCACTAGGAATGAAGGCACTTTTCTCGGGAACGGCTCTGCGATTTTTTAGCACGATTGATTCAAAATGTTCATTAAAGTCTATATTTTCAAAATATATACATAGACATTTTTCCTCGGAGTGTCATAGTTTTCATGGGATAAATCAGCAACGGTTTTTTGTGCCCACTAGGGATGAAGCCACTTTTCTCGAGAATGGCTCTGCGGATATTTAGCACGATTGGCTATAAATGTTCTTTAAAGACTATAATTTAAAAATATATAGTCATTATTCATGGGAGTATCATAGATTTCAATGGAAAATCAATAACAATTTTCCCTTTTTCTCAGAGATTGTAATGATTATGAGTTTTATTTTAAAAATTGGGTTTTAATGATTATTTCTTGATTTTTATTTTCTACTCAAAGAATAAAAATTATTCTCTGAGCTTTATTTAATGCTTAGAACATAACGATTATGTATTAAGTTTTGTTTTCTGTTTTGGGAATAAAAATTATTCTCCGAGTTTTATTTTCTGCTCAGAGAATAAAAATTATTGTCTGAGTTTTATTCTTTGCTCGCCATTTAATGATTGATGTTTAAGTTTTATTTTCTGATTGAAGAATAAAAATTACTTTGTGAGTTTTATATTTCACTTAGAAAATAAGGATTATTTTCCAAGTTTTATATTTCGCTTAGAAAATAAAAATTATTTCTTGAGTTTTATTTTTTACTTAAAAATAAAAATTATTTCTTTCTTTTGTTAATTTGGACATATGTAAGTATATAAATAGTACTTTTTGGAACTTTTTTACTTAAACTCATATCTCATTTTTTTTTTGGTTTCTCTCCAAAAAAATTGGTAAATGGCAAAGGTACGAAACCAAAGCGCCAGGGTATGATTGCCTTAGCTTCCTCCAAAATCTGCAGAGCGACCTATACCTTCGTATAGGAAGTGAGACTCCAAATTCAGCTAGGTAAAATTAATGAGAGTTTAATGGTGCTCCTCCAGTGAAAATCTTGAGTTTATTGGTACTCCTCCAGTTAAAAATTGAGTTTAATGGTGCTCCTCCAGTTAACAATTGAGTTTTTTAAAATGGTGCTCCACCAATGTCCGACTTATTTAAATTAAAATTTATAAGTTATAAACGATAACCAAACGATTACACGTGGCTGATTAAACAACCACCAATAACAGTACCGTAGTACAGCTATTCGAGGACGCCAATCAGCCAGTGTGAGAACGAGACGCAAACCACTCGAAGGCCGAGCAACAAGGACGGCCTGATTGACTTTAAGCGATAATGACAATGACGCACGCACGTGTTCCCCGACCCAGAGCTACTTTACGACTGACACATATCTCACTGAAACCCTATCTCAAATAACGATACTAATATTATTTCTATAGGCCCAACTATAATATACATAAGCTGGCTTAAGCTAATGTCAAAAAATGAACGAAAAGTCTGTCAAATGCTTAAGCAACTTATTGAAGACTTTTAGGTGGCTACAATGTACTTACATGAATCTAGAAACTATTATGCCACAGTTGCACATTTGTTTTATTCGTACTTTTGCTTTTCGTACTTTTTTTCTCAATAAATTTAACAAAAAGGTGTTAAATAAACATATTAAATATACTTAATACTATTCATATGAGCCCTTGATTATGATAGTGGTATAAGTCATATATTTTATGTCTCGAGATATTAAGAGGTTTGTATTTTAAAGGATTAAAAAATATTTTTGTATTATGGAATCAAATATTTTGATAATTAAATAGTGCCAACAAAAGAGTATTTATTATGATTGTGAAATTTATAGCCATTTTTAAAAGGTAGTGTGGTTTGAAAAGGTTGAAATGACTTACACCATTTTCAAAATTAATTGCATGACTTATAAATGACTTAAACCATCAAGAATAAATTTTTTGTTAGAAATTAACATTTTATTCAAAATCATTACATTGTAATTAAGTAATTTATTTTTAGTATTTAGTTAAAATAAAAAGTTTGTGGAAAATTGGTGGGATATAGGGTAGTAAATCCATCATATCTTTTTTTCTTCTGTTATTTGTCTAATGGTTGTATATAGTGAAAGCAAATCAATATTTTCGTATATTCTTGGCCTTCCTCTTTTGGTTGAAAGGACTAACACTTTGAATTCGGAATTGTCATCCAAAGAAGTTTTATAAAACATTTTCTATGGAGATTTTTTTAGAAATCTAATCCATTGTATTTTTAGCTAAGATACAGCTTCTCCATTGGTATTTCTCTTTCTATTAGTCGTTGATTCTCTCAGTTATTTCGTCGAAATGAAATCTTTCCGAACCATTGGTTGTACAAAAAATGGATTTTTCTTTTTACATAATTCTAGTAAATAAATTATTCTTCTTCGCCGTATAATGTCTACAATTAATTATAAATAATGCATTTTACATTAATAGGCTTACCTGATCATAACTGAACCGCTATCTGAAAACATGACTAATAATTATTTTGAAAACTATGAAGGCAGACTTATACCACTATTAAAATATACAGTTATTGTAATTTATTTACCAACCAAAAAATAAACTCTATCAACTTAATTTTCGTACCATACTGCGAATTACTTCAGATTATGTTAAGTTATTAGGATTTGATATGAAATAGCTGATAAACTAGATTTTAAAAATTTTTGACTTATACCACTTTCAAAATCAAGGGCTCATATACAAATTAATAATTATTTTTAATAGTTTTAAGAAAATTTCGAATGAAAAATTTAACATTTTTTGCTGTTTGTGTAATTTTGGCCAAAAGTACTAAAAAATACAGCGGTGTGCATTACTCAACTCATAAGCAATAAAATGCTCTTTCTTTTTAATTACGATTATTATACAACGCCTCCCTTTTTTCTTATAGAAATTTCTTTTTTTAAACATTTTATATTAAATTTAAATACAATTTGTTCACGTTCGTTCTCCATTGCAATTTTTTACGAATGTACATTCATATGTAAAACACAAAGCACAAACAGCTGTTTCCGTACGGAATGTGCGATCGGTTTCGGACTTTGCTTAAGCAAATGACATTTGACGAAACTTAACGAAAAGTGTTGTTAAGTACATTGTAGTTTGCCACATATGATTTATATGTAATTGCACAGTTGCTTAAGTTGGCTTAAGCTAGCTTATTAGAGTTGTGCATAGTAGTTCATTTTACTGAATCGTTCAGATCGTACAGCGAGATTTAATGAACTAGGTCGTTCTTTACGGTCATCGTTCTTTATTTTAAACAGCAACTCAACGTAATTCTTATCAAACACATCAGTTATTTCTGGCAACACTTCACAATTGTAAACAAATGTTTACAAGAAGTAAGTACATACATAAATAATATTTAACTTATTATTTATTTACTTGTGATTTATCAGGTTTCTTAATTTTAGCTTAAAATATATCTTTATATTTTAGTATAAATTTTAATGTAAAATAAAGGGTATAAGTATTGTTCTAATTAATTTTAACAAACAATTTATATATATTGGCGAATTATTACAGTATTTCAAAAATTTAATATTAATAAATAAAAGGTTAAGGATTGATTATTGCATTAAATATTAACTAATGATTTCTCCTTTATTATATTAATTTACAAAATTAAATTTAATATAATTTGCTTTTTAAGATTTACCAGTTGACGTCACTGACAAAAAATAAGAAAAAATTCATTTGAGCAGTTGATCTTTTTTTATGAACTTTTATAGAGCAAAATGTCAAGTACCTGAACAAAACAAAAAAACGCAACGAACGATGAACGATAAAAAAGAAAACACTGCCCGAGTCAGAATCGTTCAGTTACGGGAATCGTTCAATTGAACTAGGTCGTACATGACCGGCACAACTCTATAGCTTATGCATATTATAGTTGGGCCTTATGTGTTTCAGTAAAAAAGTTCCAAAAAAGTACCAAAGTACACGTTTTATCCCCCAAATATTGAAATGAAGAAAAAGTACCAAACACTAGTTTGATACTTTTACTATATCAAAAGAAAGCCAACTAAACTAATTTCTATGTTTTTTAGTTAAAAACTTTCAAAAAGTGCTATTTATATACTTACATATGTCCAAATTAACAAAAGCATTAATTTTTATTTTTAAGTAAAATTTAAAACTCAAGAAATAATTTTTATTTTCTAAGCGAAATATAAAACTTGAAAAATAATCATTATTTTCTAAGTGAAATATAAAACTCAGAAAGTAATTTTTATTCTTCAATCAGAAAATAAAACTTAAACATCAATCATTAAATGGCGAGCAAAGATTAAAACTCAGACAATAATTTTTATTCTCTGAGCAGAAAATAAAACTCGGAGAATAATTTTTATTTTCCAAGCGAAAAATAAAACTCAACAAGTAATCATTGATGTCTGAGGAAAAAATAGAACTCGAAAAATAATTTTTATTTTTGATTTTTTTCAATAAAACTTAAAAAATAAAAATCATTGGCGGAACGGACAGGCCCCTTAAAGACGATTGCAATGGTGTACTCCTTGTACATGTAGCATATCCCTAACATAATGATTTTTTTCTTTTAAAATGTGATGGATAATCATTATTTGCGATCCCTGCTTTTTTTACACTTATATACCAAAAATCTACGCTATTAGTAAAATTCCCTATTACAGGGTATTTATTTTTCCCCGTTTTTCCCGGTTTTTTAATTCCTAAAATCGACGCTATTTCGTTTGTTTCTCTCTCTCAAAAATAAATTTTTGTGTTGAGTGGAAGCAAAGCATATCTATATAAAGTACATGCAGTTCTACAACAAATACAATATTACAAAAACCACATGAATTTTGTTTGTGTAAAATTCGTTCTTAAAAGTCAAAAACAGCTTACTAAACCATAAAAAAATGTGTATGTATATAAATTGAAATAAAAACAAACACAATGGCGCTTTAAAAATGAAAACAAATTTTGACATTTCAGAACAATAATAAATATTCACAGCTGTGGACTTGCATGTACTTTATATAGATATACTTTGAGTGGAAGCAAAAATAAAACAAAATAATTTAATAGAGTAAAATTGAGAAAAAAGCTATTCTCGTGTTTTCTTTTCTGATTTAACATCCGTCAACAAAGTACTGATTGTGTCAACCTCTTCCGTTGTTACTTTGATTTCAGTTGAGTACGTTAAAGTATAACGTATGACGGATTCTATGTGCCCCGGCCTTAAGGCTCACAAATGAGATATCTTCATTGCGGCAAGAACTTATTGACCTGCGCAATGAAGTTAAAGAGCTGAGAAAGGAGAACAGTACACTTTTTGTGATGCCTGAAAATCCATATAAAGCACTTTACGACTTTGAGGTCTCCTGAATACATTTTGGCTATTTTCACGATAATGTAATACATAAAACAGTTCGACTAATAATAATTAAAATTTTCAAAATTAAAAATTGCAAAGCACCGCGCAATATTGTTTAAATAAACAAAAAGTAACTTCATTGCTAACCGAAGGTTCGCTGAAGGAACAACAAAATATAGGTGGTAAATATTAAAGTAAAAATATTAAACAAGAGGGAAGCTTAAGGTAGTGGTAGACTTCGTTCTCACCAACTGACGATTGATAATTGAATACAAGTTTTCTCGTATTCCTTTATCTGGGTTTGGTTGGTTAAATAGATGATGCTTACAACTAAAACACTACCCTAAGTAGATTAGATACAAGTAGTGCTGATGACGGACGTGGCTGTCTAGAAAATGTGCATTCCACTCGTGCTGGTGTCTAAAAATTAAATTTTCCCAATTTTTCCTTAATATTATCACCTAATTTGTAATTTAATTAATTCTTTCTTAGAGAGAATAAAAACGAACTTAAGCTTGATTATAAATTTCATTGTATGTAATACATAAAACAGTTCGACTAATAATAATTAAAATTTTCAAAATTAAAAATCGCAAAGCACCGCGCAATCGTTCTCACCAACTGACGATTGATAATCGAACACAAGTTTTCTCGTATTCCTTTATCTGGGTTTGGTTGGTTAAATAGATGATGCTTACAACTAAAACACTACCCTAAGTAGATTAGATACAAGTAGTGCTGATGACGGACGTGGCTGTCTAGAAAATGTGCATTCCACTCGTGCTGGTGTCTAAAAATTAAATTTTCCCAATTTTTCCTTATTATTATCACCTAATTTGTAATTTAATTAATTCTTTCTTAGAGAGAATAAAAACGAACTTAAGCTTGATTATAAACATTAATTCTTGTAGATCAGATGCATTCGCAGTCACTTGTAGGAGAATGAGAATGGGGTTATCCCACTCTCTGTTTTAATTACCATATATTACGAAATCAGCTGTTTTTCAGATAGTTGTGGGAGAATTTTAAATTTGAGGTAAAGCCGTTAATAAACGTAGAAAACAGTAGGTGCAGAACTGTGCATGGTCGAAAAATATCATCATGTAATAAGTATTCCTGAGTCAAAGAATTTATTATTTCGTAAGAATATCCTATTGTGAAAATTTAATGACGATCGGTCCAGTAGTTAAGACTATATTACGATTTTTAATTGTCCTAAAAAGGGGCGTGGTCCCACCCACTTTTCTCCTGGTACGTATTCCTTATTATACCATATGTACCAAACATCATCGACGTAGGTCAAAAAATGCCCAAAATATGGCGGTTTAAATTTTTGGGTTATATGGGCGGTACCACGCCCCTTTATCCAATCAAAGCTTCATATAGCCTACTATTCCTTCCAGAGTCACAGTAACATGCTGTGAAAATTTCAGGAAAATCGGTCCAAGGGTTTGGCCTCCTATAAAGCACAAACAAACAAACAAACAGACAGACATTCATTTTTATATATATATATATATATATATATAGAATAGATTATAACAATTTATTCAAAACAACTTCTCCTTTGTACTACGATGATTATGAGTGCCATGTTTCTTCTTCGTCTGATTCTTCAAAGACCTCTTCCGAATCTGAATCCTCTTCAGCGTTAAGTACAGGTGGAAGCATGAAAGAAATTGCTTCTGAAAACTTTCTAGCAAAATTCTGCCTGTGAAGCCGGAAATGTTTGTTTCGTGCCTCAGCCTCTTCTTTTGATAACAGCCCAATAGGCAACATAACAGTGCCTCATTCATAACAGTTGCACCATGTATTAGATTCCCGTACTATTTGGAATTACTCCAATCTTGTATATACTTTTTTCATTTCACTAACGAAGCTTCAAAAAGGTTATTTATGATTACAATTTTGTACAATAACCACAATTTATAGTAAAAAAATTATTAACTACAGGTCCGATTTGTTTTTTTAAACATTAGTTTTGTTTTTTTTTTATTTTGAAAATTATTTGTTCCGTGAAATAACGTCAGTTATAACGCAGCTGCACGGGTATTTATACATGTAAGCTATGGGGTGGGTAAAATTACACTTTTGCGCTTTTGTCCGTTTTTTGTACAGGTAATAACAGTGTTAGATGTAATGATTTAAATAAAAAACATCTACCTTCAGTTATTAAAAACCAAAACATTTTATGAATATAAAAAGGTTTCTTACTCGTATTTACCTATGCAAGATAAGAAAAAACAGAAAAAGGTGAAAATTTCAAAATGTCGCAAAAACACGCAACGTTTTTTTTACAATATAAAATTAGAGATCGTAAATTTTATAGTGATGCATAACATTTTTAGGATCGCGATGGTGATCACTCTTAAAAACGTTTTTACTTTTTTTGACAAAAAATTTTGCAAAAACAACATTTTTTTAATTGCGAACGAAATATTTTATCATTAAAAATTTAAAAAAAAATTCTAAAAATTAACATAAGCAGCTGCTAATAAAGCCTTTCACAGAAAAAAATATCAATATAAAATCTCTATTCGTTTCGCCACCAAAAAATATATTGCAAACCTCTCAAAATCGTTTAAAAGTCAATAAAAACGTATGCGATTCACTCAACTTTCCTAATGTTAATAGTGTCTCAAAACGACAATTCTCAAGCAAGAGCCTTGAAAATTCACTATACGATGCATTTTACATTGCTCAAAATTCATTTTTGGCCTAATGTCCGGCTAGATTGGCAAAATACCCTCTGTGCGACGTAACGGGTACAGCAAGTAAATAACTAAAATAAATGTATATGTATATTATTTTATGCTTTAGAAATAATAAATTCTAAAATGCGTTGGCAGGATACATTGAAGTAATAAATAACTTTCCTAGGACATTCTCCGTGTTAAGAATAATGGATACTGGAAGCAGAGTGTTATGCATTATTTGTATTACCTTCGTGTTTCTTCTTCATTAGTTTTTCCCGCTGGGTTATTATGTTTTATTCTCTTTGTGAGAGTCATGTTGCAGTGTTGGGATTTGCAATACAATTGTACCAAATTCGGTACATCCTACACATTTGTGGTAGCGTGGTCCACTTTATGCTTTTTTGGTACAAGTTCATATAAAATTGATTCAATAAACTTTTAAACTACATTATTTATACTATATATATTTTTCCATTTTTGCTAGTGAATAATCGTGGTAATTAGATGAGTAATCAATTATTCTTCCAAATAAATCTGGGTGATATCCGGTGATTTTCAAGTACGTGCTGGCAATTGTAGAGTAACCAGCTCGTAACATTTTAACCCTTTGGCTTATGAAATAAATAAGCATTTTGTCAAAATAATTGTTAGTAACTTAGCAACACAAAAGCAGAAATTTAAGGAATCAACTTCGATTATCGTTACTTACTGTATGTATGTTTGTTTTATGTAAATTTTGGTACATTTGATGCTAATTTAGTACAATTTTATGATTGGGGCGGTACAATTTAAACATTGTCAGATCACACTACTGTCTTGTTGTGACTGTGTACAGGGTTGTCAGATTTTTTCGTCTATTTCGCCAAATTTGAAGTAAAAAATCGTCAAAATGATGTTTTGTTAGTTTTTGCTACCAGTATACATACATATATGTATATATTTTTAAATTTTAAAAATACTTTTTATAAATCACAGAAACAATTTTTATTGAAATAGATAAAGTTCGCCAAAATCAGATAAAAAGTCGCCAACATACATACATATATGTAAGTATGTTCAATTTTTTTAAACAAAATAAAAATGATTAGGCCACACGAGAAAAGTAAAATTTTTACTTAAAGCAACAAGAAAAATATTGGTTAATATAATAAAAAGAATTCAAAAGTTAGAGTTTTATTATAAAACGAAAATCCAGTTCATCCTTATGGTATTTGTCATCGTCCTCTTATTTGGTATAATTTTATGGGAATTGAGCTACGGTGAAGTGATACATGCAAAAATAAAGAAAGTTATACTTTAATTTATTTCACAGATGAGTTTTAGTTTAACTCATAATTGAACGCGCTCTTTCCAAACAGGAGTGACCAGCATATAAAGTCAAGTACATAAAATTGGTTGAAACTACCAGCACGTCAAGTAAGAAACTAATGTAACTGTTTATAGATGGATAGAACATCATCATTTTTATAATCTTTCTATTACAAACCTTAATATTTTCTATTGTCGTTGATAAGCATGCAAAATTATGTTAGGATTTTTAAAAATATTTGAAAATAAAGAATTTAGTTTGTGATAAGGAATTGTAAAATTTTAAAATGGAAAGATGATCGTAAACTTTAAATAAATTTATATGTTCCGGAAGTATCTAGATTCCAGGAATAAAAACATCTTTAAATATGAAAAACAATTTATTTTTATAACTTCAATTTTTCATTACCCATTTTGATATTTCTTAATTTAGGGGTTTCCTTGGGTGCCTTTGTTCTAGAGTGATAGTCAACAACAACTAATTTAGGCTTAGCGATGTTTTTTTCGTTCATTCATTATTGTAAAAACATAGACCAATAATGTTGATGCTGCCACACAAAAACTACTGAGTATTTCTTATCAGAGCTTATGAATACTTATCCTTTGTTAGGAATTCAGGTGTTAAAATACTATTTATTAAGTCAATAACTACAGTATCTTTACATCCTTACAGAATAGCAAACTTAAAACTAAGTGTTTCTCAAAAATCACTTTATAGTGATGCATTACTTTTGTGACGCATTAATCTAGAAGTCATGAACTCTGCAATACCATTTGCTTGTAATGTAAATGGTTTTTTTTTGTTAACAGGATACTAACACACTCCTCAAGGGAGTGTGTTAGTATCCTGTGGATCACAATTATCCTGGATAATTGTGATCCACAGTCATCAACTCTTGGGTCTAGTGGCAGTTGGATTTAGTATTATATCGTTTTTAGGGTTCCCTACAGAAAGTGTAAAAACGTAACCCTATTGTTTTCGCTACAATGTCTGTCCGTCTGTCAGCGCCTTTTATCTCTGGAACCGTAATAGGTAGACTCTTGAAATTTTCACAGATGATGTATAGCTGTTGCCGCTATAGCAATAAATACTAAAACTTATAGGGTGTTCCAATAGAGAGGTGTTATTCACGAATATGTGCATATTTCGTGAATTGTAGGTGGGATACACTTGAAATTTACAAACATTAATTAAAACTTAGTTCACTACATAAACAACTATAAAAAAATAAAACTAAAAATTAAATTGTGTTCCGATAGTGGTGTGATTTGCATGTATAAGGCCTAAGTTTTGATCCATAATAGGTAGACTCTTGAAATTTTCACAGAAGGTGTATAGCTTTGGCTGCTATAGAAACAAAAATTAAAACTTATAGGGTGTTCCAATATAGAGGTGTTATTCACGAATATGTGTTTATATCTTGAACTGTAGGAGGCATACACTCAAAATTTACAAACAGTAATTAAAACCTATTTCGCTTTATAAACAAGTCTAAAAAAATAAACCTAAATATTAAAGGGTGTTCCGATAGTGGTGCGATTTGCATGTATAAGTGCTAAGTTTTGAACCATAATAGGTAGACTCTTGAAATTTTCACAAAAGGTGTATTACTGTGGCCACTATAGCAACAAATACTAAAACTTATACTAAAAATTAAAGGGTGTTCTAACAGTGACATGTTTTTCACGTATAGTAACTTAATTTTTTTAATAGTAATATGTAGACTCTTGATATATTTATAGAAAGAGAATTGCCATGGCCGCCATAGCAAATAACAAAATTAAAGGGTGTTCCGACAGATTTTTACTAAAATAGCCTTACTTTTTGAACCGTAATAGGTAGCCTCTTTAAATGTTTACAGTAGATGTTGTACTTCGGCCGCTGTAACAATTACTAATATCTAAAGGGTGTTCCATCAGTGACATGTTTTTTACGTATATTACCTTATTTTTTGAACCGCAATAGGTAGGCTCATGTATGTTTCTATAGATAGTGTATTACCGTTGCCGCTATAACAAAAATTGCTAAAATTTAAAGGGTGTTCCAACAGTGATGCAATTATGACTTTAATTTTAAAATTAAAGGGTGACTCATAAGACATGAACAAATTAACAACTTGAATTTTTAAAGTTGTACTAAACATAGTACGGAACCCTACGTGTGTGAGTCTAACTCGCAATTGACTAATTTATTTATCTTTTTTATATTTTTTGTTTTAACTACTTATTGATAGTAGGAAATTGTTATTACTTTTTTTTTAGCAAATTGCTTGTATTTAATTTTTTCTTTATTTTTCCTGCTTTTAAAGTAGTCTTATGATATTTTTTTGTTTTTATATATATAATTTTTTTTTTTTGCTATGCCACACTTGTTATTTTTTTTTTTTTTTTTTTTTTGAAAACACATTGTTTTACCTTTTATTGTCTTGAATTTTAATAATGAATGATAATTTAGGCACTGTTATCAGTGATAGCTCTTTTTTTTATCTCAATTGCATAATTGTTGTAATAATCTTAATATTGGTCAAATTAATCTTCAAAGTTTTGCCTTGTGTGGTACGTCAGATAAACTTGATGAGTTGAGGAATGTTCTTAGCAATGACCTTTTTGATGTAGTTGGTATAACTGAAACATGGCTTTCCGATAATATTTCTTCGAATGCAATTCGTATTCCTAATTACGTTATTTGTAGGAATGATAGACTTGGTATATTTGGTGGAGGAGTTACTTTATATGTATCTAGAAATATAAAATTCAAAATTGTCCTTAGGGATACTAAATTCAAAGTCAATAGGAGAGGTAATGGGCGTCATGTGTCTTCTGAAGTTTTGTTTATTGAAATTAATATTTCTGGTATTAAAATTCTTGTTGGAGTAGTTTACTTGCCTCATGGTGATTTAAGATCTTTTGAGGACTGTGTTTCTGATATCTTAATTAGATAAGATAATGTTGTAGTTATGGGTGACTTCAGTAGTAATATGTTTAACCCTAGTAAAGCCTCCTTTGTTAGGGACATGTGTGGTAGATTAAATATAATTTGCCATCATAATTGCTTACCTACTCATCTGAGTGTGAGATATGGTTCAACATCATTGATTGATTACTTTTTATAACTTCAATTTTTCATTACCCATTTTGATATTTCTTAATTTAGGGGTTTCCTTGGGTGCCTTTGTTCTAGAGTGATAGTCAACAACAACTAATTTAGGCTTAGCGATGTTTTTTTCGTTCATTCATTATTGTAAAAACATAGACCAATAATGTTGATGCTGCCACACAAAAACTACTGAGTATTTCTTATCAGAGCTTATGAATACTTATCCTTTGTTAGGAATTCAGGTGTTAAAATACTATTTATTAAGTCAATAACTACAGTATCTTTACATCCTTACAGAATAGCAAACTTAAAACTAAGTGTTTCTCAAAAATCACTTTATAGTGATGCATTACTTTTGTGACGCATTAATCTAGAAGTCATGAACTCTGCAATACCATTTGCTTGTAATGTAAATGGTTTTTTTTTTGTTAACAGGATACTAACACACTCCTCAAGGGAGTGTGTTAGTATCCTGTGGATCACAATTATCCTGGATAATTGTGATCCACAGTCATCAACTCTTGGGTCTAGTGGCAGTTGGATTTAGTATTATATCGTTTTTAGGGTTCCCTACAGAAAGTGTAAAAACGTAACCCTATTGTTTTCGCTACAATGTCTGTCCGTCTGTCAGCGCCTTTTATCTCTGGAACCGTAATAGGTAGACTCTTGAAATTTTCACAGATGATGTATAGCTGTTGCCGCTATAGCAATAAATACTAAAACTTATAGGGTGTTCCAATAGAGAGGTGTTATTCACGAATATGTGCATATTTCGTGAATTGTAGGTGGGATACACTTGAAATTTACAAACATTAATTAAAACTTAGTTCACTACATAAACAACTATAAAAAAATAAAACTAAAAATTAAATTGTGTTCCGATAGTGGTGTGATTTGCATGTATAAGGCCTAAGTTTTGATCCATAATAGGTAGACTCTTGAAATTTTCACAGAAGGTGTATAGCTTTGGCTGCTATAGAAACAAAAATTAAAACTTATAGGGTGTTCCAATATAGAGGTGTTATTCACGAATATGTGTTTATATCTTGAACTGTAGGAGGCATACACTCAAAATTTACAAACAGTAATTAAAACCTATTTCGCTTTATAAACAAGTCTAAAAAAATAAACCTAAATATTAAAGGGTGTTCCGATAGTGGTGCGATTTGCATGTATAAGTGCTAAGTTTTGAACCATAATAGGTAGACTCTTGAAATTTTCACAAAAGGTGTATTACTGTGGCCACTATAGCAACAAATACTAAAACTTATACTAAAAATTAAAGGGTGTTCTAACAGTGACATGTTTTTCACGTATAGTAACTTAATTTTTTTAATAGTAATATGTAGACTCTTGATATATTTATAGAAAGAGAATTGCCATGGCCGCCATAGCAAATAACAAAATTAAAGGGTGTTCCGACAGATTTTTACTAAAATAGCCTTACTTTTTGAACCGTAATAGGTAGCCTCTTTAAATGTTTACAGTAGATGTTGTACTTCGGCCGCTGTAACAATTACTAATATCTAAAGGGTGTTCCATCAGTGACATGTTTTTTACGTATATTACCTTATTTTTTGAACCGCAATAGGTAGGCTCATGTATGTTTCTATAGATAGTGTATTACCGTTGCCGCTATAACAAAAATTGCTAAAATTTAAAGGGTGTTCCAACAGTGATGCAATTATGACTTTAATTTTAAAATTAAAGGGTGACTCATAAGACATGAACAAATTAACAACTTGAATTTTTAAAGTTGTACTAAACATAGTACGGAACCCTACGTGTGTGAGTCTAACTCGCAATTGACTAATTTATTTATCTTTTTTATATTTTTTGTTTTAACTACTTATTGATAGTAGGAAATTGTTATTACTTTTTTTTTAGCAAATTGCTTGTATTTAATTTTTTCTTTATTTTTCCTGCTTTTAAAGTAGTCTTATGATATTTTTTTGTTTTTATATATATAATTTTTTTTTTTTGCTATGCCACACTTGTTATTTTTTTTTTTTTTTTTTTTTTGAAAACACATTGTTTTACCTTTTATTGTCTTGAATTTTAATAATGAATGATAATTTAGGCACTGTTATCAGTGATAGCTCTTTTTTTATCTCAATTGCATAATTGTTGTAATAATCTTAATATTGGTCAAATTAATCTTCAAAGTTTTGCCTTGTGTGGTACGTCAGATAAACTTGATGAGTTGAGGAATGTTCTTAGCAATGACCTTTTTGATGTAGTTGGTATAACTGAAACATGGCTTTCCGATAATATTTCTTCGAATGCAATTCGTATTCCTAATTACGTTATTTGTAGGAATGATAGACTTGGTATATTTGGTGGAGGAGTTACTTTATATGTATCTAGAAATATAAAATTCAAAATTGTCCTTAGGGATACTAAATTCAAAGTCAATAGGAGAGGTAATGGGCGTCATGTGTCTTCTGAAGTTTTGTTTATTGAAATTAATATTTCTGGTATTAAAATTCTTGTTGGAGTAGTTTACTTGCCTCATGGTGATTTAAGATCTTTTGAGGACTGTGTTTCTGATATCTTAATTAGATAAGATAATGTTGTAGTTATGGGTGACTTCAGTAGTAATATGTTTAACCCTAGTAAAGCCTCCTTTGTTAGGGACATGTGTGGTAGATTAAATATAATTTGCCATCATAATTGCTTACCTACTCATCTGAGTGTGAGATATGGTTCAACATCATTGATTGATTACTTTCTTTTATCTTCATCTATGAAGATCATAAAGTCTGGACAAGTTCAAATACCTGGCATTTCTCGTCAGTCTTTTATTTATTCATCTTTTGATTTTAATGTTCCGTCATACAGTCTTTATTTTGAATACTATGATTATAAAAACCTTAATTTTTCTTTTTTGGAAAATATGATTGCGTCTAGTAATTTGGATCATATCTATAATTTAACTGATGTCAACGATCAAGCTAATTTTATTTACAATAGCTTATGTTTATTGCATCAAGCTGTTCCTTTCAAACGTAGAGAAATTTTTAATTTTAATGATGACTCTTGGTTTGATTCCCCTGAAATAAGGAACAGTTTGATGATGAGAAATAGTTCTTATCGTTGTTATTTACAAAATAAAACTCCCCAAAACTGGAGTAATTTTTGTCGTATTAGGAATCGTACTAAAACTATTATTCGCAATGCTAAACGTAAAGCACATGCTAACTTTTTCAAAGATAAAAGCTCGCCACAAGTTTGGAATATACTTCGTGCAAATGGTATTAGTAATGCAGAATCTGATATTGATGTTGATGTTAATTCCTTAAAACTTTACTTTTCTTCCAATCAATGTGATGGTTCAGTTGTAGACTTCAATACCATTGACTTTTCCAATAATACTGGATTTTCTTTTCGTTGTGTTTCTCTTGATGAGATTTGTATTGCCTCACAATCAATAGCATCTAATGCTATTGGTTGTGATGGATTTTCAGTAAAGTTTTTAAAGATAGTTTTTCCTTATATTTGATCATATATTCTACATCTCATCAATACAATTTTAACTTCGTCAACATTTCCTTCGGGTTGGAAAATTGGAAAAGTTATCCCCATTAAAAAAGTAGGTAATTCAAATGAATATTCAAACCTGCGTCCGATTTCTATTCTACCTGTTCTTTCTAAATTGGTTTAAATTTTTATTAAGTATCACCTATTGGACCATGTTGAAGAAATCTCTTTTTTTAGTAATGTGCAATATGGATTTAGACATGGTAGGAACACAACATCACTTTTACTTGGTATGACAGATTCTATAAGAAAATCTTTAAGTGAAGGTAAATGTAATATTTTGTTATCTATGGACCTTGCTAAGGCATTTGATAAAGTTGACTATGGGATTTTATTTTCCAAATTACGATATAAACTTGGCCTTTCGCTTACGACTTGTAAACTCTTCTGTTCATATCTAATGAACAGATATCAGTATGTTTCAATTAACAATAAGATTTCTGATATTTTACCTGTTCGTAGTGGGGTACCTCAAGGTTCAGTGCTTGGTCCCTTATTGTTTAATATATATTTGAATGACATATTTTGCAGTTTTGATTTTGGATCTTGTATTCCATTTGCATATGCAGATGATTTATTTTTCTCTTTCGTGGTGAGTACCAGTTTTTTGATGTCATGCAACATGTTATTAATGATATGATCTCTAACATAAATTATTGGATGGAAAGTAATAAATTTACTATAAATGTTTTGAAAACAAAAGCTCTATCATTTGGTACACCTTCTGTTGAATTAAACATTAATTTCAATGGTGTTGACGTTCAATATGTTGACCATATTAAATGTCTTGGTTTGATGTTGGATAACAAACTTAATTTTGATAAGCACATTAATTTTGTTATATCGAAAGTTAATTATACATTAAAGAGACTTTACAATGTTAATTTGATTCTGCCTATGAGTGTTAAGTTTATGGTTATTCATTCGCCCTGTTCTGTTTTTGGCGTTGATAAGTGCGGACGCGATTTTTTTAGCTCGCATTAACAAAAAACAAAACATACATTGTGTGAATAATTTCAAACAAAAAAAAAAAAAAAAAACAAACCTGTTTTAATACAACAACAAAGTTGTCTGTAATTTTTTTAATTCTTTCTTTCTCTTTATTTTTTACAACGGCATATTGAATTGCTACTTTAAAAATAAAACAAAAACAATAAGGGCTAATGAGCCTCTTTAATTTAAGCAACAAAAATGTAGACAATGTCGAATTAAATAAAAACAAAAAAACAGAAAATAATTTGTGTGTAAATTCTACGCAAGTTATACGTGCCCAATCTTGTTCGTCGCTTTTGCTAAGCGATGACAATAATATAACTACAAACAAGTCGCCTTCTGAACACAGTGTTACCAACAGTAATATGGATAGTGCAGAAAAACCTAAGACGCAAGTGGGAATGGACAGATATATAACTGTATTGAAAAGAGGTCGAAGCCCTAAATCTTCACAGATTGCACCAATGTCGAAAGTACTTAAAGATAAGGAGGCTAACGGAATAAGTTCCCAAAATCGTTTTGTTATTTTAGATAACGAAACAAGTGAGCAAAAAACGGCACCGAAGTCGTTTAAACCACCACCAATTTTTTTAAGGGAAAAAAATTCGAATGAATTAATAAATAAGTTAATTTCAGTTATCGGGGAAAATTCATTCTATGTAATTCCAATCAAGCGTGGTAACATTGATGAAACTAAAATTCATTTTATAGACGAAAGTAGTTATCGTAAAGCAGTAAAGGAGTTTGAAAGCTGCAATAAGAACTTTTATACCTATCAGCTGAAGAGTAGCAAAGGCCTACAGGTAGTCATCAAAGGTGTTGACTCATATGTTAATCCAGTGGAAATAAAAGCTGGCCTCCAAAAAGCAGGATTTAAGGTTAAAAGCGTTGACAATCTCAGAAATCGAGAGCGTGTCCCTCAACCTCTATTTCGCGTTGAACTGGAACCTGGGGATATTAGATTAAAGAGGAACGAAACGCATCCCATTTATAATCTAAAATATCTGTTACACCGCAGGATAAGTGTAGAGGAACCACATAAGCGGTCAGGACCCGTTCAGTGTTTAAATTGCCAAGAATACGGCCATACAAGGGCTTACTGCAAGTTGCCTCCGGTTTGCGTTGTGTGTGGAGAGCTTCATGGTTCCGCCCAATGCGACAAACCAAAGGATGACTCGAAGGTTAAAAAATGTAGCAATTGCGGTGGAAATCACACTGCTAACTACAGAGGCTGTCCAGTTTTTTCTGAGGTAAGGAAGTCAACTCAAAAATTAAGTACTCCTGCTAGGCAGCCACAATACCAAGCAAATGCTCATTACCCTCAGTTAGCTCAACCCACAACCAAACATGTTTCATACGCGGATATGTTAAAATCCAATCATGTTTTAGCACACAAAGCGACACCTACAACCAATTCTACCCCAAATATGCATCCAGAAGCTAAAGAACAAACACCATCTGGTAACTACAATCGTCTCGAAGCAAGTATCGAGACATTAGTGCATTCGTTAAACAGTTTTATGAGCTCTATGAGCAGCATGATGCAAGAAATGGTTCGCATGCAATCTATGATGTTGCAGGCGGTACTTAACAAACCATGAACTGTTTAAAAATATGTTTCTGGAACGCAAACGGCTTACGCCAACACAAAAATGAACTCGAGTACTTCTTGAAGAACCAACAAATTGATGTCATGATGGTTTCAGAGACTCATTTAACAACAAATAGCTTTTTTAAAATCAATGGCTATATATTATATGACACTAAAAACCCCCGTGGCAGAGCATCAGAGAGTCATTATAGCGACTTCTACAAATCACTAGGTCCCTGTTTCATAGCATCAGGCGACTACAACGCTAAACATACGTTTTGGGGATCACGCCTAATAACTCCAAAAGGTCGTGTTTTGTTTGATACAATTTCAAAAATGCGTCTGAATGTGATATCAAGTGGACAACCCACCTATTGGCCTACTGATCGACAAAAAATACCTGATGTTATTGATTTTGGCGTGACTAAAGGTATTTCGAGAAAAATGATTAAGGTTGAAGCGTCACTCGAATTATCCTCAGATCATTCACCCACTATTGTCTATATATGGAATCAGCAAAATATCGTGTCGCCAACAACTTGCACAAGCATTAATTGGTTGAAATATAGAAAGTATCTCAGTACTCATTGTTCGGAAAACATACCGCTAAGAACAACAGAAGATGTGGACCAGAGTCTAATTTATTTTGATCAAAACCTTAAATCAGCTGCCCAACATGCAACAGTAACCCGACAACCAGCTAGATACAATCAAATTTATTTTGTAGATGTCGAGCGGCTCTTGGCTGAAAAAAGAAAAATTAGAAGAGAGTGGCAAGCACACAGATCTCCTCAACTCAAATCTAGGCTTAAAGATTGCACGAAACGACTAAGACAGCTGCTAGAATCTCGAAGAGTAGCATCTCTGAAAAATTACTTGGAAGACCTCGACGCAACTGCTCAATCAGATTATTCATTATGGTGTGCATGTAGGAACCTTAAAAGACCGGTCGTACGTAAGCCTCCCTTGCGAACTTCTTGTGGAGACTGGGCAAGGAATGATACCGAAAAAAGCAATTTGTTTGTTGGACATTTGAAGAAGGTTTTCACCTCAAATGTATGTACTGATATAGCTGAGTTACCATCAGTAGAGACTAGTGCCGTAGTACCCCTAAGATTTGAATTTAGCGATATTGAAAGGGCAATAGCAGATTTAAACACCAAAAAAGCCCCTGGAGTTGATAAAACAAGTAACAAGATGTTAGTTGAGTTGCCCCGTATAGGTCGCAGAATTATTCTGTTTGTTTTTAATTCCATCTTACGTCTTGAGTACTTTCCCACAGAGTGGAAGGTCTCTTTGATAACTATGATTCCTAAACCAGGAAAAGACCACACAAAGGTAGAATCATACAGACCTATAATCCTTTTATCAAACGTGTCAAAGTTATTTGAGAGAATATTAATAACTAAGCTGAATCCAATTCTTAGCGCGAAAGGATGCATTCCGAACCATCAATTCGGCTTCAGAAAACAACATACATAGTACGATCCAACAAACACACAGATTAGTAAATGTAATTAAAACGACCTTTGAAGAAAAAAAATACTGTTCTGCACTCTTTATCGACGTTTCTCAAGCATTCGATAAGGTTTGGCACGAAGGCCTAATATTTAAGCTAAAGCTGAACTTGCCCGAAAACTTGTATAAGCTTTTAAAAGATTATTTAACGAATCGCAAGTTTTTACTAAAAGAAGGTGACTTTTTAAGCTCGCCACAGCTCATTGAAGCCGGAGTTCCCCAAGGTAGTATTTTGGGACCAATTTTATATTTACTGTACACATCGGATATGCCAATTAGCACCCTAGTCCACACATCAACTTTTGCAGATGACACAGCTTTCTTAAGTATTCATGAAAGTGCCCAAGAAGCATCACAAATTTTACAAGACCACATACTCAATTTGGAAAAATGGCTAGAAAAATGGAGAATAAAAGTGAATGAACAAAAATGCACTCACATAACTTTCACACTGCGTAGGGACTCATGCCCTCCTATTCGCATAAATAACCAAATGATACCACAGCTTTCAGACGTTAAATACCTGGGTATACATCTTGACCGTCGCCTTACTTGGAAAAGCCACATTGACTTCAAGTTAACACAAATAAAACTAAAAGAAGTACAACTAAATTGGCTTATTGGCAGAAACTCCACCCTGAGCTTAGATTGTAAACTTCTACTGTACAAGTCGGTTCTCAAACCAATTTGGTGCTATGGGATTCAGTTATGGGGCACTGCCTCAGCTAGCAATGTAGAAAAAATTCAAAGGCGCCAAAATAAGATTTTACGTATTATTACATCTGCTTCCTGGTATATAAAAAATTCAAACATCCACAAAGACCTAAACATGCTATCAGTTAAAGCAGAAATAGCGAAACATGCAGTCACATATCTAAAGAAGCTTGGATCTCATCCAAACCCTTTGGCGCGTAACATGCTGAATGAACCTGGTTACATTCGACTAAAAAGAAGAGACACTGCTTTTCTTGGCCGTACATTAGAGGGATGACCCGCAAATGATTTCAAAATCCGTGAAACAAACATTATTTTTGTCTAGCACTGGCTGGACTTAAAAAGAATATTTTATTTTAGACTTAAGATACGAGTAATTATTGTTAGTTCAAAAATATTGAAGATACAATAAATAAATTATGAAAACAAAAAAAAAAAAAAAATTCGCTTATAATGCCCAATTTTTTGTATGGCATTGAAATATATACTGGTACCTTTGGTTATAATTTAAGTGTTCTAACCAAATTGTTTAACAAAGTAATTCGTTACTTGTTTTGTTTGCGTCGGCGTAATCATGTGTCAGGGTATGTTAGCAGATTTTTGGGTTGTTCCTTTTTAAATTATATTAAATCTAGACTTTTGTTTTGTTTTTTCAAGATATATGCAAATAATAGTAATTTACACATTACTTCTTTCTTTTCCTTTAGTCGATCTGAACCTAATCGGCAAATTCGTATTCCGATATTAACATCTACATATTTTGGAAAGATCTTTCCATGTTCGTGTTGCAAGAATTTTTAACCAACTACCAAATTTTCTTAAAAACTGTGGCTGTTCTTATGTAAATTTTAAATCCAAAACTTTGATGTATAGTGTTATTTTATTTGTGGGTGGAAATAAGTATTGGATCCGAAATATCATAAATACCACATTGTGCTCTCACACATTTAGCTATTTCAAGAAGAGTCGAGTGAAACCTTTCCACTTGCCCGTTGCTCTCACTGTGCAAAGGTGGTACAAAAAATTGTTCAATCCCAAAGAAATATCTTAGCATATTTTTTATGATATTTGATTGAAAAGAATTTTCATTACCAGAAACTATAAGCTCAGTGTTTTTGAAAATATTAAGGATCTGTAAAAGAGCGACTTTAACATCAGTAAGAGCTCTCGAATTTATTGGTACAGTAATATCATATTTTGAAAACTTATCAAGACAAGTAAGAAAATGTATTTTATTAGTTTAAAAAATATCAATATGAAGTGTTTGTCCGGGAAAGTCTGGTATTGGCTATAAACCAATTATTGGTTGTTTTAGTTTCTTATCGTATTTATTTTCTAAACATATTTTACAATTTTTAATAATTGAATCGAGCATTTTCTTTTTTTTATTTTAGGGAAAAAATATTTAGATGTAATTTGTTTATAATTTTCATTTAAAGATTTGTTAAATCTATTACGACCTTCCGTATGAATAAATTTGACTGATGGGAAATGATCTAGGATTTCTTTTTTGATTTCCTGCCTGTCGTAAACCCGCTCCGGTTTAATAAACAACTGTTAAGGGCGATCAGACCTGATTCTGTTTAATTCACCTCCAGAGTTTTGCGTCTCACTCCAAAAATAGAACTCAAAATTACTTAATATAAAGAAGTAAATACATAATTGGATGATAGAACCTGGTGGACGACCAATTAAAACTCGCAAGTGAGGATTGTAACCTCACTTTTTGATGTGGTGTAGTACCAATAAAAATAACTAAGATTGATAATGGTGGAGACCAATAATACTCTTGGAATGGACACTGGCGAGCCTACTTCCTGTGCAAAGGTACAGGTCGGCTGGATTTTCCGGAAAAAACTTCTACATGTTTACAGACCCTGGCAATATAACCTATTAGTGTTGGCCATTTAATTTAAAACCAAAAAAAAAAAAGAATTCCTGCCAATGTTTCTAGGTCGCAATGTATTGGATTATCTACACGAGGATTAACGCAGTTTTGCAAAGTAAGTAAAAGTACGTTATAATGTGTCTCTTATATTGCCGAAATATTAATTTCGTTACCTTGCTATCATCTGGAGCTTTAGAAATTTATATTTGGTTGGTAAATTGATTAACAGAAGCTATAGATTTTATGGCTCTTGAATAAGACGTTTCACTATGCACTGTTTCAGAGTCACTGTTATTTAAATCATGCGTATACTGCCTCGACAATGCGTCCGCTAAGATATTTGCCATACCGGGTTTATAATTAAATTTAGGAGAAAAATCAGATATAAATGCCTGCCATCTTTTGATTTTCGGGTTTGGGTTTTTATTCGAAGTTGCGAACGTTAAGAGTTGGTGATCAGTAAAAATGTTAATATTTTTCACTCCATACGGAAAATGTCGTAGTTTTTGCAAGGACCAAACAATACAGAGTAGTTCTCTCTCGTTGGTTGCATAATTTTGCTCTGTGGAAGAGAGCGTACGACATATCATGGTAATTGGCTTGTTATTTTGTGACAATACAGATCCAATGGCATTAGAACTAGCATCGGTTGTCAATTCAAATGGCTGATTTAAATCTGGGTGCTGAAGTAAAACATCTTCAGAAGCCAGTATACGTTTAACGTTCTCGAATGCATTAAGTGCTTTCTGACTCAAGCTATCTTTTACATTCTTTGATGTTCTTGCAATAATATTCCCATTTTCTCCCCGAAGGTGAGCGGTTTCACAATATCAGCATAATTTGCAGTAAATCTTGTGTAATATCCAGCTAGACCAATGAAAGATCTTGACGCCCTTAGAGTTTTGGGTACCTGAAAATTAAGAATATCTTGAACCTTATCAGGAGATGTCTTGATGCCATTTTGTGAAACAACAAATCCCAGAATCTCAACTTAGCTAATAAAAAATTTTGATTTATCGGTTGAAATTCGCATTCCCGAATTCCCCAACATTTTCAATATTCGATCAACATGAGATATATGATCCTTTTCATTTTCGGAAAAAATTATCACATCATCCATGTAAACAAAACAGGTTTTTCCAATTTCGTCCCGCAATATATCATCTATGGCCCGTTGAAAAATACTGGGAGCATTTCGCAGTCCAAAAGGTAAACGAAAAAATTCATACTTTCCATTGTTAACGCTAAAAGCGGTTTTACATCTATCTTTCTCCGCTAATATGATCTGGTGAAATCCTGACTTTAGATCAACAGTAGTAAAGAATTTTGATTTGCCTAGATTCAACAAAATTACAGTAATGTCAGGCATATGATATTTCTCTGGGATAGTAAAGTCATTTATTTTCTGGAAATCTATAACCATACGCATTTTTTGCCTACCGTCAGAATCTATACCTTTTTCGCTGACGACATGAATAAGTGAGTTGTAAGGTGACCAAGATTTTCTAATAAAACCGTCCCTTAACAAATTTTCTACTTCCAAATTTATAAACGTTGTTCCGGAAATCGGATACGGATAGCTACGAAAATAAATAGGTTCTTTTTTGGTCAAATTTATTATCGCCTCAACTTGAGTGTTGAACGTTAGCGCTCGCTCCGGATCAGCGAAAACAATTTCATTATTTTGAATAGGTTTTCCAATTCACTGTGTAAATTGACATATTTGTTATCAATCTCAATTGAATTTACCTGCCTGCATGAAAAATTATTAATTTGTTCTTTCCAGTTTTATTAAAAAGGACACCGTTCTTAATATCAATTACAGCATCAATTTCCTTTAAAAAGTCGTAACCTAAAATTCCATCAAAAGTTAAGCATGACAATATAAAGAAGGTTGTTGTACAATTCAAAAGATTTATTTTACATTTTTTTAATAAGTGTTGATCCATTTATTACTTTTATTCGAAAAGGTTTATCTACTTATATAACTTTTAGAAGTCCCTGTGTCTATTAAAAAGTTCAGCTCTTGCCCATTCATTGTTTTCGTAACAATATAAGGGAAGAGCTATTTTAAGCTAATAAATTCAAATTATCAATTACATCATCTTGGGATTCACAACAAATAAAGACTTAATTTTCATACATATCATCATTCTCATCATATGATTTGGCATAATTGATTTTTTGAAACTTTTGAACTGGATATTGACCCGAATTATAACCGACGAGCTTCTGTTTGGATTTATTTTCGTGGGGAAGGACTTCCTGTCCATTGTAATTGAAGTTCTTTGGGTAAACTTCATTTGAAGGTACTGCTAACTTTGTAAAGTATGTTGTACTTTTATCAATTTCCATTGGAATGGGCGATGTATTTGGTTTATCGATTGGGAAACGTTCAGAAAAAATATCTTTGGCTAAGATATTTTTTATTTGCGAAGTTAGCAAATGCGTGCGCGAATCTATAACGTTCATGATTTTGTTCAAGCTCTTGAGCCGTAGCCAAAGCAGTAGGCAAATCTATTGGATCAGCAGACAAACAGATATCACATAAAGGCTTACGAAGACCCGATATAAATACACGTAAAGCATTTGCTCTTACTCGATCATTTAATGTTTCGACAACTTCCTAATTCGTATTGGTCATGAGAATTTTGTTGCTTGTTAACTTTATCATAATATTGAATTATAGTCAATCTACCCTGTCTTAAAACACTAAGTTCATTTTCCAACATGTACAAAGGTCTCTTATCAGAATAGGATTAGTCTAGTCGTGAAATTATGGCATCAAAATTAAAAATTGTGTTATATGAACTTAAAGTAGCATTTGCCTCACCAACTATCTTATTCCTTAAAATGGCCATGGCCACATAATATGCCTCGGATCCCTTTATATAATAATTTATAGCAAACTTTGCGAACTTCCTCAATGCAGGGTTCTCGCCTGCATTTCCACTAAACTGGAGAAGTGATTTTATTAAATCCAAATTTGTATTACCGAGAGCAGCGCCAGGTTCAATGGTTACAGGTGTTAAAGGATCCACTCGACCTGGTTGCAATTGTTGAACAACATTTGTTAAATTACTAATATATCCTAGAATTTCTGTTCTAGTAACACCTACTGTTGATTCAATAAGACTTAATACCTCATTTCTATTAATTTTGTTTTTTATTTCTGTCCCTTTTACATTATTAACTAACTAATGTTTTGGACAACTCTGTGACAGAAGTGAAGAAAGATATAATTAAAAAAAAATGATTTTCAACAAACCTAAATAAATAACGATAATAAATAACAACAGTAACAAATAACGATAATAATAGTAAATAACAGAAAAGTGAAAAATAAAACAATACTTAGAACTACGTATGCCGACGGATTCCAACTTCTCTTTTGACCGTGATGAGTTTAAGATCACCACTTTTAGTTATGCATCCAATTGCTCTTCACAGCACTTTTCATTTGGTATATTCTTTTGTTAAATGAATTTCTTTGTATTTTCTGGAAACTTCACAAAAATTATTCCTTTTTTCGCTTTTTTAGGTTTGTCTTTTTTAATTTAATAGCAGTAACTTTCCAGGTTAAATTGATTTTATTGATGTGCATGCATTCAAGCTTCTTTGATGGAGGATTTGTAATATCCATATAACGCAATTTATTATTTATTTATTTAATTTCGTTGCAATATTTATTTTATGAAAAAAACTATTTTTTGCATTTATTGTTCAAATTTGTATATCAAACTTTAACGTTGGGGGCAAGTTAAGGATAGTACGCGTTATAATTGTTGATACGATTTTGAATGCCGTGTCCATTAATAAAATTGTCTAATATCTCGATTAAAGGTTGATTTTAAATTTAAATTCACAAACAAAATTTATTTAGTACAATTTCTGTTCGAAAAGTACAATTTAAAAAGCTGGTTGGTTCAATTGGAAAATTTAATTTGCCATCCCTGTATTAGACAAACCTTTAGATACAATTTATACAGTGAAACTCAGTTATAACTAATTTATATATGTTTTTATATGTTCTCTGTGTTATTACTTTTTTACTCTCTAATTTAATGTGGGTACTAATTTTATGGTAGATTTAATGTAAAATTTAATTTTGATATAATAATTGAATATGAGTCCGACTCGTACTTGGTAACATTATTGTTTAATATTACTGAAGAATTATATCCTATAAGAATTTTTGAGAAAAGGTCTGTGGTCTAACCTTCATCCAGTTCAGCCGTCATGGCTTACAGCTCATATTTACATTGTAATATAGGACTATTTATTACATTTTACCCCAAGCGATGACAAGTTCCTAATTAGATCTTATCTCTGCTATGAGGCTGGTCGAATTAAACCAAACGAACTCTGAGCAATGAGAGTTTTATAAATTCTAAGGTTGGCCAAGGATGCCTTGGATGAGTGTACGGGTTTAATATCTAAAAGCACTCCTAAGGCATTGGTCTCTCTGAGATATCCAGAAAGTTTAAAATAATTTAGGTACCTTAAGCTGGTTAACTCCCATTGGTGATAAGTCATTGAACCTTCACGACGATACTTGAAGACTGTGCCCGGAAGAGGCTGAGACCGGTAACACACATTGTTTGAGAATGTTCAGCATTGAGGCAGAAGGTCGAAATCCAGAGATTATTAAAAAGCGAAGGCGGTTGAAAAGGAACTCAAGTAAGATTGGTTAGAAAACATTATTTTAGTAATTGAAAAAAAATCAGTAAATCGGACAGGCGTATCCAAAAATATGAACACGTTTATTCCTCGAAAATACATACGATTTTTCACAGATCTAATATAATTCGGGGAAATTTAACCACACCCCTGTATTACCCACAGAAGCATTCAATATTAACCACGAATTTTTCAAAAAACTATTTTTAAAGTACATCAGATTTTTCATATATAACTTATTTTAGATATAATACTCGTTTTGTTTTATACGAATTTAGTCAATAAATAAACAAACACATTGCAGCAAGTCTGATAAAAAATTTTAAAATTCATTTTTTTTAATTAATTTCTAAAATATTTTAATAAAATACATATAATACATAAAAATAAATAAAAAAATATGTATGTAACTTTGTACGTTATTAATAGAGTTGCTTATTCCAAATTTTAATAATTTTAGTCTAACGATTCTCTAAATATACCAAAGTTTAATTTGTATGGCATGGCCATTGTTCCTAATAGTCCTAATTTTTGTCCGACTACACAAAGCAATCTGTGTAGTTGAGTAACAGAGTCGCTTTTGAGGTTCTTGCTTTATACATCTTAAGACGCAATTATCAATACTCACTTTTTATGAAAAAAGCTACACCCACTATCCAAATTCTAACGATTTTAAGTCCATTACTACGCAACTTTAAAAACATGTAGGTAAACATGTAGGTAAACATGTGGGTATTAAAAAAAATGAATGTAAGTAAGAAAAAACTAACATTTTCTTGAAGTTCAAAACAAATAAATCGACAGAAAGAATAATGTTTAGAATTTTTTTTTTGTTTCATATTTTTATTTATTGTAGACTAAAAATAAATACATATACATGTTAAGTCCAACCAGTGCTAGACAAAAAAAAATTGTATGTTACACTGTTGCTGTATCATTTGCGGGTCATCCCTTTGACGTACTGACGAAAGAAGCAATATTACTTCTTCTTAGTCGAATGTAATTAGGTTCATTTAGTATGTTACGAGCCAGCGGATTTGGTTGAGTTTCAAGCTTTTTTAAATACGTTACTGCATGTTTCGCTATTTCTGATTTAACTGTTGGCACGTTTAGATCTTTGTGAATGTTCGAGTTTTTTATATACCAGGGAGCAACTCTGATTATTCGTAGAATCTTATTTTGGTACCTTTGTAGGTTTTATACATTGCTAGCTGAGGCAGTACCCTATAATTGAATACCAAACACCAAATTGGTTTTGGAATTGACTTGTATAATAAAAGTTTGTAATATAAAGCGAGAGTAGAATTTGTCCCAATAAGCCAGTTTAATTGGACAGTGTGAAAAAGGAAAAATATGTTTGGAGTTGCAGAAGCTTATTGTTTAGTACCACGAAGGTGGAAAATTTCTTCGGGAAAGTGGTGAGTTAGCTGTGTGTTGCAAGGCAATTGTACAAAATATAATTAAAAACTGTAAAGAAATAAAATGCTTTGAAAGTAAGGCCAGATGTGGCCGTCCACCTAAAGTAACAAATCCTATAAAACTCCAGAATCTTGAGAAGATAAAACAAAATCGAAGAAACACAGCAGTGGAAATCTCAAAATACCTAGAATTTAATAATATCATGTCAATTCACGCAGAAACAGTTCAAAGTATACTTAGGAATTATGGATCTCATAGTCGTAAGCCCAGAAAGAAGCCGTATATCAGCGATATTAGTAAAACAAAACGCAAGTATTTGCAAAAGTTCACGTTAACAAATAAAACCATTTATGGGCTAATGTTATGTTAAGCAACGTCAGTAAATTCGGTTCAAATAGGAGATAGAGAGTATGGCTTAAAAAATGATTAACTATTGCCTATATAATTTACTTCCAGTTACTATAACATTTACTTTCAACTGTGATACATAGTTGTGGTAATATCATGCTCTAGGTTTGCATATCAGCTGCTGGTGTGGGCAAATTTGTATTGCTTGGGATCACGATGTGCCTATTTATTAATTTAAATCTTCTTAAAGAAATGGATAAACAAATTGAGACTAAAAACTGACTGGTATTTTCGGCAAGACAGTGTTACAAAACACAATGCAGAGTTTGGCAGAGTCAAAATATTTTGGAAATAACCTAGTCATTTAAAACCGGCTGGGCCAATTGATTCAAAATTTGACATGACCATAACAGAGGAGTATCTGAAGTTAAGTTTTAAATATGTGTACCATACAACCACCAGGGGTGGCGCTATGTGGTCTCAAAATTGGGAACCTCGCACCCGAAATTTCTTTTACCGCTTGCCATTTCTTCAGTTTTATTCTGATTTTTTAAAAGCGTGATAAGTATGGGAATACTCAAATTTAAAAGCACATAGTTTATTTATTTGTTATTTATTATTCCATACACAAGACTATAAGTCTTATTTTGCAGTGTGGAACTGATTATAAAATAAGTGATCACAAAATATAACGTTAATACAAAAAAGTAAAAATAATAAAACTAATACAAAAAAAAAAAATAATTGTAACAAAAGATTTTAATAAAAAATAAATAATTTTAACAAAAGAATTGAATAAGAATTTTCAAATAAAACAACAAAAAAGTACGTATACATATATAAACAAAAATTTATGCAAATGAAAAAAACACACACATATGTATGTGTACATAAATGTATATATGTTAATATACATAAACATATGCAAACACACATATATACATATATTTACATATATACATATGTATAAACAAAAACATGTATGAGCAAAAAAATAACTTAACTTATTCTGAAAACAGCTTTATCAGATTTGCTTTAAATTGTCGCGCATTACTTAAAATTTGGTAGCTAACGAGTGATTTTTTAAGAGCTTGAGAACTTTTTTTTAAAAAAAAACGCATAAAATTTGCAAAATCTCATCGGTTCTTTATTTGAAACGTTAGATTGGTCCATGACATTTACTTTTTGAAGATAATTTCATTTAAATGTTGACCGCGGCTGCGTCTTAGGTGGTCCATTCGGAAAGTCCAATTTTGGGCAACTTTTTCGAGCATTTCGGCCGGAATAGCCCGAATTTCTTCGGAAATGTTGTCTTCCAAAGCTGGAATAGTTGCTGGCTTATTTCTGTAGACTTTAGACTTGACGTAGCCCCACAAAAAATAGTCTAAAGGCGTCAAATCGCATGATCTTGGTGGCCAACTTACCGGTCCATTTCTTGAGATGAATTGTTCTCCGAAGTTTTCCCTCAAAATGGCCATAGAATCGCGAGCTGTGTGGCATGTAGCGCCATCTTGTTGAAACCACATGTCAACCAAGTTCAGTTGTTCCATTTTTGGCAACAAAAAGTTTGTTAGCATCGAACGATAGCGATCGCCATTCACCGTAACGTTGCGTCCAACAGCATCTTTGAAAAAATACGGTCCAATGATTCCACCAGCGTACAAACCACACCAAACAGTGCATTTTTCGGGATGCATGGGCAGTTCTTGAACGGCTTCTGGTTGCTCTTCACTCCAAATGCGGCAATTTTGCTTATTTACGTAGCCATTCAACCAGAAATGAGCCTCATCGCTGAACAAAATTTGTCACATTTGAACATTTCGAACCGAACACTGATTTTGGTAATAAAATTCAATGATTTGCAAGCGTTGCTCGTTAGTAAGTCTATTCATGATGAAATGTCAAAGCATACTGAGCATCTTTCTCTTTCGCACCATGTCTGAAATCTCACGTGATCTGTCAAATACTAATGCATGAAAATCCTAACCTCAAAAAAATCACCCATTATAAGGAATCGAATTCCAGAGATACACCGCAAAAACAAAGAAATGCCATTGTGACATAAGAGTTTTATATGTCAGAGTTCTAATTCTTTTGCCTCTAAAATTGTGTGTAAACGAGAGTCGATTGAAGAGGTATTCTGACTGGTGGGTGTAAACAATTTTGTGCATAAACGTTAAAATTCTTAGGTTAAGCAGATTTTCAAAACTGAAACCGAACAACAATGTGGAAATTCTAGAGCGTCTTTTCAGACCATACACATACCGTATGATACTATTAAATGTGATGTTTAATTTCCTTCTACTAGCAGCATCACATCTAGCGAAAAGTTCAAAACCATACAGTAAAATAGGACGTAAGTAAGTTTTGGCAAGGAGAACTCTTATTTTCAAAGGTGTACACTACTGAGTTGGCCAGATAGATCTTAACATAGCAAATGTATGAAATATGAAAGAGTGCTGTTGAAAATTATTCCAAGATTTTTAGCCGATTTAACTATTTCAATAGCTTGATTATTGACGAAAATATTAGGCGTGATATTGGTATATGATAATCTCTTCTGAACAACAATACATTTTGATTTTTTAGGATTAATTCCTAAACCATTTGCATTAGCCCAACAATTTATACGATCTAATTGTTGATTCAAAGAGTTAATACAGATATCAACCATCATAGCACTACAACTTGAATAGATTTGAACATCATGAGCATACATTCTAATCTGACATCCAGTTAGGATATTAGGGAGGTCATTGGAATACATACAAAATAATACAGGGCCAACAATTGACCCCTGCGGAACTCCTCTCGTCACAGAAAGTACTTTTGACTTTATCCATTGAGTTTCAACATACTGGTATCTTTTGCAAAGATACGTTTTCAATAACTGAACAACCATCGATGAGAAGTTAAAAAATTTCCTTAACTTATAACAAATTATTTTATGGTCAACAGTATCGAAAGCCCTAGAATGGTCTAAAAGGACTAGAAAAGCAGTTTTACCCTTATCGACTTCCTTTCTTATTTTCTTAGAAACATCTGCAAGTGATGTTATACAACTATGTTCTTTTCTAAATCCAGATTGTCTGCTGGAGAGAAGTTTATTATTGTCGAGAAAACGAGTAAGTTGGTTGTGCATAATTCTTTCAAATGCTTTAGATAAAAACGATAGTATGGCAATAGGTCTGTAGTCGAGGCCTATTTTCGGAATAGGTAAAATTTTTGCAGTTTTCCATTTCGAAGGAAATTTACAAGTAGTGAGTATATTATTAAAAATTAAAGTTATTAAAGGAAGTAGTTTTGGTAAAATATTTTTTTTTAATTTTGGATTAATCCCATCCCCTCCTATCGAATTAGATTTGATGAATAACAAACTTGCCAAAACGTCACATTGATCTACATGCATAAAAGAAAACATAGAATCGATATTACAGACAGGAATATTATTGTAATAGCTTTGATTGGCTTCTACCATAGGAATATTTAAAAACTTTTCATTAATAATATCAGCATCAATTACGCAGGGTTCTTGTGTAAAAGTTTTACCAATACCAATTTCACGAATGGTTTGCCATGTCTTTTTTGTGGTGAGAGCGGAAGAGAACTTTTCAGCAAAAAACTCAGATTTAGCCTTCTTAATCACTTTATTAACTTTCCTTTTGGCGGTTAGATAATCTTGACGTAGATCATTGGTTTTAAATCTTTTCCATCTACCGTACACAAAATTTCTGTCATTTATAGATTCTCTAATTTCTATTGAAAACCAAGGTTTAAGCTTACTTGTGATAGTCGTTGTTTTGAGAGGCACCGTTAAATCGAGTAGATTATTAAGATTATTTTCAAGGAATGCGATTTGATCATCAACAGATTCTAAATTATATAAAGTATTCCATTAGATTCTGAAGAATTCCTGTTCAAGTAGTCTATAATCTATATTTTTAAAATCACGAAACGTAAACATTTGAATAGGTGTTACTAAATTAAAATTATAAGTCAAGAAAATCACATCATGCTTGGAAAAACGTGGCACAGAGAGCTGATCGTAAAGTAGGATGTTAGGTACACTATTTACCAGGAATAAATCTAAAAGTGTGTCATTTGTTTAAGGGAAATGGGTAGGATTTGTGGTGTTAGGTAATGGTAAACCAAGCGCAGAAAATTTGTCTGAAAGACTACAATCTTCTAGGAGATTTGAGTTAAAGTCGCCGGCTATTATGACCTTATCATACATGACAGTTAGCATTTCCAACGTTTGCACAAATTGTCTTACATTAATGTTTCTGTTGGGTCTCTAAACACTTCCTACTAGCAATTTACTTCCTTCGTTAGTTACTTCAATAAATAAGTATTAACCAAGATTAGGAAGATAATCATCACCCAAACCCTCAAAGTCATGAATGACCTTAGATGTACATTTGATATTGAAATTTATACCCTTTCTTATATAAATGACAACCCCACCGTAACCATCCTCTCTATCTACTCTTTGTAGATTATATCCATTTAAAGAGACTGATAAATCTGTAACACTCGAGTCAAACCAGGTCTCAGACGCACAACTAAAGTCAACGGAGGAATTTTCAAACAAAAATTTAAGTTCATCAATCTTTCTTTTTAGGCTTTGAGCATTAATATGGCAAATTTTAATACCATTTTTTTGTTTAACAAGTATTTTGATCATATTTGCTGTGTTATCTCTGGAACATGTTCTATAGTCACCATTCATAGCTTATTTGGTAATGGTTTAAGGGAGTAACGCACGAGACATAATTAATTGTGAATCTGTTCCTGTTTAGAAACAAAGCATTTGCAAAAAAAAAAAATTGAATAATGAGACAAAAATAAAGTATATGTTATATAAAATTATAAAATAGATATTAGATATTTAAATATAAAATCATAAATAATTAAAGCAATTGGTGGGTTTATGACGAAAATTATGATCAAATACAGCAATACAGGATTAATTTGCAGAATAATTATTAAGGTCATCTGTAGATTCCAAGCGTTCCGGTTCCCGAAATAAGTAATTTAGGTCATTTATCTCATCAACAAGAATAAGATTACTATCCGCACATTTTTTGATATAGATTAAGTCACGCAAACTAAAGGCACTGTGTAAAAAAATTTTGCTTTCTGAGCTTAATTGCAGCACGAAGTATGTTAAAATTACTTGCTGTTAAGTTTTCATTTACATAAAATTTACTGTCTGAAGACTCTCCTATGTATCTTAGGCAAAAATTAAATCTTTTTTGTAATTTACGGTAGTTTGAAAATGATTGAAGGAAGAAATTCTTATAGTGCGGAGACCATAACTTAACGATTATTACCGCATCTTTTGAGAAGTTTTTCTTTTTGTTGTGTTGAGTTCGCACGACGTAATACAAACTTTTAAGAGCTACACAATATTAATATTAAATATTAAAACACTTTACTTTTGCTTAAAAAGAACTACTTTTTTTTCTTTAAAAAATGATCTTTTGATTTTAAATATTTTACAAAACAAGAGACTACCGTTATTAAACGGAACATTAACAAATTTAGTACAATTTAAATAAATATTTTAATAGAGTAAATAAGGACAACGGTGGAATGAGAAAATATGTAAAATAAGGAATTTGTGTTTATATACATGTTTGTTTGTTTGTATGCAAGTAAATTACAATAAAATACAAAATACAGTGGCGGCGGTAACATTCCCCCCATCGTAAGCGAATTAGTTATCCATGAGCTTGCCATCCTTCTTACCGACGTGTAAGACTTCTAGTTTTACCACGGGCCTCTCATATTTACTGGAATTTGTTTTGATCGCGACACGTCGAACTTGACCATCTTTTGCGGGAAAAACTTTTGTTATAATGCCCAACTATTTTGTGGAAGCGTATCATCGACTATGACGACTACGTCTCCTACTGACGGGGGTTTTGTTTTTTCGAACCACTTACTGCGTCGCACTAAACTTGGACCATATTCTCGCACCCACCTTCGATAGAAATGATTAGCAAACTTTTGCGTCTGGTGCCTCCGGAGTCGGAGATCATGATCGTGTTCTAATAAAGGCTTGTTGCCTGCAGCAGACCCAAGAAGAAGATAATTTGGAGTCAAGGGGTCGTCTTCACATGAACCCAGAGCTACAAATGTCAATGGACGAGAATTTATGATGAACTCAACTTCCCATAGGGCACATCTTAGAGTTTCGTCGTTGAATTTAAATGCAGGGCACATGGCGTGAAGATTTGATTTAACCGTCCTTACCAATCGCTCCCATGCACCGCCCATATGTGGAGCCGCTGGAGGGTTGAACCACCATTTAATTTCGTCGTATTTCGAGGAGACTTGTCGAAGACTTAAATTTTCTTCTCGGATGATTTTTTCCACAGCTTTGAAATTAGTGCCATTGTCTGTGTATATTTCTCTTGGAGTGCCACGCCGACTTATGAAATTTTGTATACACATAATACACGAACTTGTGTCGAGACTATGTGCCATTTCAATATGTAGTGCTCGCACTGTCAGGCAAGTAAACAGTACACCCCATCTTTTTTCCTTACGTCTGCCAACGGTTACATATAAAGGGCCAAAAAAGTCAACACCAACGTAAGTATATGGACGTTGAAAACTTGCTAGTCGAGCTAGCGGCAAACAGGCCATTTGTAGTAGTTGGGGCGCAGCTGCTTCGTTTTTACAAAATTGACACTTCCGTCGAACAACTTTATAGAGAGCTCTTAATTTAGGGATATAGAAATATGACTTTATTCTACAGATCACTGCTTCGTGCATGCAATGATGGTAATTTTCATGATAATATCGGACTACGAGAAAAGTTATATAGTGGCCATGAGGTAAAACTATCGCTTGATTGCAGCTTAACATGTTTGCTCTGCCACAAGTCCGAATTACACCATCTTCGTCCAGAAATACGTTGAATTGCTTCAATTGACGGCTTCTCTCGAACTCTTTGCAGTTCTGCAGACTCCATATCTCATCAGAAAATTCGCTGAGTTGCGCGCATTTAAATAAGATATTTTTGGATTTTCTGATACGTTCAAATAGATTTTGAAGCCGTGGACTACCGACTTTACTTTTTCTATATAAAACAGAAACAGGGCTAAGACTCTATAGAGTCGTCTCCAATATGAGAAATATTCGAAATTTATAGAGAAACTTTTAAGCAAATCGATATGCAAAAAACGATTATGTACCTCTTCATTATTGGGGTTACCTAAATCTGCAGATTTTAGCCATTCACTTTTATTGAGCTTCAGAAACTCGGGTCCTGTAGTCCACATATCGTTGTCTGTTGGGCCTACTTTTGTAGCAAAATCAGCAGGATTTAAATTTGTTGGAACCCAATTCTACTGGGTTGTGTCAGTTGATTCTAAAATTTAACCGACTCTATACATTACGAATGCCTTGAACTTTTTCGGATCCATAGACAACCATTTTAAAACTTGTAGCACTCTGGATTTTCGTGGCTAAACGGGCGCCTAATAAAGCTGATTGCAATTCTAATCGGGGTATTGACATAGGCTTTAGAGGAGCAACCTTTGACTTAGCTGCAACAATCGACACGTCGACGTCATCATAACATTGAACTCGGCTTACGGCTGCATATGCATTTTCGCCTGCATCAGCGAACGTATGCAGTTGTACATCAACAGTCATTCTGAGAAGTTTAGAGTAGCATCTAGGGATAACTATAGATGATATTTTGCTCAAATTCGAGAGCCACAAATGCCATTTTACACACAGCTCCTTATTAAGTTCCTCGTCTTACTTTGTGCCTGAGCGCCAAACATCTTGCAGTAAAATTTTCAAGCCAATTGTAAAATGTGAGACAAGTCCGAATGGATCAAATATAGACATCAGAACTTGAAGGACTTCTCTTTTAGTGGGAACCACATTCGAGGCTTAAAAGAGATAAGCCTCGAGAATCTGGAGTTATACCGAAAAACATCATTATTGGATTCCCAATACATACGGAGAATTTTCTCCATCGCTCCAAACAAATTTCTCGCGGCTGCTTCATCGTCGCATAAATGTTGCCTAACTAAAGTAGAGTTTGTAGATGCTGCCGCATCCCACACTAGACGTATTTTACCTGGTTTGTTAGGATTAAGTGCTACAAAAATTGGAAGATACCACGTACGGCCGGGATATGAATATACTTCTGAGCCCAACACCTTTCTTGCGTAGCCTTTAAGCAGAAGTTTATCAATTTGAGCTTGCATGGTTTGCTGTAGTTGTGGATCCTTTATAAACTTTTTCGGGCAACAATACTTGTTTACTTCTCCAAAGCAAATTTACCTCAAATTGTTGTTCTTTCTTTACAGCTGTACTCTGAAGAATCTGCATGGCTTGTTCATCTTCGGCTGATAAAATATTCTTCTCCTGAGAGACTTCTAGGGCAAAGTACTCTTTTACTTCATCGTGAAGCTCCTTATAACGGTCCTCGCACTTACATGTATGAAAGTTTAATGAGGCTGATTTTTCGAAAATTTTTCCACCACCCTGCAACGTCCAGCCTAAGCGTGTTTTTGTTGCTATTAGTTGCCCACGGTCACCTTCTCTTATTTTCATCGGGACTGCCACTCTCCAATTGTTGAGCCCAATCAAAATCATTGGTTTGGCATTTGTATGTGATTTTACTGGTAGGCCTTTGAGATACGGGTTAGCTTTTAATATTTCAGCAAAATTCAGAGACTGAATGGGCAAATCAAGGTTTTTAACTGTACGGACGTCGTATAAAGAGAATTTGGATTCAACTTGTACGCTAGAAACTTCCAGGTTAATTTTCATTGAATCATCTTCAGACCGTGTAGTATTGCCTGTCCATCGTAGCTCTAGAGGTTCACTCTTACCTTTTAGTCCCAGTTTGTTAAAAAATGTTTGCTCCATTAGAGTCACTGATTAACCTTCATCCAAAAACGCGTATGTGTCTTCAAAGCCACCATTAAAGTAAACACGGATTGGTAGTATTCTGAAACACGATCTCTCTTCATCACTATGTGCATTTACTATTTCTCTCCGTTCGGGCACATTAGCATGCTTGTGCAACAATGGGTGATGCTTTGCTGTACAGCCATTAATACCACATTGTTTGTTTGAGAAAAATTTACGACGATGAAGATTTAGACACTGACGGCACAATTTATTTTCTTTTACTAAATTCCATTTAGCATCTAAATTTAATAATGCGAACTTAGCACAAGTCTGGTTTTTATGAGCCTCGCTTTTGCATGAAAAACAAATTGGCTTATTTGTGCTACTTTGATGCATATTCACTGAACCACTTTTCGTACACATTGCTGGGGATACTACTTGGCTAGCTGCAACAGCTATAGCGTATATCCAATCGCTAAACAATTTCACTATGGGAACCTTATTTTCTTTTGGGTGCATAGCCCAATTGAGCTTATGATTGTTTGACAATTTTTCGACTAAGGTTTTAACAAGCATTGGGTTATTTAAATGAGCCGTCATATTGCAAGCTTCCATCGTCGAGCAAATGTTTCGAATAGTAAGAGCGAATTTAATAATACTATCTAATTTGTCTTTTAATCGAGGAATTTTTGTTGTCTTTTCTATCATAGAGTCAAGTATATGCTCTGGACGTCCGAAACACATTTCAAGAGTTTGAATTATTTCGCCCACCATATATGGAATTAGTAATTTACTTTTTACCAGTTCTTTAGCACGACCACGGAGACACGACTGAAGGCACATTAAATTTTCGTCATCAGTGTAACCGGCTAATTCTGTGCTATTCCTATAATTGCTGATAAAGAGCGGCCAATCTTCTGGGTTACCATCAAAATTTGGAAGCTCTTTAGGTATTACCTGTCTTGCTGCAATCTGCGTAGCTGTTGGTTGGGGAGATGAAAATGCATGTGAAAAGGAACACGACGACTGCATTAAGCCACCTTGAGAAAGTATTCTATATTTCTTTTCCAAATACTGGCGTTGAATCTCTTTTTCTTCCTCCAACATTTGCAGCCGAAGCTGTGTTTGAGAGGACGAATTCGAAGCACAGGGAGTTTCATAGTGCCGTTTACTGTAATCATTATCTTGCACGACGGTTGACTTTACATTTTGGGCAATAGTCGTGGATTTAGGCACATTATTTGGGGTTCTAGTGCACTCGTAATTTGTAGGTGAGGACGTTCCTTGCGTTCCGTCAGAAAATTCGGCGATTGTATCAACCGGCGGCAATTGTTGAGTAGTTTTGGGCATGTCCATTTGGACCACTGATTTTTCGTGGTACTTTGAACAACTCCAGCTTTCATTAGCAATATTTGAGTCTACCCCTACACACTCAAAATGATACCATTTATCGCAGGAATCACACTGCACCATAAGAGCGGTGTCTTTTAATTCGCATTTATTACAATTAAAATCGGTTTGAGACATTTTATTTATTTAGTCTTTTATGAAACACGATTTAATTTTTATTTTTTTTTTTTTCAATAAAAATGCGATATATTGATTTTAAAAGATGCACGCGAGATTTATGTACAAATTGTGTTTTTTTTTTAAATTAAATTGTTTTTATGTGAAGTTGTTTTAAAGAATGTTGAGTTCGCACGGCGTAATACAAACTTTTAAGAGCTACACAATATTAATATTAAAACACTTTACTTTTGCTTAAATATGCACGTTTTGTTTATTAATTTGCGTATATCGCGCTTTAAAACAACTTGTTTCCACCGTGTCACAATAAGAACTACTTTTTTTACTTTAAAAAATGATCTTTTGATTTTAAATATTTTACAAAACAAGAGACTACCGTTATTAAACGGAACATTAACAAATTTAGTACAATTTAAATAACTATTTTAATAGAGTAAATAAGGACAACGGTGGAATGAGAAAATATGTAAAATAAGGAATTTGTATTTATATACATATATGTTTGTTTGTATGCAAGTAAATTACAATAAAATACAAAATACAGTGGCGGCGGTAACATGTTGTTTAAATTCTGCAAACGATAAATAGTTTTTACTGCAGGAATGGAAATATCAATGGTTTTGCAGATTTTTTCAAATATTAAATATAAATTTTCCTCTGGTTTGTATGGAATTTCATTTAAACGTAGATCACACGCAACGCTCTTGTTCTCTTGTTGTTTAAATTTAATTTTAAGGGAACTAATTTCATCCTGCATATTCTTAATGGAATCAGTAACTTCTTCTAAATGTTGAACTCTATCAGTAACATCTTTTATTTATTTAACTCCTGTTTAATTGTGTTAACATTTTTATCAAAAGTTCAGCCTTGTATTCGTCGAATTTTTTAACAATTATTTGCGCTAACTCTCTCGCAAGTTTATCAAAACGTTTTTCCATTATATTTAGAGTTTTGAATGGGGAAACTGTATTTATAAACCGCAAATTGTTGTTTAAATTACCGGCCAGTGATTTATGAAAACCTTCCCCTTCAATCGTGTTTGTTCGTCATGAGATGGTAAGTCTGGGGCTGGAAAAATTTCTAGCATCGAGTTCATTTCTTGAGTGCTTTTGGATTTATTTGTTTTGATTGTCCTTTTAATTTGGCGTTTACTTCTTCTAACAGAAGTATTTTTAACAGTATTAGAGTTAGGCATAAAGAAAACAAAAAATGTAACAATGCGTAAGCTTATTTAATATTTATTTTTAGATAACAGATCAATATTATTTAATTTTTCTGTCAATGTAAAAAGGAATTGTCAGTGTACTACTCGCACATCCACTTGTACGCTAGAAACTTCCAGGTTAATTTTCATTGAATCATCTTCAGACCGTGTAGTATTGCCTGTCCATCGTAGCTCTAGAGGTTCACTCTTACCTTTTAGTCCCAGTTTGTTAAAAAATGTTTGCTCCATTAGAGTCACTGATTAACCTTCATCCAAAAACGCGTATGTGTCTTCAAAGCCACCATTAAAGTAAACACGGATTGGTAGTATTCTGAAACACGATCTCTCTTCATCACTATGTGCATTTACTATTTCTCTCCGTTCGGGCACATTAGCATGCTTGTGCAACAATGGGTGATGCTTTGCTGTACAGCCATTAATACCACATTGTTTGTTTGAGAAAAATTTACGACGATGAAGATTTAGACACTGACGGCACAATTTATTTTCTTTTACTAAATTCCATTTAGCATCTAAATTTAATAATGCGAACTTAGCACAAGTCTGGTTTTTATGAGCCTCGCTTTTGCATGAAAAACAAATTGGCTTATTTGTGCTACTTTGATGCATATTCACTGAACCACTTTTCGTACACATTGCTGGGGATACTACTTGGCTAGCTGCAACAGCTATAGCGTATATCCAATCGCTAAACAATTTCACTATGGGAACCTTATTTTCTTTTGGGTGCATAGCCCAATTGAGCTTATGATTGTTTGACAATTTTTCGACTAAGGTTTTAACAAGCATTGGGTTATTTAAATGAGCCGTCATATTGCAAGCTTCCATCGTCGAGCAAATGTTTCGAATAGTAAGAGCGAATTTAATAATACTATCTAATTTGTCTTTTAATCGAGGAATTTTTGTTGTCTTTTCTATCATAGAGTCAAGTATATGCTCTGGACGTCCGAAACACATTTCAAGAGTTTGAATTATTTCGCCCACCATATATGGAATTAGTAATTTACTTTTTACCAGTTCTTTAGCACGACCACGGAGACACGACTGAAGGCACATTAAATTTTCGTCATCAGTGTAACCGGCTAATTCTGTGCTATTCCTATAATTGCTGATAAAGAGCGGCCAATCTTCTGGGTTACCATCAAAATTTGGAAGCTCTTTAGGTATTACCTGTCTTGCTGCAATCTGCGTAGCTGTTGGTTGGGGAGATGAAAATGCATGTGAAAAGGAACACGACGACTGCATTAAGCCACCTTGAGAAAGTATTCTATATTTCTTTTCCAAATACTGGCGTTGAATCTCTTTTTCTTCCTCCAACATTTGCAGCCGAAGCTGTGTTTGAGAGGACGAATTCGAAGCACAGGGAGTTTCATAGTGCCGTTTACTGTAATCATTATCTTGCACGACGGTTGACTTTACATTTTGGGCAATAGTCGTGGATTTAGGCACATTATTTGGGGTTCTAGTGCACTCGTAATTTGTAGGTGAGGACGTTCCTTGCGTTCCGTCAGAAAATTCGGCGATTGTATCAACCGGCGGCAATTGTTGAGTAGTTTTGGGCATGTCCATTTGGACCACTGATTTTTCGTGGTACTTTGAACAACTCCAGCTTTCATTAGCAATATTTGAGTCTACCCCTACACACTCAAAATGATACCATTTATCGCAGGAATCACACTGCACCATAAGAGCGGTGTCTTTTAATTCGCATTTATTACAATTAAAATCGGTTTGAGACATTTTATTTATTTAGTCTTTTATGAAACACGATTTAATTTTTATTTTTTTTTTCAATAAAAATGCGATATATTGATTTTAAAAGATGCACGCGAGATTTATGTACAAATTGTGTTTTTTTTTTAAATTAAATTGTTTTTATGTGAAGTTGTTTTAAAGAATGTTGAGTTCGCACGGCGTAATACAAACTTTTAAGAGCTACACAATATTAATATTAAAACACTTTACTTTTGCTTAAATATGCACGTTTTGTTTATTAATTTGCGTATATCGCGCTTTAAAACAACTTGTTTCCACCGTGTCACAATAAGAACTACTTTTTTTACTTTAAAAAATGATCTTTTGATTTTAAATATTTTACAAAACAAGAGACTACCGTTATTAAACGGAACATTAACAAATTTAGTACAATTTAAATAAATATTTTAATAGAGTAAATAAGGACAACGGTGGAATGAGAAAATATGTAAAATAAGGAATTTGTATTTATATACATATATGTTTGTTTGTATGCAAGTAAATTACAATAAAATACAAAATACAGTGGCGGCGGTAACATGTTGTTTAAATTCTGCAAACGATAAATAGTTTTTACTGCAGGAATGGAAATATCAATGGTTTTGCAGATTTTTTCAAATATTAAATATAAATTTTCCTCTGGTTTGTATGGAATTTCATTTAAACGTAGATCACACGCAACGCTCTTGTTCTCTTGTTGTTTAAATTTAATTTTAAGGGAACTAATTTCATCCTGCATATTCTTAATGGAATCAGTAACTTCTTCTAAATGTTGAACTCTATCAGTAACATCTTTTATTTATTTAACTCCTGTTTAATTGTGTTAACATTTTTATCAAAAGTTCAGCCTTGTATTCGTCGAATTTTTTAACAATTATTTGCGCTAACTCTCTCGCAAGTTTATCAAAACGTTTTTTCCATTATATTTAGAGTTTTGAATGGGGAAACTGTATTTATAAACCGCAAATTGTTGTTTAAATTACCGGCCAGTGATTTATGAAAACCTTCCCCTTCAATCGTGTTTGTTCGTCATGAGATGGTAAGTCTGGGGCTGGAAAAATTTCTAGCATCGAGTTCATTTCTTGAGTGCTTTTGGATTTATTTGTTTTGATTGTCCTTTTAATTTGGCGTTTACTTCTTCTAACAGAAGTATTTTTAACAGTATTAGAGTTAGGCATAAAGAAAACAAAAAATGTAACAATGCGTAAGCTTATTTAATATTTATTTTTAGATAACAGATCAATATTATTTAATTTTTCTGTCAATGTAAAAAGGAATTGTCAGTGTACTACTCGCACATCCACTTGTACGCTAGAAACTTCCAGGTTAATTTTCATTGAATCATCTTCAGACCGTGTAGTATTGCCTGTCCATCGTAGCTCTAGAGGTTCACTCTTACCTTTTAGTCCCAGTTTGTTAAAAAATGTTTGCTCCATTAGAGTCACTGATTAACCTTCATCCAAAAACGCGTATGTGTCTTCAAAGCCACCATTAAAGTAAACACGGATTGGTAGTATTCTGAAACACGATCTCTCTTCATCACTATGTGCATTTACTATTTCTCTCCGTTCGGGCACATTAGCATGCTTGTGCAACAATGGGTGATGCTTTGCTGTACAGCCATTAATACCACATTGTTTGTTTGAGAAAAATTTACGACGATGAAGATTTAGACACTGACGGCACAATTTATTTTCTTTTACTAAATTCCATTTAGCATCTAAATTTAATAATGCGAACTTAGCACAAGTCTGGTTTTTATGAGCCTCGCTTTTGCATGAAAAACAAATTGGCTTATTTGTGCTACTTTGATGCATATTCACTGAACCACTTTTCGTACACATTGCTGGGGATACTACTTGGCTAGCTGCAACAGCTATAGCGTATATCCAATCGCTAAACAATTTCACTATGGGAACCTTATTTTCTTTTGGGTGCATAGCCCAATTGAGCTTATGATTGTTTGACAATTTTTCGACTAAGGTTTTAACAAGCATTGGGTTATTTAAATGAACCGTCATATTGCAAGCTTCCATCGTCGAGCAAATGTTTCGAATAGTAAGAGCGAATTTAATAATACTATCTAATTTGTCTTTTAATCGAGGAATTTTTGTTGTCTTTTCTATCATAGAGTCAAGTATATGCTCTGGACGTCCGAAACACATTTCAAGAGTTTGAATTATTTCGCCCACCATATATGGAATTAGTAATTTACTTTTTACCAGTTCTTTAGCACGACCACGGAGACACGACTGAAGGCACATTAAATTTTCGTCATCAGTGTAACCGGCTAATTCTGTGCTATTCCTATAATTGCTGATAAAGAGCGGCCAATCTTCTGGGTTACCATCAAAATTTGGAAGCTCTTTAGGTATTACCTGTCTTGCTGCAATCTGCGTAGCTGTTGGTTGGGGAGATGAAAATGCATGTGAAAAGGAACACGACGACTGCATTAAGCCACCTTGAGAAAGTATTCTATATTTCTTTTCCAAATACTGGCGTTGAATCTCTTTTTCTTCCTCCAACATTTGCAGCCGAAGCTGTGTTTGAGAGGACGAATTCGAAGCACAGGGAGTTTCATAGTGCCGTTTACTGTAATCATTATCTTGCACGACGGTTGACTTTACATTTTGGGCAATAGTCGTGGATTTAGGCACATTATTTGGGGTTCTAGTGCACTCGTAATTTGTAGGTGAGGACGTTCCTTGCGTTCCGTCAGAAAATTCGGCGATTGTATCAACCGGCGGCAATTGTTGAGTAGTTTTGGGCATGTCCATTTGGACCACTGATTTTTCGTGGTACTTTGAACAACTCCAGCTTTCATTAGCAATATTTGAGTCTACCCCTACACACTCAAAATGATACCATTTATCGCAGGAATCACACTGCACCATAAGAGCGGTGTCTTTTAATTCGCATTTATTACAATTAAAATCGGTTTGAGACATTTTATTTATTTAGTCTTTTATGAAACACGATTTAATTTTTATTTTTTTTTTTCAATAAAAATGCGATATATTGATTTTAAAAGATGCACGCGAGATTTATGTACAAATTGTGTTTTTTTTTTTAAATTAAATTGTTTTTATGTGAAGTTGTTTTAAAGAATGTTGAGTTCGCACGGCGTAATACAAACTTTTAAGAGCTACACAATATTAATATTAAAACACTTTACTTTTGCTTAAATATGCACGTTTTGTTTATTAATTTGCGTATATCGCGCTTTAAAACAACTTGTTTCCACCGTGTCACAATAAGAACTACTTTTTTTACTTTAAAAAATGATCTTTTGATTTTAAATATTTTACAAAACAAGAGACTACCGTTATTAAACGGAACATTAACAAATTTAGTACAATTTAAATAAATATTTTAATAGAGTAAATAAGGACAACGGTGGAATGAGAAAATATGTAAAATAAGGAATTTGTATTTATATACATATATGTTTGTTTGTATGCAAGTAAATTACAATAAAATACAAAATACAGTGGCGGCGGTAACATGTTGTTTAAATTCTGCAAACGATAAATAGTTTTTACTGCAGGAATGGAAATATCAATGGTTTTGCAGATTTTTTCAAATATTAAATATAAATTTTCCTCTGGTTTGTATGGAATTTCATTTAAACGTAGATCACACGCAACGCTCTTGTTCTCTTGTTGTTTAAATTTAATTTTAAGGGAACTAATTTCATCCTGCATATTCTTAATGGAATCAGTAACTTCTTCTAAATGTTGAACTCTATCAGTAACATCTTTTATTTATTTAACTCCTGTTTAATTGTGTTAACATTTTTATCAAAAGTTCAGCCTTGTATTCGTCGAATTTTTTAACAATTATTTGCGCTAACTCTCTCGCAAGTTTATCAAAACGTTTTTTCCATTATATTTAGAGTTTTGAATGGGGAAACTGTATTTATAAACCGCAAATTGTTGTTTAAATTACCGGCCAGTGATTTATGAAAACCTTCCCCTTCAATCGTGTTTGTTCGTCATGAGATGGTAAGTCTGGGGCTGGAAAAATTTCTAGCATCGAGTTCATTTCTTGAGTGCTTTTGGATTTATTTGTTTTGATTGTCCTTTTAATTTGGCGTTTACTTCTTCTAACAGAAGTATTTTTAACAGTATTAGAGTTAGGCATAAAGAAAACAAAAAATGTAACAATGCGTAAGCTTATTTAATATTTATTTTTAGATAACAGATCAATATTATTTAATTTTTCTGTCAATGTAAAAAGGAATTGTCAGTGTACTACTCGCACATCCACTTATACAATATTTCACAACTTGATTTTACCAGATAATAACAGCTGTGCTAATTCGCCTTATTTGCTTTATTATTAAGTTATTGGCGGGTAATATATGTTGTTGTTGTTGATATACTTTGTTTTTAGTTTTGTTTATTATTATATACATACACGTTATGTGAAGATGATGTTGTTAGAAAACAAAGAAAAGAGATGTTTGTGTATTAATATGATGATTTTTTATTGTTGTTATTTGCAAAAATTTTACTCTTCGTTTTTATTTTGTGTAGTTTGTTGAATGTTGTTATTTATGAATGTTTGAGATTTTACAATTACAAAATCATAAAAATTAAAAGTTCATACACGATATTTATGATGTTATGTTTCAAATAGTTTTGATTTGTTTAGTTAGTTTAAAAATAATTTTTTTCAAGTGGATCGCTTACGTCTCACGTACTAGTTTTAAACGTAAAAATGATATTGAGGTGAATCTTCTTTTGTTTGGTAGGAAATTGCATCATTTATTTTCATATATATAAAAAAATTAAATATTATAAAAAAATTAAAAATTTTTTTTAAATTTTTTTGTAATTTCAAAAATTATGGTAGAACGGGCAAATTTGAGGGAAGGAAAAATATTCAATAAAATTTTTATAAATTAAAAAAATTTTCTGTGTATGTGTTGTTGATCAAGTAAAATGAAATGCCAAAAAATCTGCAATATTAAGAAAAAGGAAATTTCACAATTCCCACAATAAGGACCAAAAATCCCAAAATTAGGATTTTTACTCTTTTGCCCATAAAGTCTACATACGGACTAGACTCATAATAAATACTTTCAGAAACAATTTGGGGAATATATAGCTTTATTGCAGCAGTCTTCTTTTTTC